>JAKSZU010000012.1:68513951-68858951 GCA_026018925.1 Tupaia tana
GATTCCCACTTCTTGAATAGAGACCCTCGTGTTTACAAATGTCCAGGGTTGTAATGAGGTGCTTAATCGCCTTGGTTGCTGGGAAGCTTGATTGATTAGAAGATCAGTGGGTTTTATTTCTAAAGCATTTGTGTGGTCAAAGCAAAGTTACAACGTCCCTGGAAAATTATGTCCTACAGTGTGCGTCTGCAGTGGTTTTCCAGTCTGCCCTGTGGCACTGTGTGTTCCCACAGCTACCCTCCTCCACAGTCTGCTACAGACCCCACACACACATGCACATACAGCTAAGGATCCCAGGCTGATCACAGCTCAGAGCCTCGACATCTTCCTTTCCCATGTCCTCGTGGGGTCCTGCTGGACTTTCTTTCTTTCTTTGTTTTTAATTAAGAGATATTTTTGCTATAGAATCTGTGCAGTCACCAGAGAAAGACAGAGAGAAAGTGAGAAATCACTCCCTTGGGAGACAGCCATGCCACAATCCTTTCTACTCCATTCTCCTCTTAGAATCTTGGGCATGCACACACATGTGCCCAATGTGAGTTTGAAGCCACCGAGTCCAGGACTCGAAATGCAGTTCACCATGTAGGAGTCCTGTGATGTAACCTTTACACCATCTGCTGGTCTCTCTGCTGTACTTTCTTTTATACTCTGAATCACAAAATTTTTAACCCTTAGTAAATAATAGTATTTGGGGTCCTTGGTACCAAAGAGGAGCCACTATCTTTCTAACAAAAGCAGAGAAGTTTGAACTTTAATAACACCTCAATGTATGGTTACAAATGGGATGATAGAAAAAAATTTAAATTAATTCAAGAAAAATATTTATCAAGAACAAGTTCTATACTGGATGAGACACAAGCTATAAAGAAAGTATCTGAAATGTCTGAGGGCCCTAGTTCGAGTGATACAGCTCACCCAAATGAAACACTTCCGTGGCCTTAGTTAAGGTAGTGGTACCGAGCAGAGGGAGATACATCCCTTGAGCTGGATACAGATGTCGATCAGTGAGCCTAGTGAGCATGGGTGTGGACTGGACCGGGGAAGGCATCATCACACACGCCTACAGATCCATATGGAGAAATAAGGAATGTAATAAATACTTTTTTTTGATAGCCTAATCTATTAAGGTAAGTTCATGTCCCTCATATGTCTGGTGGTCTGGGAATATTAGAGTAAGCATAAGTTTGTTCAGCTACTTTTCTGAATGAAAATGTACATCTACATAAATATTCCATTTTGCCATTTCTGTAGAGATCCTTGGCTAGGTGATGATAACTTTTCATAATAAAGATATGCTATTAAGAATGCAAATAAATAATAAGCACTTGGCTAGTCCTATAGTATTTTACTTTTATTTTTTCCTTTCAAGATTCCACATGTCTACTATTTTAGGCACAAATATCTTTACCAGCTTCCTACAGCAGAAATGACAGAGACATTCTTCTGAGGTCTTACTACGTTAGATAATTCATTAGTATCCCTGTTTCACAGATGAGAAAACTGAGATTCACAGAGATTTGGGCACTTCTCAAAGACAGATTCCTATTATACTGAGAAACCAGGTTTCTGAAAAAAATCTGTCTTCCCCTAGAGCTGCTCTGCATTACTACCCACTCCGAGAAGAGGATGTCTTTAACATCTTCTCCAGCTTTCATGAGGTGAGTTTGTCCCTAAAGACCGCCAGACTCTTGGAACAGCCCATATTTTGCTATACAAATGTGACGTGAGCTACCCAATGGATGAAACGGCCGCCGAGCTATGCTTCTGTAATGAGAAAATCTGACCTAGTACGTGGGTTGAACATGGTGGGTTTGGTTTCTCTCTGCTTCCTCACCTGCACTAGCGGAAGGCAATAACCTGCACCCACAGAATTAGTCATTGCTTCAGGTGAACAAGTTCAGAGCAGGCCTCAGCACCTAGGTGGCTCTCGCACTAAGAAGAATCCTCATATCCAGGGCTGTCAGGTTGGTGAGGCTTTTCACTGAAAGTTCATCAGGGGCTGCTGGTCAGAAGCCACTCCCTGGAACTGGTTGGACTTTCTCACAGCAGGACGGCTGGGTTTCAGGAGCAAGTGTCCCAAGAGGCTCAGGTGCAAGCTGTAAGAATTCTTAGGACCCAGGCTTGGAAGTCCCAGAATAGTCTACTACAGCATTCTATGGAAAAGCAAATTTCTAAGGTAAACACAAATTCAACAGTATAACTGTCATCTTTCAACAGTAGGAGAAGCAGAAAGTTTGTACTCAGTGTTAATCCACCATTGATTCTATTAATTAAGTGGCTTTGTTTCTTCTAAAGCTAGTGTACTAAAAGTTAAAGCTATATGAAGAGCAAAATATGAATAATATTAGAAAACAGAGGGGCCAATAGGTGGTATAGTGGTTAAGTGGCTAAACTCCCAGGTGGCCAGCCCTGGTTCAAGCCCTGGACTTGGTGGCTTGAAACTCATGCTAACTGTGTGTGCATGTGTGCCCAAGATACCAGGAGGAGAATGGAGGAAAAGGGATTGTGGCATAGCCATCCTCCCTGGGGAATGATTTCTCACCTTCCGTCTCTCTGTCTCTCTCTGTCTCCTGGTGAGTGCATGTGCCTTATAGCAAAAATCTCTCTCAAAATAAACAAATAAGTAAATAATAATAGAAGTCACACTCCAGCTTACTTGTTTTCTAGAAAGATTAAGAACAGTATCAAAAATATCAAGTCTAAAAAAAAAGTATCAAGTCTATTTCTAAATTCAAATAATCTTTAGTTTTATGGACAGTAAATCATTCATGGAAGAATCCAACAATTAAAAAAAGTTAAAATTCTAGGGTCTCATCAGACATCAACGTAAAACTGATTTTCTATCAGTAAACCAAAGCATTTATTACCTGTATTTCAATTCCCAAATTGTTCTTGAGCAGTGCTGTAACCAGATGATTATAAAAATTGTTTCACATCTGAATAACATTTTTCCATTCATTTACTGTTCTTTCCAAAATGCATTAGCAGTAAGGAAAAAATTATACCCAAGAATTGAAGATGCTATTTTTCCTATCTATATTGAAGAGGCTGAACCAGGCAATCAAAAGAGTCCCTGAAATCTTTTCTTACAACTTTAGTTAACTCCAGCATGATCACCGAAATTTTTTACCAGGCACAAGCAAAATTAGAAAAACGATGTCATGACTTCACAATGTAGATAAGTGGTAGGTGCTCTGGGTTGCAACTACCAAGTATCTGTTTCATTAATAAAAATATTCGCTACCATTGATTATCAAAAATCGAGGTGTGGGGAGCTACATAAAATTTATAAAAGGTCAAAGATCTGTTGGATCTTCTGTTAATAAGTATGCAAGAGACTTGAAATGAGATCATTATCTCAAAGGTACCTTCTGATGTGGGAAAGAAAATAATATGGGTGCTTGTTTTTTATCTTTACAAAATATAGCAATCCAAGAATTTCTATGTAGTGTTTACGTGGTCACCAGTGGAAGGGTCTGTTGTTTAATGTCAGCTTTCCAAGGAAAGAAGGGAGACGTTTTTCCAAGGAGAAAGCAGCAAGACCTGCCCGGGAGTCTGAAGGCCCTCCAGGAGACATCTCACATGGCTTTTCTTCCTGAAACTGGTAAGAATCAAAGGTTATAGCTTTTTCCCCATGTTTATGACAGATGCAAAACTTTAATACAAAAGAATTTTTTAAAAAGATGCATCAACTGTCCTTTGTATCAATTGACAACTGAAAGGAGAAAAAAACCACTTGTAACACTGTATTGTTCCTTTCATTTAAAAAAGCAGAATTGGCAATGCATAGAATAATGAGGATAGTTAGCTAGGTAATACAAGTCTTCCTCACTTCATAGAAAATATGATACAGTGAATTCCAGTGATAAAGACTGGGGAAAAAATGTTATTTTCTTGGCCACTGCTTAGTCCAGCTGCCTATTTGCAGGAAGTACAGGAAACGGAGAAACGTGAAGGTGCAGTTAGCACACATTTCCGGGTGTGGACTGGGGACATCCTGGCTAGGATAAGTGGGCCACGGTCGGAAGCCAGTGCCCATCAGGGTTCCAAGACACAGTCCTGAACCACACACCTCAACTGTTGAAATCCCAGAAAACCGAAACCCTTACAATCTAAAGTTTCCAAAGTCTAAAATTCCAAAAAGTCAAAATCCCAGAGATATAATTCAGGAAAAATTGTATTAAAAATTAATTCAAAGACATTATTTATAACTTAAAAAGAGATTGATCTGAGAAACATATGAAAACATGGCAGAGCACTTCATAGTTCACTTTCCTCCATAAGACAGTCAGTAATGACATACATATTTTTGCAAGCATAAACACGGGTATATTAATGACAACCACATGAGCAGATGAACTGTATTCATAAAGAAATGGATCAGAAAACAAATGTAAAAATGCATATACTACGGCGGTAATTGGTGCACCTGGCTGTGTAACTGCCGTCAGCTGAAGTACGTGATGGACAACCGAAATCTTTTGACAATATCAATCAAAACATGATGTTTTACTGCCATATATGCAATTGTTCAAAAAGTCAAGATCTCAAGAAATATTATCTTTTACAAGTGCAGATGTACAAAAATGGTTTCTATTTACTTATTGAGGAAGTTTTTACATTTTTAAGAACATGCACCATGTTACCCACAAAGTCAACACTATGAAAATGCACTTTTGCATAGTCATGTGTGCAAAACTTGCATAAAGTGAATAAGAACTCTCTAAAAGTCTTTATACGATTTGTACCTCCAGTGTTAGAAATGATGCAAAAATGAGATACATAGCATAGCAAACTATAGAAATCAATGCCAATAGTTTTAAATAGTGGGGAAAACCTTTAAAAAAAAAACAAAGATAGAAGAAACAACCCTTCACTTGAACTTTTCTTTCTATCCTTTTTATACAACCTTGTTTTCCAATGAGAGTTGCAGTTTTCAGGATTTCATCTTTCAAGATTTCAGCATTCAGCAATTTTATTTTTAGAGATTATGACTTTCTTTTTCTTTTTTTTTAAAGAATGATTTTATTTTTTATTTATTCATTCATTTATCTCTTTTTTTTTAATTTGACCAGAGAGGGACAGAGAGAGAGAGAAGGAGAGAGAGGGAAAGTGAGAGAGCAAGCCTCCAGGTCCAGGACTTGAACCGTGGTCGGCCATGTGGGAGTCCAGCGTCCTTAACCACCACGCCACCTGCCAGCCCCGAGATTATGATTTTCAGGTATTAGATGTTAGGAATTTTGATCTTTCAACATTTCAGCATTTGGGATTATGGCATTCAAGATTGTGTTTTTCAGAGTTTGGACCCAAACCCAAATTCTCAATAAATGTTAGTTGGCCCTAGTGTTATTGGTGCTGTTACGAACATTATTGAGCATACAAGCCTGTATTTGATTGGTAATGCCACCCAGATAGCATAGTGCTAAAATAGAAGATGTGAATTTTTGAAGGATGACTTATTGTTCTGAAAGAAAGAAGAAAACCTCTATTAGAGAGTAGCTAAGTAGAGGCAGGAAGTAGTAGCTTCTAGTGGGGTCCAAGTAATGACAAGTGGGTAGTCAGAGAAGACATGTGTATAACCCAGTGAGAGGGGACCACCTGAAATTAGGAATATAAGAAATGACAAACAGTAAAATGAGCCAACTTAATGAGTTTATTAGATGGCAAAAGGTGAAAATACTAAGCAAGGAAGAGAAAGGAAGAAAGCAAGCAAAACTTAGGAGACCAAACATCTCAGTGATGAATGTGGCCCCTTAAAGAAGGCTTCAAATCATTTGACCTTCCTCCTTCCTTGAGAGATGGGGTCCACGCTCCTTCCCTGGAGTCCAGTGTAATTGTTCAGCTCAAGTGCTTCCAACAATCCAGTGTGGGAAAAGTGATACTCTGTCAGTTCTGAGCATGCTCTTTGAAAGAACTTGCAGTTTCCATTTTCCCCTCTTGCAATCCTGAGGCACCATGGGAAAGTCCAGGCTCTGCTGAGACACAAGCCATGCGGAGGAAGAACCGAGGTGCCTGATCTGAGAGTGAAGGCGCCACCTCAGATGTCCAGGGGGTCCAGCCTGTGGATGACCTAGCCCAGCTGTCTCTGAGTGGAACCCCAGGAGAGAGCACGAGCAGGAATCATCCAGTTCAGTCCCTTCGATCTGCAGGACCATGAGAGACAATAATTAATTATTGTTTATGCCACTGAATTTTAAAGTAACCTATTACACAGCAACAGACGAGCAGAACAAGGCTATGGTGGAGGGAAAGAAGACACCCGCTGAGAGGAAACAGAGTGAAGATGCAGTCTTGCCTTGCCCACGGGCAGCTCTGGGACCGCTGGAGCCCTTCGCCCTCTGGACTTCCTTCTAACTGCAGGGTTCTGGTCTTACATAATCTCGGTAGATTATCTCTATTGCACAAAGCAGAGAGAAGACCCAATCAACCAGCTGTCCACGAGAGACTATGACCACCAACAGCGGGTCTCTTTTTCCTCATTAAAATTAAGGCCAAAATAATTCAGAGACTTTTTTTGCTGATATTTCCCCATAAAAGTCTATTGTGTTCCTACAAATACTCTCATTAAAGTCTCAGGATTCAATTTACATAATTGAGGCAGTCCAGCTAATTTTAGGAAAATTACAACTTTGTGAAAAATAACTTTTATACAGTAATTATGGCAAAGATGTTCTTCTTTGTGTCAAGCACAATGAAATCAGTAGGTTTAAAAATTAAGAACAAGCGCTTCTGAGCTCTCAATGTCATTGTAGAAGTGAGAGAGAGCTGTTAAGAAAGAGCTTTGCATGTTAATCACAGGCCTCAGGAACGTTCCATGTTAAGATATATGATTTTCAACCTTGTTAAAAGAAATATTGAAAGAGGGAAATTGATTTTTTCCCCAGAAAATTTGCCTGTCACACTCCAAGGTAAGTTACTGGTATGTGTGTCCATTAAATAAGTATATTATATGAAAAGTCACACTCTAGGAAGAGAAAGTTCAGTCAGCATTGACTTCAGCTAGGATTTATACAATCTCTTAATTCAAGGAATCAAGGTTAACTGATTGATTCTCTTTGTACAATTGAACTAGTTATAGAATAGACAGTGTATGAAATAGGAACAAGTTATAATTGCTTTAGGGAAAGAGTACTGGTCACCTCAGCGAGTCTTGGAAATACTATATTCTCAGAAAGCATAAATAAATGTACAGCTATTACGTGTGCCAAATGTCTAGTAAATTATTGCACAGTATTTTGTAGAGGAAATCAGTGAGGGAATGAAATTATTTTTTGAAGTGAAAGAAAACTTTTCTCTCAGAGATTCTCATACTGTTTCCAAGAGGCCTGTGCTCTATGGAGATGTTTGAGGATGGGGAAAAAAGGAAAGGAAGGCAGAGTGGACACCTTTCGAACGCCACACTAACCCCCACACTCATTAACCACAGCAGTCCTGCTTTGATATGTTTTCTGTTCCAAAATGATCACAATATTTCATTTTATAAAAATAACTAGTTTGGGACCAGCAGTTAGCGTAATGGGTTTGTCGCTGGACTTCCATGTAGTCGACCGCGGTTCGAGTCCTGGACCCAGTGGCTTAAACTCACGCCAGGCGTGTGTGCATGCATGCCGAGGATCTGGAGAGGATAATGGAGGAGAAAGGATTGTGGTGTGGCCATGCCCCCTGGGGGGTGATTTCTCACTTTCTGTCTCTCTGTCTCTGTCTTTCTGGTGAGCACATGCACCCTACAGCAAAAAACTCAAAAAAATAAATTAATAAATTAATTAAAATAACTAACTCAGAGTCTAAATCAAATGTCTTAGGTTGGAAGTCAACACCTTACCAGGTCAACAGCTTGTGCGACTGGGTCTCAGTCTTGTTGGAGACCCCTGGGAGAGGATGTAGAACACATCTCTGAGGGAGTTACTTCACCAGAGTAAAGAAGCGGGGTATTACTCACCAATTTTGTTTTGTCCTAGATTGAGGACTGCTCCCTGTGATATTAATTCCCTACAAATTCTGACTTGCAAGGTTCACAAGCCATGATTTTACTTTCCTACTTCCTTCTTCCGCTATTACTAATGGCCATAAGGTTATTTAAGAGAGAAGAAAAGTCATTATCTAGAACACTTATTCATTCAACAGTTACCAAGAAGATATTTTAGAGATAAAAAGATCCTGGTCTTTTATTTAAAAAATTTAAAATGAAAGGAAGAAAGAAAAAAAAGAAAAGAAAAAGTACACTTAGTGATGTTCTCTTCCATGATTTAGAGTTCTAATATATTTTCAGAGAACTTAAATATTTCATTTTTGTTTAAATTTGTTGATGGAAACAACCAATTAAAATTATGAAGGTCCATACATTGTTAATAGGTGGATATTTATAGGTACACAACTGTTTAAGTGGTGTCATATTGTAATTGGGACACTTAGTATTATGTTATTCAAGCAGATATTCAGTTTCAAAAGTTTGATAAGTTAAATAAGAGTTAAACATCATTCTTTTGATTTACTTTTTCCTTGACAGAGTAACTACATTTGGTTGATTTTTATAATAACACAAATTGTATACATATATATTAAAATATAGCGTATTTTTAGACGAATTCAATAATAAAAGTAAGACAGAGAAAGCTACCCAGAAAATTTTTTTTTCTTTCTTTTTTTTTTTTTTTTTGGAGAGGTTTTTGCTACACAGTGCATGTGCTCGCCAGAAAGAGAGAGAGACAGAGAGACAGAAAGTGAGAAATCACCCCCCAGGGGGAATGGCCAACCACAATCCCTTCTCCTCCATTCTTCTCTCGGGATTTTGGGCATGCATGCGCATGCACCTGGAGTGAGTTTAAGCTGCCGGGTCCGGGACTCAAACTGCGGTTGACCACATGGGAGTCCAGCGGCATAGCCATTATGCTAACTGCTGGTCCCGAAAAAAAAAACATTTTTTTTTAATACACGTAGCCATAGCTAGACTTTGTGTTGATAATGATGTGGGTAGGGACGAAATCTCCAATTTTGTCCTTAGCCAAGATATTTATGGAATTAGAATTCACTAGTGTAACCTGTCCACTTTCTGGAAAATTGACAACAGATTAAATTAGTGCCCAAGTTTGGAGTTTGATAAAATGCAAGAGTGTTTAAACATAGTTTTCTAAGTTCACTTTCTAAAAATGAGACAGATTCAGCTCACTTTTTAACTGGGAGAATTAATCAGCTGTATTATTATACAATGCACTAGTCAAATGGAATGACTTGCAGCAGAATCAGAGAAAAAGTGAGTAACCATTTTCCATGGAAGTTTCTATCCCAGCTCAACCGTGCTACATCAAATATTCTGAAGTAGAGTTCTCCGATTTGTTTTTATTTCTTCTTTCATGAGAGAGATAAACAGGGACCCCCAACAGCATCCTGTCACATTTAGGTCTTCCCCTACCCCTCCAGCCAGCCAGGCTCACAGACGTGCCTCCAGCTGTGTCCAAGGTTCAGGAGTACCTGGATCAGAACCCAGGCCTTCTCACACAGCCCCAGTATCACATAGGGGTGCCCTACTGCCTAAGCCACCAGCTGTGCTTCAGAACTTCGAAAACTTCAAAGATAGTTAAGGCGGCTGGGCTCCCACATGGCGGGCTGCGGTTTGAGTCCCGGACCTGGCAGCTTGCTCTCTCACTCTCCTTCTCTCTCTCTCCCCTTCCCTCCCTCCTTCCCTCCTCCCCCTCTGGTCAACCTCAAAAACTAAAATTAAAAATAATGATGATGAATAAGATTAAATTTAAAAATTCTTTAAAAAAAAAAAAGAGAGAGCAGGGATCAAAATGTCGTCAAGCCATGTTGCTATGTAAGGACATACACGCATAAAACAGAATAAACTAGGTCAATCACCAAATGCAGGACTGTCATCTCGCTAAAAGATCGTTGAAAGAATTTAGCCAAAATTGATAGGCTTCCAAATATCAAACCTTAGCTGTAGGGATTCACCCCATTTCCCCCTAAAGCTAGCATCTGGCACCCCATGACGGTTTTGTTGTGCATTCGGGAGCACAGCTTGTTTGGTTACTGTTTTGTTAAGGCTCTCAGAGTTGAAGGTACTGCTAGTTAAATAAAACCAAACTAGTTCCAAATGATATATAACCTCTTCTTCACTGGAAAGCAAGGAGCTTACTTCTATGATATGCTTATTCAGAAACACAATTCATTAAAGAAGCCAAGCTCTGAAAGAAACTGAAGACATTTTTTAAGGAACTATTCCTCTACCTTCTCTGAGCCGCTATTTTCATCTGTAAAACTGTGAGAACCATGCCCATATCATTATATTTTTGCAAAGATTAAATAAAATAATGCATGCAAAACATTTAACACAGCGCTTAGATATATGTTCATTGTAAGAGATCATTATTATTATTACTGTATTGTTATTACTAATTATCAATATTACAAAAAATAGTCATTGGAGAAAACTGAACAATCCATAATAACACATTTTAGCTATTTATAGGTATCCCTCCATGATAAATAATACTATTCTCGACAAGATATGTCATAAACTGCTCTCTTACCAAATACAGACATTTAGCACCGATTTAGCCACATTAGAGTCACATTTTCTTTATTTGACATTTTATCTAACCCCTAGTACCACTGCCTGTTATCCCCACCCCACCCCAAAACATAATCTAAGAAGGTGAAAAGTTGAAAAGCACGATTCTCAGTAAAGAATAGAAGAGCATCTAGTACAGAGAGGCTTACCTGACCAAATGCTGGGAGGTCTGTGGAGTGCAAAGCTGCTGTGTAAAGGTCGGGTAGGTGAGGAGGGCGGAGGCAGGGACCCCGCCCCGCTCGGACTTCACACTCGAAGAACTTGGACAAAACAATGGGAGCGACTTGCTCAAGAGCACTCACCTACCCAGGGAGAGAACTGGGAGTGGAGCCAAGGATGTCCTGGTCCCTCGTCTGTGCTGACCTGAGACAGCTTCCGGTGACCCCATAGAGAGGATGGCCCAGAGAGCGCAGCAGACGTCGGCAGGGAGGGACCCGGACAGCTTCCAGACGGCACGTGGTCCGCGTCCGTGTCCAGGCGTGAAGCTCACTGCTCAGTCCACGGCTCGTCTGTGACTGAATGTGGGCACGTAACTTCACTGACATGACTCCCGATGCCTCATACATAGTGTGGACATAAGCTAAATAACCCTGCTTGGAGCCACGGCTCAGAGGACGAATGAGACCAAATGCCAACACCTGGTGAGTGACACAGGTCACTCCTATGGTTGTCTCAGCCCTTCTCCTTTTCTATAATGTCTCCTTTCTAAGAACCATCCCACGTTGGCCATATCCTCTATATCCTTTCCTCCTACAACACTTAACTTGGGAACATAATTTAGAGAATATTTGCAAAGCAGTGTTTAAATGACCAACTTCTCATTGAAAATTTCCTTTTAACTTAAAAGCGAAGCTCCAAGCCACAGCAGGAAGCCAAGCGGTGAGGTCAGTTGCAGCCCTGGGTGGGAAAGGCTCCTTGCATTATTTTGCAGCAGCAAGGGTGCATTCCTAGCCCCCTTCCAGAAATCACAGGTAGGTGGACACTTTCTCCCACTAATCGTGGGACTGTGTACTCAGTGGACAAGAGCCCCAGGAATGCGGAAGGGGAGCCAGACTGATGACGTCCACGCACTAGCAGACGTGGTTCGCACTGCAGCCTTCCACAGTGAAGTGACTTACGGCCGCAGAAGACAGCAATCCACGCTGAAAGCCGTGGCGATCTCCCCAGCGGCAAATACTGCCGTCTCAGAGAAGTAGGGCTCATTTGTCTTTCCAGATGCCCAATGTCTACAAACCAAGATCTCTGCTGGTTTTAAGATTCAACTTCATTTAATCTTTTTAAAAATAAATTTTATCAGCTTTTCATAATGGAAACACAATTGCTGGGGTTGAAACCAAAACTGAAAAACTCACTTTTTTACCCGCTCCCTGGTTTTGGTATGTATCTGACGTACAGATATTCTTTACCCGGTAATTCAATTAACACTATGCAAGCCGTATGAATTATACAACAGTTCCTAAAAATGAGTTTGTAGCAGATTATCAGTTCCTTTTTACAAAACCTCTTATCATGTGTGCAGTGCAGTCTGACTGAGGTTAATCGTACTCAATTCATGGGGCACAAGCTGTACAACCTTATAACATGTGGTTTCAGGCCTTTCTCCATAGCTTACCTCTTCTGATGCTTTTTGAATGGAACTTGAGGCAGGAGATAAGGAGGGGGACTGCTAAGAACTCGTTCTGAATAAAATATGAACACAGAGTGAAGAGCTGGAGTTAATACCGAACCTTGTGTTTACCCCTAGGGCACTATGCTGTTCGATTTTCCATCTATCCCGGACTATGGTGTGAGGAGACTCACCCAGAGAAAATTCAAGGGCCAGCTTCGAACGCCTGGGTTACCTGCCCAAGTACTGCACCAGAACTGTTGCCCTCATGGATTTAAAAAAAAAAAAAAAATGAGCATTCTTCTCTGGATAAAAAATTTCAAAAAGTAGAGCACAGAATTGGCATTATCCCAGGGGTTCCCTACCTGTAAGAGAGTGTGGATTGTGCTGCTAATACGGCCCTCCAAATGCTCACCATTTTTAAGAATGAATCGAACATACTGCGTATTTTAAATAATAGGTATATTTGCTGGTGACCCACCTGACAGCTAAAATACATGTGAATTGACTTTCTCGTTGAAGTACTACCACGCAACAGGGAAAGCAGGAGGTACTGGAACAAGCACAAATGCCCTATTCTCTGACAATCTCGTGGCCAGATATGACATGGGATCTCCACGGTTTGCAACTCCGAGTCACTGCGAAATAAAGTGCCTTGTAAAGTTTCCAGGGTAGCCAGTGCACTATGCGGTTTAACAAGGAAATAAAGCACAAGCGGTGGGCATTTCCTCGGTTTTTCCACACACGACCTCGACCTAGCACAGACTTCCAACAGAAGAGGCCTCCGTAACCCACGTGCTGCAGAGGCCTCTCATCCCCAGGGTCACATCCAGCCTCCGCAGAGGCTCCTTCTCTGCTCATCCTCATGTCGCAACCCAAGTAGGTCAGCCTGCACGAAGTCTCCTGTGCCTCCTGCTAAAAGCCTTCGCACATTCCTCCTCACCGGTGCACGGCCACGCCTCGGTGATTCACTTCTTTTTTTTTTTTTTTTTTTTTGGAGAGGTTTTTGCTATAGGGCGCGTGCGCTCGCCAGACAGACAGAGAGAGACAGAGAGACAGAAAGCAGGAAATCACCCCCCCAGGGGGGATGGCCACGCCGCAATCCCTTCTCCTCCATTCTCCTCTCGGGATCTTGGGCACGCACGCACACGCGCCCGGCGTGAGTTTAAGCCGCCGGGTCCGGGACTCGAACCGCGGTCGACTACGTGGGAGTCCAGCGACATAGCCATTACGCTAACTGCTGGTCCCGGTGATTCACTTCTAAATCCAAATGTGCTGTTCCCTGCCTCAGTGCCATCACTACTCCCTGCTCCCTTCACGCTTCTCCCGGCAAATGCCCACCTATTTTTTGTTTTTAATTTTCCAGAGGGTACATGAGTTTGCCAGACAAAGAAGAGACAAAGAGACAGAGAGAGAGAGGGAGAAAGTGCCCCCTCATGGTCACACCACAATCCCTTCTCCTCCACTTCACCATCCTTTCGGGATCGAGATCCTCACGTGCCCAGCATGTTTGTCAAGCTGTCAGGCCCTGTGGGACCTGCTCCCGTAGCGACCAGGCCGTGGGCCAGCCTGAAGCTCCGGCCGAAGCAGCCTTCCCCTGTGCAGCCTTCCCTGACTGCCACACGCTCGCCCTCTCGCTCAGCCGATCGACGGCATCTTCCTCTCCACGTCGTGTGGCGTGGGGCCTTCTTCATGTCGGCATCATGCGCGCCACAAACACCGCGGCAAAGATACCGGTAATTCCCCCCATGTCCACGTGTCCATTTTCTTTTTCTGCTAAAAGGTAATTTGTGAAACTCAACAGAAGAAATGTGACCTCATGAATGAATAAGTGAAGAGAACTAGACCTAAGAATACCTCATAGCAAGTCTGACATGAAATGAACGAGCCTTGCGTTTTTCCAGGTAAAGCGCTGAGAGATCCCTGCGAGGCTGAGAGAATGAGAAGGGACCGAGACGTGGAAAGACTCGGAGACTAAGGAGATACTATCGTGTTTCATCCTTGACATGAAATTAGGTATTAACAGACTCCACGACACTTTACCTTCCTGTCCTCAGAGTATGCCCTACTTCACTGTGATATATTGTTCTGTTAGTAATTTGCTTCTAGGGGCCAGCAGGTGTCCTGGTGGTTAGGATGCTGGATTCTCACATGGCTGACCTGGATTCGATGCTTGAAAATCACAGCAAACAAAGGGATACGTATATAAATATTTTTTAAAAATAATAATGTTTCTTTTAAAATATAACTGAATATAATTTGCATCCATTTTTTTCCTTAGAATTTTTGCTGCTGTATAGGTAAATTATTCAATGTTTTGCTGCTTTAGTCGGGTTTTAAGAATTATATGTTGAAGTGTTTCTATTTTAAAATAGTTTAAATATTTGTCCATAAATCACAGTGACTTTGTCTATGAAATTGGTATTGTCATTGTTCAGAAACTTCTAAAATCTGTTAGGGCAGCCCATGTCACGGTAGTTAAGGTGCCTGTATCCCACATGGCTGACTGAACCCCAGATCCAGTGGCTTGAAAATGCACTGTGTGCACAAATGCCCCAGATCCCAAAAGGAGAATGGAAAAGGGACTATGGCATTACTATTCCCCATGGAGGTGTGTTTTCTCACTTTCTCTCTCTCTCCCTTTCCTTCCCTGGTAAGCACACATGCTCTATAGCAAATTTTAAAAATAATAATAATGAAATTAAATAGGTAATTCTTTTTTTATAAAAGAAAGAAGTGACATGTCGATTGAAACATTAACTATGTGTACTTGAGAATAATTCATGATTTGATGATAATTTATCATCCTATCTGGAACTGTCTCCCTACGACTTCATTTTTATATAAACAAACATATTTTTCAAATTATGTTTTCACACTGAACACTGTTTAGTAAACTCTTTTTCACTAAGCAACCTATTAGGAACACTTTATGCAACAATATTTTTAAGCAATTAAACTGGGTCTATGGTATTAAAATATCAGAATATGTTCTCACTGATGTAAAATTTATTTTTATTCATGTTTTAACAATGAGTATTTTAACTAAAAGCATAAGGACCCAGGGACCAGCAAGTGGTATAATGGTTATATGGCTGGATTCCTACAGGGAGGAATGCAGTTCCAGTCCTGGACCCAGCCCCTTGAAATTCACACCAGGCGTGGTGTCCAAGATCCCAAGAAGAGAATGGAGGAGAAGGTGGTCATCCTCCCTAAGGGGTGATTTCCCACTTTCTTTCTCTGTCTCTGTCTCTCCCTCAAGCGCATGCACTCTATAGCAAAAAAAAAAAAAAAAAAAAAAAAAAAAATCTCTTAAAAAAAACACATAAGGACCCCACACAGCCTCTGCGGTTCAGCTGGTAGCACACTGGTCTACAGCGCTGGAAGCCATAGGCCCACCGCAGTTCAGATCTCCACCCCTGTTGATTTGAAACCACCAGGCAGGAGCATAGCTGCGGCCGCCTTTTAGTCTAAATAAAGCCCTCGGTGTGTTGGTGAGTGGGATCGGAGGGCAGCGAGTACACAGGGCTGGGATCCCAGGGCGCGGTTGGTCAGGCGTCCTGGATGTGTGAGCTGTCCGCGTCTGGGAAACCTAAAGCAAACAGAAAGTGATGAATAAAACAGTTTTAGGAGGGATTCGAAGACTACGGCAGGAATGTATTCACCTGACTACATGACATCTGAGTCAACTGTAGAATCTGAACACCAAAGCGCTAGCTCTGGGTCTGGGAGCAGCTCATGTAAAACACCATGCATTCCTTCCTCCCCTAAATGGAGTCAAGGAACCCTATTCAAAAATTGGTTTATTCACCTGAGAGTGTTAAAGAAGATTCATCAAGTGACTCATCTTTTGATCCAAAACCACTGACTTTAATAAGTATTTTTGAAAGATTCAAGAAAAAAGAATGAAAATAAAAGGAAATACAAACCAGCTGGAAGATCGAGAAGAGAAAAGGAAGGGAAAATCCAGGTCACTGGTAGATAAGACACGGGTTAGAGACCAAGGCGGGGAGTTACCATTTACAGAATCAGCCAGTAGAAGGAACCCATTACCATGGAGGAAAATCGTAACCTTTGAGCAAGCTGTTGCTAGAGGATTTTCGTAACTATGTTGAAGAACTGAAGTATGAATACCACCTCAAGGAATCCTTGAATAAAGTGAATATTGGTGAAGATTTAGAAAAAGAAGATCTTAATAGTTGTAGATACAAATATTTGATGATAATGGATCCATTTCTCCTACTGAAGAGCCAGTAGCAGAGATGAGGCAGTGAATTCTGAGCCTGATGAGGAGTGAGGCACCACGTTGGTAGGGGATAACTGTTTTATAGTATCTCTGAATTCCCAGCTTCCAATAAGACAAATTTGTATTTAAGACAAGAGAATCAGTGGGTGTCAGGAGAATAAGAGGGTGTCAGAGTTTGAAAACCAGGCAGATGCAGCCATGCTCAAATGCTAAAAGTGACCCTGAATTCAATTATTTGAAGAAATTGGATCCCAATGATCCTGGGTGGGCCGTCTTTGAAGTTACCAGTGTGTCCATAGTTCATGTGGAGGAAAAAGGAAGCCATATGAAAAAATCGCAGTAGTGCTGACAGGACAACTATAACTAAGCACCAGTTCTTTTGAAAAGGGCTATCTTGACTTGTGCTTTTGAGGAATGAGGGTATTGGAGGCCTTTGTGAGCAGTAGAAGGAATCAGAAATTGGGATATTCTTTAAATAAGAATTTATTGACTTTTAAATAATTTTTCCTAATGTTAAATACTCTAAAAAAAACCTGTAAAGTCAGCCCCCCCAAAAAAAGTTATCGAAAGTGTCTCTCTCTCTCTGTTTTATGCTTATAAATATGCTTCATCATGAAAGGAAAATAAAAATTAAAGAAACTTGGTGCCAAACAAATTAGAAAGTACATGTTTGATTTAATACATACTTGCATTCACATATATTAATTTATGCTACACAGAAATTCAAGTAAAAAAAGTTTAGTATCTGTCAAATAGACAGGTATACATCAAAAGAAAGAGGGCAAGAGGGTCTCCATTTATCATGTACGTGTTGTCCTGGAATACACATGGGAGAATTGCTAAATTAAGATGATTAATACAAGCATTACCTCACAAATTTTTATTTTTGTGGTCAAAACACTTAACAACTGCTCTCTAAGTACTTTTCAAGAATATGATACGTTGTTGATGACTATAATGACCATGTCATACTATAGGTCTCTTAAACTTATTTAGCCTAACAGAAATTTTGAATCCTTTGACCAATGTCACCCCTACTTATTCACCTTTCCTCTGCCCTGCACCCAACTCTTCTACCCTCTACTATTGTGAATTGAACTTTTTCAGATTCCACATATATGTGAGATCATGCCGCACTTATTTTTCTGTACCTGGTGTATTTAACCTAACCTAACCTAACCCAGTGGATACTGGGTTCATACATCTTGTCGTAAATGACAGGATTTCTTTCTTTTTTAAGACTGGATAATGTTCCATGGCATATATGCCACATTTTCTTTTTCCACTCATCTATTCATGAACACTTAGATTGATTCTGTATCTTTCCCATTGTAAATAATGCTGCACTGAACATAGAAGTGCAGCTATCACTTTCAAATACTGATTTTTTTTTTTCCTTCAGATACATAACTGATAGTGGGATCTGTGGTAGTTTTACTTTCAATGTTTTGAGGAACCTCAATATTGTTTTCCATGATGGCTGAACTAATCTACATTCCCATCAACAGTATACAAGGGTTGCCTTTTCTGCATGTCCTGACCAACAATTGCTCTATCTTATCTTTTTAATAATAGTCATTCTAACAAGCGTGAATTAATAGATCATTTTGTTTTTAATCTGCATAACTCTGATGACTAATGATGTTGGGCAAAGCACTAGCGACCTTTAAAGTAGAGAAGATTTGGGGGCTCATGCTACAGGGAAAGCGAAAGCTCCAACAAAGATGCACTGCTGTTCCACTGCACGGTAGTGTAAATTAAGGAAAGTGGAGTGTCAGCCAGAGAAGGCCAGGTGAAACCTGTTTAGAACTACGAGATGCAAGAACCACAGGATGCAAGATGCTCCACAGCCACAACATGGTTTCCCCACTCCTCATTTCAGCATAAAAGAATTAACCTGGATGGGGCCAGCAGTTAGCATAATGGCTATGTCGCTGGACTCCCACGTAGTCGACCACGGTTCGTGTCCCGGACCCGGTGGCTTAAAACTCACGCCGGGCGCGAGTGCGTGCGTGCCCAAGATCCCGAGAGGAGAATGGAGGAGAAGGGATTGCGGCGTGGCCATCCCCCCTGGGGGGTGATTTATCGCTTTCTGTCTCTGTCTCTCTCTCTGTGTCTGGCGAGCGCACACGCACTATAGCAAAAGCCTCTCCAAAAAAAAGAGAATTAACCTGGAAACAGCTCAGTGCCCCAGCATTCTCCACACAAGACACCCAGTCCACCTGATCCCCACTTTCTCTACGTATGTGTCTGTGAGTGTTGTTTTCTCAGTCAATTTGCCTGCTTCCACTCAGGGTTACACGTCCCTTCTCCCAGCAGGCCAGGGCAGAAATCCATGGGAATCTTTCCACGTATTTGTGTCTTCTGCAATTTCTCTCATCAGTGTTTTTTAGTTTCTATGTACAGGTCTTATGTCTCCTTGGCTAAATTTATTTTTGAGTTGTGTTGTGTTTTGTTTTTTCTTTTCTTTTTTGTAGCTTTGCTAAATGAGGATTGTTTCCCTTTTCAGATAGTTTGCTGTTAGCATATAGAAATGCTACTAAGTTTTTCTATGTTGATTTTGTGTCATGGGCTTTACTCAATTTGCTTATTTGCTCTAACAGTTTTTGGTGGAGTCCTTACCTAGTCCTTACCTATTTACAAGATCATGTAGTCTGCAAAGGGAGAACATTGAACTTCCTCTTTTCCAATCTGAATGTCTTTTGTTTCTTCCTCTTGTCTAATTGTTCTGGCCAGGACTCCCAGTGCTATGTTGAGTAAGAGTGGTGAGACTGGACATCCTTGCCCTCTTCCTATTCCTAGAGGAAAAGTTTTCAGCTCTCTGCTGTTGAATGTGATGTTAGCGATGGGTATGTCATATATGGACTTTACTAATTTCCATGTATTTGTAAATTTTCTAAAATTCTCCCTGTTACTGATTTTTAGTTGTATGCCATTGCATTTGGATAATCTGATATGATTTCAATATTCTTAAATTTTCTAAGACTTGCTTTATGACATAACATATGGTCTATCCTAAACAATGTTCCACACGTGTTTGAGAAGAACATGTACTCTGCTGCCATATGTCACATGCTATGCTCTGTGTTCACATCTGCCAGTGTTCTGTAGTCATCTGCTCAGTCCAGCTGATCTAAAGTGTCGATTTAGCCTGATGTTTCCTTATTGATGTTTATTCTGGGTGATCAGTCCATTGCTGAAAGTGAGGTATTCAAGTTTCTTACTATCATAATATTGCAATCTATATCTCCCTTCAGAGCTCTGATGTTGGGTGCATATAAATTTATAATTGTCACATCCTCTTGAAGAACTGACCCTGTGTGTGTAGGGTTATAAAAACAGTATCAAATTGCACACATAGTTTAGCCTCACTTTCTTCTGACCATTACGTTGTGAAGGTGTCAAAGTTTTCCCTCCATTTGATTTTGATGTCTATTTTTTTTTTTTTTTTTTTTTTTTTTTTTTTTTTTAGATTTTGCTATACTGCTTGTGTGCTCACTAGAGAAAGAGAGAGTGAAAGGGAAAGTGAGAAATCACCCCCAGGGGGCATGGCCTCTCAGCAATCACCACTCCTCCTTTCTCATCTTGGGATCTTCTACATACACAGGCACGTACACACACGGCATGATTTTCAAACCACCATGTCCAGGACTCAAACCATGGTTGGTCATGTGGTACAAAGAGTGGCCATTTTGAGCAAACATGGTGACCTTCAGTCACATGCAGAAACATGGTTTAGTGAGCTATCATTTGTATAGCAATGAAGGCAATTAACATCAACACACTAGCTATGTGTTGTTTTCGATACTGCAAAGCAGTATCAGGTTAAAGAAAATCACACGTGTTTATCAGAATCATCCCCAAAAGATTAAAGAAATCACATGGCACCAGTTGTTTTTGCATCATAAGTTCATTAACATCTGAAAAAATTGGGACCAGCAGTTGGCGTAATGGCTATGTTGCTGGATTCCCACACAGTCAATCCGGTTCTAACCTTGGACTCGGTGGCTTAAACTCATGCCGGGTGCACGTGTGTGTGTGCCCAAGATCCCGAGAGGAGAATGGAGAAGAAGGAATTGCAGCGTGGCCATTCCCCCGGGGGGTAATTTCTCGCTTTCTGTCTCTCTCTGTCTTTCTGGTGAGCGCACACACGTCCTATAGCAAAAAACTCTCAAAAAACAAAAAACAAAAACAAAAACAAAAAACCAACAAGAAAAAAAAACCTGATAAAACTGGCTTAGTATTCTATTTTTTCTTTCTCTTTCTTTTTGTTTTATAAAATAATGAACCTGAGGCTGGTCTGAAGGTAGTGAATTATCTCAATTGAGTGTTCAAAACCGGTTGTTTTCAGAGGGAATCCAGTGCTTTAATCACCGTACTACCTCATAGCCCCCCTTTTTATTTTTGATTTGCTTCTTTTAAAGAATTATTTTATTTTAGTTGTTATGACCATTATTTTTTAAATTTAATCAGAGGTAAATAGAAAGGGAAAGTGAGAAGCAAGCTGCCAGGTCCAGGACTCAAACCGTGGTTGGCCATGTGGGAGTCCAGCACCTTAACCACTGTGCCACCTGCTGGCCCCAGCTTGCTGGCCCTTTGATGTCTATTTTAATGAACCTATTTGCTGTGTCTCTCCAAATTCTCTCAACCTCAGCAATCTCCCCACACTTACTTCCCTGCATTGGTAAATGACACTGAGAACCAACTAGCCACAAATCCTGAGTCCCTGACTTCTCTCATGATTCCCAAATGTGATGAAGCACACGTAGCTCTTGAAATCTGACTTCCGTATTAACCGAGGAGAATCAGAAACGCAACCCAGACATGTGGGGAGTTAACTTTCTGACAGATGAACCTTTACCAGAGGTAAACAGAGGAAAAACTAGGGCCAAGAGCTGAGTGATGTGTCACATCTTTCCTCAGATGATCGATTACAAGGCACGGGTTTCTGGCATCGTATGCCTGAAGACAGACAGTGGCCGTCGAGCGCAGTAACAGATCACTGTGCATTACTTCCCCCCCGCCCTTGTCGCAACTCTTTTTCTCCTCTCATTTTCCTGCTCTTGTATTGCATCTTGCCATCCTATTAGTACTTGAGTCTTGTCACTCTATCTGCTTTCTATTGGTCCCAGAATAAGCACCTGTGCAGTAGTAGCATATATAATAGAGTGATTATAACTTAGTAATTTCTCATCGACAAGCATTCAAGTGTTTACAAGTACTTTATTACAAGAATATAAATATTCTTAAATAAAGATATTTACAGATATCTTTCATTATTTTCCTAAGACAAATTCAGACATGTAGAATTCTGGAAAGTGGCTGCTATGTTTTGAATAATAGTTTTTCCCCCAAAGGTTCTTGATTTGGAAGCTTGGTCCTCAGTGTAATGGCTTTGGGAAGTGATAATATCTTTAAGATAAGAGGCAGGAGGGCACTGTCCATTCAGCTGTGCGTGGAGGCCCATAGCAGAGCTAACGAGAGCACATGGAGAATACCATTCCTCCCAGTGCGTGCGCCACGTTCCCTGAGCATCCGTCAGCCACGTGGTGATGCAGCTCCCGAGGCCAGCCTAACGCCGGCCACACGCCTGTGGAGTTTCCAGTCACCTGAGTCGTGAGCCATGGGAACGTTATTCTTTGTAACTCATCCAGTTCCAAATATTTCTTTTTAACAGCATAATAATGGACTAATACAATAGTATAAACACTATTAAGAGTAAAGATGTATTTTAGCAAATTACATTGGAGTTCTCTAACTCCAGACTGTGAGTCAACAAAGAAATTATTAATAATCCAGAATTGCTGAATATACAATTTTTTAGTATACATTTTTGCCATAGAGCATGTGTGCTCAGTAGAGAGACAGAGAGCGGGAAAGCAAGAAATCCCCCCACAGGAGATGGCCCCTCTGCAATCTCTTCTCCTCCATTCTCCTCTCGAGATACTGGACACACACATGCAAGCGTCAAGAGTGATTGTCAAGCTGCCAAGGTCCAGCGTGGGAGTTTAGCACCTGAGCTACCACGCCACCTGCTGGCATCCCGAATACATAATTTGAAACGGGATTATTCTTGCATTTTAGTATTTTAAAATGTAGAAACTATGTAGGATATGTACTCAGTTCTGAGATAAATCTTTAGCTCTGGACTGATTCAGAAACAGGTTACAGATTAAAGTCTGTAAGCATCACCAGTGTGTTCAGCAGCTACTCTTCATTTTCCAGGCAGTCCGTGCCCCATTTGTACAGGCTACTTTCTTCTCTCTGCAGTTTATTTATTTATTCATTTGCTTTAAGCATATTGTTTTTGCCTGTATTCTAAGATATTATGTTCACTTATGCCTATGAGGTTTTCTGCTTCTTTTCAACACTAGCTAAGTTCTGCACACTCCTCTCCCAGCTAATGGGAACAGCTGTGACACTGCAGTTTCTCTCTCCGTAACTCCATTCTCAGAGGGAAGAGCGAGGCAAGGGTCCAGAAATCTACATGTGCACTCAGCACTGTCTGTGATAGACCAGATAAATGGTACGCACGTGATACTTGGCTCTATTCTGTCTGGTATTTTCTGAGATGACCATTATAAAAAGTGTTACCGGAGGGCATACGATGCTTGGGAAGTTTAAATTCTTATTTGAGGATGTAAGAAATGAGTACTATTTCAGTCTTGCATTTTGTGTTTTAAGATTCAAATTCTACCTGGGATAGCATCCTATAAATTGTTGCAATGGGAAAGAAATTATTTTTTTTCATTGAGTATCCATTTGTCTCCTTGAATTCAAAACTGAAAAAGACATGCCCTAAAGCATATGCTAGAGCGTGTCTATCTATAAGCTTTTCTTTCTTGTGTTTTTAGGTTTTGTTTTACTTAGGCTTTCATAGTTTGTTTGGTTTGGTTTGGTTTTGTCATAAAGTGCATGCACTTGCCAGAGAGAGACAGAGAGAGGGAAAGTGAGAAGTCACCACTCAGGAAAATGGCCATGCCAAATTCTCTTCTCCTCTATTCTCCTCTTGGGATTCTAGGCATGCACACATGCCCAGTGTGATTTTAAAACCTCCAAGTCTGGAACTCAAATTGTGGTCGACCATATCAGAGTCCAGTGCCTCAACCACCACTCCACCTGCTGGCCCCCTATCCTACAAACTTCATCTAGCCCAATATCCCTTATCCCAAAAGTAGTACTTATTAGTGGATAAAGTTGGGCTGCAAAGTTAAAAATCCTTGTGTTCGGGGTCTGGCAGGTGGCATGTCGGTTAAGGTGCTGGGACTCCTACACAGCCGATTGCACTTTAAGTCCCAGACCTGGCGGCTTCCTTTCTCATTTTCTCTCTCTGGTGAGTGCACATGTCCTGTAGCAAATTTAAAATAATAATGAAAAATAAAGTTGAATGGATATTTCTTTTAAAAAAATACTTGTGTTCTGGAACCAACAGTTAGTATAATAGCTATGTTGCTGGACTCCCATGTAGTCGACTGCGGTTCAAGTCCTGGACCTGGTGGAGTTTAAACTCACTCTGGGCGCGTGTGTGTGTGTGCCCAAGATCCTGAGAGGAGAACAGAGGAGAAGGGATTGTGGCGTGGCCATCCCCCCGGGGGGTGATTTCTCACTTTCTGTTTCTCTGTCTCTCTCTCTCTTTCCAGCAAGCACACGCACCATATAGCAAAAACCTCTCAAAAAAAAAAAAAAAAAAAAAAAAAAAAACTTGTGTCCAGATTTTGACTCCACTTCTGTGTCACTGTGGTAAACTGCCTCACATTTCTGCTTTTTCATCTCTTTTCCTATAAAATTGAGATAATGGTCATGTCTATCACAAAATATTATTAAGTGAATATACTATTGTTTGTTTGTAACTTAGAAGAGTGTTAGGCACATTGTAAGCCATCATAAAAATACACACACACAGACACACACACACACACATAAAATAAGGATAAAAATGCCCAATATTATCCTGACTACCTGATTCCATCTGACCTAAATTTGTGACCTTGTGATTCTTCAAGATTTCAAAAGACTTCCAGAGTGAGAAAAGTAATTAATAATTATCCTGACTACCTGATTCCATCTGACCTAAATTTGTGACCTTGTGATTCTTCAAGATTTCAAAAGACTTCCAGAGTGAGAAAAGTAATTAATAAACAATGAGGCCCTGACATTTGACAGAAAGTGGACAAATATGGAAGATTTAATGCCAAGCAAAGTAAGTCCAACTATGAAAGAGAGGCATTGTATATCCCTGCTTAATATACACCAAATGTCTGCACTCCATGGCAGAAACTGAAAGGCTGAAAGATATAAAAGCAGGAGGGGCAACTGCAGATATTAGAGACAATATAGGAAGGGATGAGAATCAGGGGAAGAAAGAACATTTAACCGACATAAAAATGAAAGGGTATCTGTAGATAATGTGTTTGGTAATGTCTTGGACTAGACTAATATGCATTGTATTCATGCTAGGAAAAATCATTGTGTGTGCAGTAAGGATGTACAATGATCAGATCTTTTTAAAAAACTACACTTAGCAATGGCACAACAAAAAATTGAATAAAAATTAAAATAAATTGTACTTTACAGTGGGAACAAAAAAAATTCAATATCTAACATATTTCCAAACACCATGCTGCTGTATAGGGATCTCCATAAGCCTATTAATTTTGGATATTCCACATAATATTTTATCATAACTTATGTATTAAAACATACTCCATTTCACATTACATCATTTTTGTCATTTAAGAAGTTGAAGGAAATCTTATAATTTTGATATTAGATTTTTCTTTATTTTAATTCTGCAGTGTTTTTTTTATTTCAAACTTGAAGAGAAAAAATATTTTATGATTAAAACATTTTTAAGGACCCTTGCGATTCTTATAGACTGTAGATACTCGGTCTATGGTATCTAAAGGACAAGTCAGCCCTCCTTGCACACGACAGTTTATCACAAAGATAAAATCTTCTATTCTGTTGATGAGGAAATGGAGGCTTAGACGGATTAAGGTGTCTTTATCAATGTCACCTGAGAAAAGCATTAAACCCAGGACTGGGGAAGATTAGAAGCACTTTTCTCTACCTCTTGTGGCCTCCAGAGTCTCTTGTTTCTCAGCTCAGAGGAGGGCAGAGGGTTCCGTATCGGCCTTTGAAGCGAGCACTCGGCCTCGCTGTTCTTCCTCCTGAGGATACAGCATTGAATCAGAGCTCTTCAGTTTTAAATTCTTTTTGGCAGAAAGCCCGGATTTCTGGAGCTTCATTTACTCATGTCAGGCCGCCCATCAAGAATTAAAGCTCCATGACTTCATGTGGCTGATGCTCAAAACTCAACTTTTCGTTTTATCTTTAGATTAAACACCCTTTTGTTTCTGTTCTTATCGTTTAGATGTGTGGTTTATGTCTTGTCCCTTGAGTTTTAAATCGCTTTTTCTTCTTGGTATCTTTTATAGCTATTGGTCAGCCAGGCAGTAAAATAATAGCCACTTCTTTGAGTTGTCTAAAACAAATTCTGAAAAAAGAGTGTATGGCCTGGAGATTGAATAGCTAAAAGTCACGTGTTAGAGCCTCGAAGTACAAGGAGCACCTACCTCTTGGTTCTTTGACAATTTATTCTAATGTGTCAAAACTACTTCTCTTAACTCCATAAAATGTCTAATCTGGAAACAATGTACTGGGTTGTCAGGAAGTCATGACACATTTTTGCATAGAGAAACGTAGAAGAATATGGCATGACTTTCCTGACAACCTAATATATGTACACGGAGAGTCTGTAGGGGATCCATAAATCCATAGTTCTCGGCCCTCCTGATCTCAGCCCTCAGCGATGTTAGATAGGCCTCTGCATGTGACAGCCGTTAATACTTACCAAGGACTTCATAATGCCGAGCACAACGCAAACCACTTTGTCAGTACCTGCTCCCTTGACCCTCACCACAAACTGAAGATACTTTATCCTCAGTTATACCTCATTCCCACTTACAAAACCTGAAAAGGTTACATTGGCACAAAATATAAAATCATCACCATGAGCAAACTACAGAAAAAAAATAACTAGCTGCCAAGGGCTGACTGTGGGGAAGGGAACTGGATCCCACATGGCAGACTATAGCTTGAATTCTAGCCCTGAAGGCTTGAAAAATACACTAGGCGTGTGTGCATGCCCAAAATTCCAACAGGCTGTCAAAATGGAGAAGGGATTGCAGTGTGGCTATGCCACATTGGGAGGTCTTTCTTTTTCTCTCTCTCTTGCTGGCAGGCACATACATCCATTAGCAAGTTAAAAATAAATGCACAAACAAGCAGAGGTCAGATGATGGTGCAGTGGTAAAGTGTGACTGTGGGCAGTCTCACAGGCAAAAGTTCCCAGTTCTGGTCCAGAGACCTCCCTGAGGAAACTAGTGTTTGCCCAGGGTCCAGGTCTAGCGGAAAAAGAGGGGTGAAGTGAGTCATCGAGACTCTACTAGGGGGCTGTCTCTCTCTGTCACCCTCTGTCTCTCACTCATGAAAAAAATAAACTTAAAAAAAATCAAGATTTAAAATAAACATAATAGGTTGTTTTCATGTTTCTATATTTTGGTTGTTGTTTGGCTAGGACTTTTTAAAAGACACCGAAGGCTTATAATTTTTATGAGACTAAAACCATTCAAAGAGAAAGTACTGACCAGTTCCTGGAATACCAAAACCACCCAGTATGTCACTGGA
Organism: Tupaia tana; assembly: GCA_026018925.1. Taxonomy (NCBI): domain Eukaryota; kingdom Metazoa; phylum Chordata; class Mammalia; order Scandentia; family Tupaiidae; genus Tupaia; species Tupaia tana. The sequence goes on from JAKSZU010000012.1 coordinate 68,541,063, forward strand.
GAGCCACCACTTTAGAACATCCAAAGCTGGGGGGTGAGGGGAGTGTATTTTGCTGGTTTCTGATTCAGGTTGTAGAATGTTTGATATACCGATGGGACTTATGCAAGGCAGACATGAAAGAGCAGTTAAGAAATGGTATGGAAATGGTGGACCATTGAATAAATGCTAAACTTAATGCCGTAACATAACAGAAGCAGTAGGAAGGAGAGAAAAGAACACGCTCATCCTTGCCTCTCTCTAACTGAGTGCTTTTGAAGGACATGGGTGGGAAATACAAGACCAGCTACTACACCTCATTCACCTCCTTTTTTTCCTGGACACATAACATAGTTTATTGGTTGTTTTATAGACAGACTCAACAACAACGTGAATCATTTGAGTTTACAGTCTCAGCACAAGACCTTAGAGTGGGCCCATCTGTCAAATCCAGACAGAAAGATCAAAGGAAACAGAACATAGCAGGAATGTTGTCTTTTGTGAGAGGCTTAGTTATTATAATCCTGGTAAACATGTATTAAGGTCTCTTCTGTATTTGGCAGGATATTATGTCTGGAGGTCCCATGCTAAAGGCAAAAGGTTCTTCTCCCACCCTTTCCATCATAACGGTAATTCAACAAAAGTAGAACAGTGTCATTTAACATAGAAGGCTTTCTTGGAAAAGATTATTCTGGTGAAAGAATTGGATATACTGGGGGAACCAGCAGTTAGCGTAATGGCTATGTCGCTGGACTCCCACGTAGTTGACCACGGTTCGTGTCCCGGACCCGGTGGCTTAAAACTCACGCCGGGCGCATGTGCGTGCGTGCCCAAGATCCCGAGAGGAGAATGGAGGAGAAGGGATTGCGGCGTGACCATCCCCTCTGGGGGGTGATTTCTCGCTTTCTGTCTCTCTGTCTCTCTGTCTCTCTCTGTCTGGCGAGCGCACGTGCCCTATAGCGAAAACCTCTCCAAAAAAAAAATAAATTAAAAAAAAAGAAGAAAAAAAAAAGAATTGGATATATTTAAAATAGTATTTATTTGTACACAAGAAAAATATGAAAAAAGAGAATTAAATCTAAAGATGAAAATGAGTAAGTTTAATTAACAGAGACTCGCCACAGTCTTTTAAAATACATACACATAAAAAAACTTCACACACATATTTCCAGAAGACAAACAAACTCAGAAGAAACGTCTGAATTCAATGAGAAATGGAGATTAAAGAAAATGATGAATGTGTGAGTAAATATAAACAGACTTTGACTGACTACATTAATAATAATAATGTCTAATTGGCAAAGTTGAGAAGTAAAACAAAAAAATAAATAGAATACTGGAGAATGATTGGCTACAAGCCAATAGGAAGTAATTGGAAATGACACATTCTAAAAATCTTTGTATTATTTAAGAGGAATGTCAAAATTTTGTGTTATCTTAAATATTTTTAAGTATTATTTTTAAGTCTCAGGAATGAATAATATAAGTGATATAAATGATGTTCTATTTGCCATACAAGTATAAGAAGAAGAATGTAAAAAAAAAAAAAAAAGCTTTAAATATTATTTTAAAAAGAAAAAAGAGCGAAGTAACACAGAAAAGGCAGGTTTGGCAAATGGCATTTCCCACGCCTGCCACGCTTCCCCCAGCGCACACGCTTTGCATCAGCACCACGTGGCCGTCTCCCCACAGGCCTGGGCTGGCTCTGACTTGCTTATCGTGGGTCGAAGTGCGGTTAGGTCAGAGAGGACATGCATCTTCCTCCATGTCCTTTTACAACACTGCCTCTGGAGGAAGTCAGGTGCCTTCTAGCCAAGCTGACTACTCTGGACGTCCACGCGAGAGAGGTCACACGTAGCCGCCATCAATGATCCAAACTATGGTGGTCTTCCCACTGTCTCACCTCGCGACTGGGCAATGGCTCCTCAGTGCTGCTGCTACCACAGAACAATCAGACCTGGTCGTCTACAGAACAGAAGTTTATTGGCTGGGGAAAAAATCACAGGGTGATTATTGCATCATCCTGTGGCAGAAGGAAGAAGGTCAAGAGAGAAAACACCTCGGCTTCAGGAAAAAGATAGTTGAACTCATCCTTTTATGACAAACCCACTCTTGGGATAATGACCTTGACCTATTCTTGAAAGCAGAGCCCGTGTTGGCTCATCAGCCCTCCGTGGGTCCACTCCTGTAACTGTTACAATGGCAATGAACTGCAGAGGAGTCCCGTAAAATCAGAAATCCAGACCACAGTGTTCCTCCCCTAGCTCCCCAAGACCACAGCCTTCTCACAGACAAAATGCACTCATCCCATGCCGAAAGTCTTAACTCATTCCCGAATGACTCAAAAATTCGAGAGAATTATTATGCAATCATTTAAAATGTGTGTTTAATGAAACAGAGAGCATATGAATGATGTTAGGAAAATTAATCAAGGAGTAAAATTTAAAATAAGTTATTATTAGGTGGTCGGGTATTTTTCTGTGTTTTTCTATGCAACCCAAGAGTTGCATATAGAAATTATAAATTTATATGTCTATGTGTATAAATATTTAAAAATTAGAAAATTTGCCAAAACATTAAAAGAATTATCTTTGGATGGCAAAAATGTGCATTTTTAAGATTTTATTTATGGGTCAGTATATGGCATGGAGGTTAAGGCATTGGATCCCACATGGCTGACTCTGCAGTTCAAGTCCTGGAACCAGCAGCTAGGAAAAAAAAAAAAAAATCACATGAGCACATGTGCTTGCATGCCCAAATATCAAGGGGAGACTGGGAGTAAAGGACTGTGGCATGGCCATCCCCCCAGGGGGTGATTTCTCACTCTCTCTCTCTCTCTCTCTCTCTCTGGTGAGTACATGCACCTTATTGCAAAAACAAAACAAACAACATTTTCTTATTTGTGATTCTCTATTTTTTCAACTATTACTTCCACATTTTGTTTAATTAAAGAGTAGTTTTTCAGACCTGATGGCTAAAGCCAGGCATGTGTGCGTGTGTGCCCAAGATCCTGAGAGGAGAATGGAAAAGAAGGGATTGTGGTGTGGCCGTCCCCCTTGGGGGGTGATTTCTCGCTTTCTGTCTCTGTCTCTCTCTGTCTTTCTGGCAAGCACAATCACCCTATAGCAAAAACCTCTCCCCCCCCCCCAAAAAAAAGAGTAGTTTTTCAGATATTCTGAATGTACTGAAAAACTTTACATTCTAAAATTCCCAGTTTAGCAGTCACCGTGCAGGAAAGTAAGGATTAAGATGAGGTTTCTTTTACTAGCTACTGCCCTGAACTGAGAATTTATTAATTTGGTTCATTCTAATTTTTTGTTTATTTATTTATGTCATGAGCAAGAAATAGAGAAAGACGAGGGAGCCAGGTGCCTTCTAACAAAATTGACTGCCCTGAGACAGAGTCTTCAAAGGGTCTCACACAGTCCTTCCTCAACCTCCCAGCCAGCCAGGGTCACCAAGATCACAGACACGTGCTCACCCAGAGCCACCTGGAGCCAAATCCCAGACATCCAGTAGGCTTCCAGCCCTGCAAAGCATTGCACTGCCACTGCATGACTATGGCTGGTCTTCATCTGAGTTCATTTTGTTTTGTTTTGTAAGTTTTTGCCATAGGACACACGCACTCAGAGACAGAGAGTAACAGTAAGAGAGAAAGTGTGAAATAACGCTTGGCGGGATGGCCATGTCACAATCCCTTCTCTATGCCCCTCCAGCAGCTTTGGGAATGCACGCTCATGCACCTGGTGTGATTTTCAAGCTGCCAGGTCCAGGACTCAAACCACAGTTGGTCATGTAGGTGTCCGGTACTTTAACCACCATGGGACCTGCTGGCTCCTTCATTAGTTTTAAAAAATAAACTTCAAATAAAGTTAAATAAATGATTTTTTAAATTACATTTTCCTCTAAGAAAGCTCAAATTCAATGAATGAAAGAGTTGGATATGTTTAGTGTTAAGTCAGCAGACAGTACTCCTCACTAAATAGTCTTTTTAATCTTGTCAATAAAATTAATTAGATGAATTAGATGCTGGTTGAACAAATATGGATCTGTGACATTTAGAAACCATGATTCCAAATTATAGATACAGAAAGAATTAGGAAAACTGACATCACCATTAGACCAGCACGGTGGGAACCGCAGTAGGCAAGACCCACTGCTGGATGAGAGACTGTAACCGTAAAGAAAGTATTTTCATGGCCTAGAACTATCTGCCCTCAAAATACTTGTTCATTGTGGCGTTTGCTTTAATGCATGTCCACAAATTACGTGCTAGCTCTCTCCAGAAGGTGGGACTCGCTCCTTTGTCCTTGAATGTGAGCTCGCTGTGGGATTAGTGCCCTGCTTCAGATGGAAACCGAATGGCAGAGGAAGAATAGCCATTTACAATAAGGAGTCTATCATTTACTATGTTTCTTTTAACTTTTAGACTTTTTTGCATTAGAGCATGTGCGTTTATCAGAGAGAAAGAGAGAGAGAGGAAATGAAAGATCACCCTCCAGGGGAGATGGCCACCCTACAATCCTTTCTCCCCAGTCTCCTCTTGGGATTTTGGCCATGCACACACAGGTGCACCTGGCATAGTTTTCAAGCCACCAGGTCTGGACTTGAACCACAGTTGGCCATGTGAGATCCAGCACCTTAACCTCCATGCCCTGCTGGCCCATCATACACTATCTTAACCGAGTAATGTGGTAAGCCATGTTGACATCACGTACCCCCTGATACAATGGGTTGGGAAGGGTGTGTTGTCCCTGTAGGATTTTTACCATAATCCAAAACCTCAGCCAAACCATAAGAAAATGAACCCATGGAGGGGTGTTTCGTGTTCCTCAATAGTGTCACGCTCATGATAAAAAGGAGTGAGAAAGTGCCGCGGGTTCTCAGAGACCAAGGAGACATAGTGACTAAATGCAACACAGAGTCCTGTAGTAGATCTTGGATCAGAAACAGCGTGTTCATGAGGAAACTGGTAAGATGTGCATAAAGTCTGTGTCTTCACCGATACTGCCATTATAAGGTTATTTTTGTGGCTTTTTTTTTTTTTTTTTTTTTTTAGTTTTGATCATTGTGCCATGCTTACAAAGGATATTAACATTAGAGTAAGTTGAGTGAAGGGTCTACTGGAAACTCTGTACTATCTTTGACATTTTTCCATACATCTAAAATTATTTTAAATAAGATTTTTCAAAACTTTCACCAATAATATAGACCATAACTGCATCTCAATAAACAATACCGTTAGTCATGCATTTGTTCATTCTGGAAACCTGAACCCTCATACAACTTCTCTGTTTATCCCTAGACTCCTACTAATCATGCTTTCGAAATGAATAAACATCCTCAACTTTTGTCCACCTCCACGGCTACCACCCTCATCTAATTCTTCTTCATTCCTCACCGGTACTACAACAGTGCTCTTCCTTTTCTCTCTATCCCCACTTGCCCTCCTCCCCAGTCTGTTCTCCGTAAAATAGTTGGCATGATCTTTATAAGACATGAGTCTGTTACGCCACTACCCTGCTTCGAGCACTCCAAGGTCTAGCCATGCTCCTAGGAGGGGTTCCGCAGATGACCCACAGGACTCTGTGAGACATGTCTTCCCCCCAGCTCACGTGAGATCACCCTTCCCCTCCCTCACAAAGCTCTGGCCACATCTCCCTCCTTCTCAGCTTACATGACATCCACTTATGAACCCAGATATTTCTACATGCTGTTCCTTCTACCTGAATTCGCATCTGTGATCCTCAGCTCCTTTGTCCGGCCAGACCCTTATCCTTCATGGCTCTGCTTAAATATAACTGTATCAGGGAGGTGTTTAATGGCCCGTGCCCCAAACCCCCAGCCTGTGATGCTCATCCACCATGTTCACGTTCGTTAACTATGATTTTACAGATGGGTCTCTTCAGTTCCTTGGTTTTCAGATTCCTTAAACAGGAACCTTAGGACGTTGGTCAAACAGCAGGTCATATGTGTGGATTACTTAGGATAAGTTTGGTGGTTGGGGGGAAATGCTGTATATTTTCTCCACTATTTATTGTCTCTAGATTTTCACATTGTTACCAACTCCAAAAGGGCTCCTGTATAAGTTTCTTCGCTGCTTCATAAGTGGCCAACTCCACATCGGTACACACGCACACATACACACTCATCTTACAGTAAGATCAAGTTGAAAAATTATAACTGGTCAGTGCAAAAAAAAGGCACCACCCAGAGCCCCTCCCAGATGTCCACTCACCTTTTCTAGAAACAGAACAGGAGGCCACTAGCCAGTTGGGAAAGCTGTTCCCTCTGCAGCTGGCAGTTCTGCAGTCTCTGGCACAGATGCCGTCTCCGGTGACAACACGGGCTCACTTCTTCACCCCCGGAGCTGGCTAAGCCCTCCACCCCCCACACGTGACACCTCATTCCCAGCTACCCCAGGCCAGGAGTCTCCAGGAGCAGACCAGAAGGAGCCTGTGACTCAGGAAGCCCAGAGACGCCGGGTGCTCGCAGTCCTGCTGGCCACACCTCTTCAGCCCTGCAGCAGCAACGCCATAATGACAGTGTAATTTTACACCATCTCTACCCCGCTGCCAAGGCAAAGGACGCCCAAGCAACTCATTCGGCTGCCACCGCGATCCGTGTCACGTGTCCTCTGTGGACGGTGCTGTGAACGGAAGGAGACATGGACCTTACTGCTCAGACTCTTGATTTAAAAATAGCAAAGGCCCAGGCCCTGCTGACCTCGCTTTCCGTAAGCAGGGAGACGGTGAGCGGCGCCCTCCCGCAGGCGCCATGTGACCTCCGGGACGGCCACTTTCCACAGCCGCGTTTGCAGCTGGCTGGGAGGTGACATTTGCACAGCACGTGTGAGCAGTGGTGAGGTCGGGCTGGGAGGGCACACAGTGTGGACGGCCGTGAGGGGACACGGTGTGGACGGCCGTGAGGGGACACGGTGTGCACGGCTGTGGAGTGGGACACAGTGTGGATGGCCGTGAGGGGACACGGTGTGGACGGCTGTGGAGTGGGACACGGTGTGGACAGCCGTGAGGGGACACGGCGTGGACGGCCGTGAGGGGACACGGCGTGGACATCTGCGTGCATGCCCTGAATGTCGACACATGTAGGCAGAGAGGTCAGGGTCAGGCTGGGTTTGTGGGATCCCATGTGAGCTGGGACCACAGACACAAGCTATGTGTGTCCTCAGACATTTACTTCATGAGACCGCTCGTAAGATGATTTATTTTAGAAAGTGTTTGCACACAGGAAGTCCCACGTAAACCATTGATGAATGGATGGCAAATAAACGGGGGTCCACGACCCGTGCCCCATTCCAGGTGGAGACAGCGAGTGCCTCCATCTGCACCGCTGGCCGGCCTCCTTCCCCCCACACTGGCCCTGCGCTAGTCGGGACCCTTGGCTACCTGACGGGAGAGCATCTTTGTCCAGGGTGGGTGGCCATCCGTGCCACCTCAGGACCTGCCAGGCACCCTGCGCTGCCACACTGGTCTTTTCCTTAAGGGTGGGCTCACAGGGTTCTGTCCTGTGCACTCGAACCTACGGAATTTCTAGGGAGGACTTTTTTATAAGCAGACTTGTAGATAACCTCATTGTCAAAGTAAACGCAGACTAGAATAAAACTGGTAATCGATAAGCCACAAATGAGTGAGAGAAAGTGGTTTCTGATCTTAATTCCCACTTACCATGACTGGGATCCTCCTTTACCTGAATCTGATGCCCACCTTACACGGTACCTCACGAACTCATCCCTCCTGCTCCCACCAGCCTCACCCGCTCCTGCTTCCCTCCCGGGTTCATGGGTTCTGGGTGCTTCAGAACTCACCTGGGGTATTCCTCTGCAAAGGGGAGGCAGTGGGGCAGGCGTCCCCGGCCCTCAGCAACTTCGCCTGCACGGCTAGAAGGCCTCACTGATCTCCATGGACGTGGGGTGCCGGGAACTGAGGGAAGACATTATTTTTCCTTGAGAGAGCAGTTTTGAATGACTCTGTAGCATATTGCAAGATGCCCCTTCTCTGAAGCACAATAAATAACTTCTTCTATGGTCTCCCTAGTTCTTTGTTTACACATTTATCACAAAGTTAAATTTCCTGCAGGATGTGCAGCCGCGTCTCATTCAGTGCTGTAGCCACTGCTGCTGACGTATTGCCTCACGGTCGACAGCGTGTTTGGAGAGCCATAGAGCTACAAAAAATCGCCTAACATGTTTTCCACAAAATGGGGTATTTTTTTCTTCATGCTTAATTTTGCCAAGAACAATAAATATCTTAACCCTTAGGCTTAAAATTGTTATATTCATTCTGTTCAACTGTGACAACACCTATTAAGAACACTGCTCCCTGGCCAAGCTCACAAAAATAAAGGGGGGGTGGCCAGCAGGTGGCGCCCTGTTTAAGGCTTAGACTCATACTGGCCAGCCCCAGTTCAAGTCTCCAACCCGGCGGCTTAAAGCTCATGCTGGGCACGTGTGCATGTGCACCCAGAACCTCAGGAGAATGGAGGGGAAGGTCTGTGATGTAACTATACACTCAAGGAGTGATTTCTCTGTCTCTCTGTCTCTCTCCTGACAAGCGCACATGTCCTATGGCAAAAACAAAAGAGAAAGAAAGAAAAATAACTATTGACAGGCAGCAGAGCGGGTTTTTGGTGTGAGGAATAACAGGTCCCCACGCCAGCTCCACGTTCACCAGGTCTGAGAACTTGGAGAAGTTACTTCGCCCTTCCACCCTGTGCTTCCTGGACCTTAATAAGGAAGTGTGTCACCCAAGTGTGTGAAGATAAAAATAAACGCTGAAGTACAAATAGTTTCAGAAACAAGCACTGGGACCTGCAGAGACAACACGTACCCGTGGCCCACAGACACTCATTTTTCCTTGCACATATGACGCTGGGGCCACAGAACTGCACTAACAGAACATGTCCAAGACGAAAATTTAACTGATGGCAGAAGCCCCTGCAGAGTCAAAACTGGTGGTAAAACACACACACACACACACACACACACACACACACGTTTGATGACCAGATCAGGACCTTATTTCCAGCCACCCACTGTGAGAAGGTAATCTCCCTCTGTGTCCTAATCTACGGACACAGACTTCGGGCTGAAATAAACTCTTAATAACGAATAATCCAGCCAAGGGTACAATTCTGCTGAGCAGAAAATGGAGGGTTATAAAGCACTTCAGAAAGAATGGGGTCTCTCTTTTACCCACTTCCTTACCCTTGCAGGAGTTTCTCTATAGATACTATTTTAGTGGTTCCTGTCACCTTCAGGATATGAGGTTGTGTACACAAGTGTAGAAAGAATACCCAAATAAAATGTGTGCGTGGGGGTGGAGGACAGCACTGACAACCCTTCAGGAAAACCAGTTGCTAATGCCGAACAGATCGCTTCTGGGCCTTAGGGTGGTGCGATAAATACAGAGCACGCCTTTGTCACTTCCGCAGAGGGGCCTGCACGCACCCGCGACAGGGTGTCGGAAAAGTCACGACGTGTTTTTCTGTTTTTGTATGCAAATATGCCTTGTGACTCTTCTGACAACCCAATACTTCGTGCTTCTGCATCTTTTCTGGTAAAATATCCGGGGGGGGGGGGGTGGGGGTGGGGGGGGGGTGCCCATAAACAAACGGAGTGTATGCTTTCTCTGCCAATCCTTCGGAAGATGTTTTCTATTTTCCATGTTTAAAGATGACAATCCAGAAAGTGGGACCAAGATTGTACTGAGGTTGGGACCAGCAGTTAGTGTAATGGCTATGTCCCTGGACTCCCATGTAGTCTACCGCAGTTTGAGTCCTAGACCTGGTGGCTTAAACTCATGCGGGGGGCGTGTGCATGCTTGCCCAAGATCCTGAGAGAATGGAGGAGAAGGGATTGTGGCGTGGCCATCCCCCCGGGGTGTGATTTTTCGTTTTCTGTCTCTCTGTGAGTACACATGCCCTGTAACAAAAACCTCTCAAAAAAAAGAAAGAAAGGAAAAGATTGTACTGAGGTTTAGAGACCTCACCTGCATGCTACAGTAAACTCCAGCTTGAGGAACACAGATAAACACATGAGAGAGCTCCAAATATTCATGACACTGTACTTTAGAAAATCTGTGGGGCTACCCCGTGGCATGGTGCTTGAGGCAGCTGGATCCCACACGACGGGCTGTGCCGACCCGGTCTCAGACCCAGCGGCCGGAGGTCTGAGAAACACGCAGGTGTGCACGCCCCGGTCCTGAGAGAATGGAGGGCTTCTGCTGTGCTGGGCCCCTCCGTCCCAGGGGAAGGGAGAGAAGGTGTTCTCACGTCCTCTCTCTCTTCCTCTGCCTCTCTTCAGCAGGTACACTTGTCCTGAGCAAATTAAAAGAAGAGAGAAAAATTAAAAAGGCATGGATTTCAAATATTTTTACCAAAACAAGCTCATAATTTAATTCCATTTCCACAAACCGAAGTCCCCTCATACACTGTGCATGCGCACGCCTCTCTTTTATTGAATTTAACCCAGCGTTCTCTGAATCAGTGTCTCGCGAATTGCAGGTGCCGGCCGTAGTCTTTGTTGGCAATCCCAGGACGTGCCCAACCTCTGGGGAACGGCTGTGTTTACTGACTGTGCTTAACAGCGACAGCAGAAGCCCACTACCTCTGACTCGCTGGCTGAGCACAGACCTCTGAGAAGAGAGCCCAGTCTGGAATGCGGGCTCAGCCAAGCAGATCCATTCTCTCTTTCTCTGTCTCTCTCTCTCTGTCTCTCTCTCTCTCTCTCTCTCTCTCTCTCTTTCACTATAGGGCATACTCACCAGAGAGAAACAGAGAGAGAAAATGAGAAATCACTCCAAGGGGGATGGCTATGCTGCAATCCCTTCTCCATTCTCCTCTCGGGATTTGGGGTATGCACATACATGCGCCCAGAGTGATTCTCAAACAGGTGAGTGCAGGACTCAAACCATGAAGCTGGCCATGTGAAATCCAGCACGTTAACCTCCATGTCACCTGCTCTCTCTCTCGCTCTGTCTTCCTCTGTCTCTCTTCAGCAGGTACACCTGGCCTTAGCAAATTAAAAGAAGAAAGAAAACTAAAAAGGCATGGATTCATGCCCTTTTAAGAAAGATTCATTCTCTCTTAAGAAAATTGCTATTGGTGGACACGTGGCTCTGAAAAGCCCTGGAGGAGCAGTGCCATGCCTGTGACGTGGGAATCCAAAGCTGTCTCGAGGGGTTAGGCGTGGGAAAGAACAGGACGGCCAGCCTGCTGCGGGAGGCAGGAGGTGCCGCAGGCGCGTTTATAAAAAGCACCCAGGGGACAAACAGACCCATGAGAGAAGTTGAAACTCTTCCTTTCCAGAGTCTCCATGGATTCCAGCTGCTCCTTATGCTTAAATTTCATTTCTAGGTTCCCTAAGTCTATTTCTATGGGATTAATTTGTGTTGCTTTTCAATAAACCTCCTTTTTTTTTTTTAAGTTTACTTCATCTTTGGGACAGAGAGAGAGACAGAGACAGAGAGAGTCGCCCTCCTCGGGGTGCCATCTTGATGGGATCCACGGCCCCACCCTTCCCCTAGCCAGGATAAAGAGTGCACGTAGATCCGTACACGGTCCACGAGGTCACTCCAGCACTGCAGAGCAGCGTCCCACTGCACGCCACCGCCACCGAGTCAGCCTCGTTCTAAATGTAACCATCAGAAGAGACCTGTGTTTCCTCATGTAAAAATGCAGTCCTTGATCTGCTAGTACTCTTACCCAAATGAAAAGTTAGAGGTAGCTTCGTTTTTGAAAAGTTTATCCTAAGGAAGCTTTTGTTTCAAGGTTGGAGAGACATCATTTGTATCCTTGAAAATCAATGCTTCTCTGCCCCTGCTGAGAGCCAAGGTGTGCCCCATCCCAAGACCATGGCCTAGGCAGTTCAATGGTTCAAAATTTAAGGGTGAAAATGTCTATGTTGAGGATAGAGCAGGTGGTATAGTGGTTAAGACACTGAACTTCCACATGGCCAACCACAGTTTGAGTTCTGGATCTGGTGGCTTGAAAATTATGCTGGGTGTATGTTCATATGTGCCCAAAATCCCAGGAAGAGAAAAGAGCAGAAGGAATTGCAGTGTGACCATCCCCCAGGGAGTGATTTCTCACTTTCCCTCTCACTGTCTCTCTCTGCCTCTTTCTGGTAAGCACACGTGCCCTATGGCAAAAATGTTAAAAAAAAAAAAAAAAAAAAAAAAAAAAAGTATTTGAAACCTTAATTATACTGTGGTGGTATTAGGAGATGGAAACTACAGGGAAATTAGCTCATGAAGGTCAAGTCTGTAATTTATGCCCTGCTAAGAAAAGGCCAGGAGCCAGCCAAGTGGTGTGGTTAAGGCAGCTGGATCCCACATGACCTACTGTGTGGTTTGAGTCCTGACCCCAGTAGTTTGAAAAACACACCAGGTGCATGTGAGTACATGCCCAAAATCCAGAAAGAAGAGTGAAGAAGGAATTGCACATGGTCTTTCTTTCTGCTACAGATGTGCACCTGCCGGAGAGAGAGAGGGAGAGAAAGTGAGAAAGCACTTCTCAGGCAGATGTATATTATTAATAGTAATAAAATTGTATATTTTTGGATTTCATGAAGCAGATGTCACTTGACAGCTTTTTCAAATTTTGGGATTTTTTTTGCCATAGAGCACAAGTGCTCACCAGAGAGACAGGGAGAGACAGTGAGACAGAAAGTAAGAAATCGCTGTTTTTCTCCATTCCCTGGCCCCGGTCATGGCTGTGCCACGACCCCCTCTTCTCACTTCTCTCGGGATTTTGGGAATGCACAAACACTTGCCTGGCTTGAGCCACTGGATTCAGGACTCAGTTCCCTGTCTACCATGTGGCAGTCAGCATTTGAGCCATTACACCACCTGCTGACCCCAAAGTTTTTTTTTTCTTCTAATTTTCTAAGTTATGATTTCTTTTTTCATTCTAAAAACATATACTGTGCTGATAAATATTTACCTAACTATATACCTATTTTTTTCTTTTTTTAAAGAATTATTTTATTTAAGTTTATTTATTTGTTTACTTTTAAAAAAATTTGACCAGTGAGGCAGAGAGAGAGAGAAAGTGAAAGTGAGAAAGCAAGCCGCCAGGTCAAGGACTCGAACCATGGTGGGCCATGTGGGAGTGTGCAGCATCTTAACCACTACGCCACTGGCAGGTCCCCTATAGACCTATTTCCATATTTGAAATTTTGTATTGTTTTTCTTAAAGATGATTTCCCAAACTACTTCAGTTTCAGACCCTGTTTCAGACCCTAAGTTCACCCACATCCACTTGTAACACATAAAGATACTGAGGTACAGCGAGATCCAGAAGGTGTCTGAGATGACAGGCCGACTGGAGCCAGGATGTAACCCACGAAGTCTGGGTCTACCCCACTGTGTCACCCCTTGACCTGCCCCAGAACCTGACTTCACTACAACGGTGGGTGTGTATTTTGAACTCCTCAAAGCAAGTGCGAACTTGTTACCTGGCCAGAAACTGGGCCTCCTTGGACAAGCACTGCAAAAAGTCCTCATTTGTATCTCTGGCAATTCAATAAATGCAGTGAAATCCTCATCAGAAGTTGGACCCCAGAATGAATGCATGAACAAATGAGTGACGAATCTCTTACTCCCAGTCCCCAGCTGAACTCTGGGCCAGAGGAAGGCCAGCAAGAAACAGGCAGCCTGGAGGAAGACCCCCAGACCTCCAGGCCTGTAGTTCTCAGCCCTGGGCGGACGGCCCTTCAGGAGTGACAGCGTTAACACCGGAACCAGAAGGTACAAGAGCATGCCTGTAGATAAATCAAGGCATAACAGCCCTTTGGAGGTTGGGCAAATTTTAAGAAAGCCAAAGAGTTTATTATACATGAAACAAGTTGGGAACCAGTGCTCTCCATTAAAGTTGTTTTCTTGTTTGTCTGTTTTTGTTTTTTCCTGTCCTTCTGAACTAGGGAGCAAGATACAGGAGTTTCGGTCTAGGAAAAAGAGATTGACATAAAAGGTTAAAGACGAGGACCTCATGTGATATGGTGGATAAGGTGCTGGATTCCCACATGGCCAACCATGGTTCGAGTTCCAGACCTGACATCTTGCTTTCTCACTTAGTCTCTCTCTCTCTCTCTCTCTCTCTGTGTGTGTCTCTCTCTGGTGAGTGCATGTGTCCTATGACAAATAAAATAATAATAATAATAAATTAAATTAATAATTATAAAAAAAAAAAAGATGAAGCAGTTTAGGATCAGGAGTGAAACTGGTTCCTTGGAGAGAAGAGAAAACCAGAATTATGTCAGCAAGAGGAAGCACAGACGGCCAAGTCTGTGGACAGACGGGACAGAAGGTGCGCATGTGTGGTAGTGTGGAGAGATGGCTTCGACGTGGCTCGCCTTGCTGGCCAGCACTGTACACCACTGCCCTCCCTGCCGGGCCCTCCCAGCCCTTCGCTGCACCCAGCACCACTCGAGATGCGGACGAGGGGACAAACGGCCCTGTTCTCGGCCCAACAGCCACGGGTCTCAGGACCACACGAGGGGGCGCGCATGCCAGGTAAGGGCAGAGCAGGGAATCTAAGCCTGCAGCACAGTGGGGAGGGCCAGGCTTTGGGACCCAGCACCCCAGTCCGAATAGCAATCTTTCCCGTATGAACTCGCATTAAAATCGATCCGTGCGGAAACCTGTCAGCCCAGCGTGACATTTTAGTTTTATTCCCTAATGCCTTTTTTATGCTTAGATGGGGGAAATAGACAGAAATATGGCTAGCTTGTAGTTCTTTTTGATTTGGAGTTTGAGGGATTTTCCGAGTAATGAAAAAGCCTGGCCACCTGGGGCACAGATATTCACTCAGTGAGCAGAAAAACAATATTGCCTGAAGAAAAACGGATTGAGAGCTTCCTGAGAAAGGACCTACCACTGCAGACAATTTGCTCCTAGGATTGCTCTAAGCTCAGGGGATAGAGCCCCGCAGGAGCTGTGGGCTGCAGTTCTGGGAGGGCGGGGACAGCCTCTGAGAATTAGGGAACAGAGAGCCTCCAGGCCCGCAGCGCTTCCTCTGCAGCCAGGCCCGGGCTAGACGGCTGGCTTGACTTGGGTCCCCTACTGCCAAAATGCTGTGTTGAGGTCCTCACCCCTACTCCAGGAGGGAGTGACCTTATTTGGAAACAGGATTAATGTCGATGTAGTGAAAACGGGGTTGGACTAGAGAAAGGTGGGCCCCTAACCCAACAGGGCTGCCGTCTGGCCGCGACAGCGCATGAAGCAGCACGCCATGCGACGGCCAAGGCAGAGCAGAGTCGCAGCCGCACACCAGGCCGGCCCGAGGCTGGAGAGCAGCGAGGAAGGACGCCCTGTAGGTTTCAGAGGATGACTTTGCGCCTCCTAGGATTCAGACATCCGGCCTCAGGGCTGTGGGACAACACTTTCTGTTGTTTGAAGCCACGGGTGTGTGGCACTTACGTCAGCTCAAGAAAGCTAACACCGGGTGTGAGACAGGAGGCCTGATGTCCTGGGCCAGAGAAGGGGTCAGGAGAGTCTGGCAGGCTCACAATAGAGTGCAGGAGGGTATGTGTCATATGCATGTGTATACACACACACTTCCATACACGTGTGTGCGCACACATATATGTCCATACAGATGTGTGAACACAGGCACACACACGTCCGCACACGTGTGTGCACACACATATGTCCATACAGATGTGTGCACACAGGCACACACATACATCCATACACATGTGTGCACACATGCATCCATACACACATGTGCACACATGTACGTCCATACATGTGTGTGTGCACTGGTCCATACACACATGTGCACACACATACATCTATACACATATGTACACATACATGCTTCTACACATATAAGTCATGCTTTTTCAAAGAGATTTTTGCTCTAGGGTGTATGTACTCAGCCAAAAGAGAGAAAGAGAGAGAGCAATCACCTTTCTCTGTTCTATCAGGATTTCGGGCATGCATGCCTCACATGACCAGGGTGAGTTTCTGGCCTCTGGGTCTGGGACTCAAACTGCTGTCGTTCATGTGGGAGTCCAGCACCTTAACCACTACACCACCTGCTGGCTCCATATTCTCTGTCTCTCTCTTTTTAACTAAGAGAGACCAAAACAAATCACAGCGAGTCCAAAACATTTTTCCCTGTTAAATTGCCCTCATATATGGCAACATAACATTCAAAGAGTTCAAAGTTAAATAAAACAACAGTGAAAGTTTGCCAAGTACAATTTCCAGTTTTATTTTTTATTTTAAGCAATGTCAAGATATATCCTAAATTCATGACTTTAAACAAGGATTATCAGCTAGGCTACTGTCGTGGGCCTAACCTACTGGTAAATAAATAGTAGTAACAATGGCCTTTAGATTTAGCAGGCCCAGTTTCCACCCCCCACCACACCGCCTGGTGTGTGGTTGTAGGTAAGTCATAAACACCCCGAATCGTATCCTCAGTGAAAAGAACGACGTGTGAACAACCGCGTCCCTTCTGGCTGCACCTGGTCTGTGGCCAGTCTCGACCATGCGGGACGACGCTCAGCTGCGAGGGCAGGGCTCATGCTGCTGCCACGTGTTCTGCATCCTCCTTGGATGGGCAGCCCTGGGGATGACACGGGCTGACACGCCAGACCTCCTTCTGGCCTTGCTTCACAGCTCATGTGCTGTGAATTCCATGGGCCACAGCAAGACACATGGCCCAGATCAACACAGACATGTCGGAGACGTAGGCTGCCCGTGGCTGGGGCGGAGGGAAGCTGACCGCCTGCTTAATAACGCAGGTGACCACGTTCCCGACTTTCCGACCCGCGCATGGTGGAGATCATTGCAGCACCTACCAGAGCTTTCGGACGTTTGTGCTCACTGGAAAACTGGAAGGTTTTGCATGACGACCCAGATTTTCTTTCTCATTATGACTAAAAAAAAAAATCCACAATACTAGTTCTTGGCAATCATGAACTGGAGTGTAATTACGTTTTACCCAATTTGCCAGGTTCCACAAATGGCCCCCAAAATCATACGTTTAAGTTGCCTCTTCAGCACTCGGGCTCATGACCCCTGCTGTGGGCCAACCCCCATTACCCGTGGGGAGAAGCTGTGCTAAGTCCCTGTGGTGAGCGACCCCCAAAGAACCTTGTAAATGAACTTCACACTGAGAGGCTGGAGTGGGAGACAAGGGTGAGTTCTGTAATTCTCCCATAAGGACCTCTTTCTCTGAGCTCCTGACTTCCATGGCTGGAAAGGGTATTTTACAACATAAATAAAATGGAGCCTTGGGGTCCAATAAATCCTTGGTTTTAATTCCCAAATTTCTTTAAATTTCTTTTTTAAATACAGAGCCCCTCAAGATTCTGCAGCTGGCCTTTGTCTTCCTCTTCCCAACAGAATTTCTGGTGCTATGCCTTGAAAGACAGGGACAATCTCAAAGTTGAATTCGAGTTGCCAAACTTAGCTGTATATTGACAGAATAAATGCATAAATGAAAGAATTTTTGGGGAGATTTTTGCACAAGCTGGAGAGAGAGAGAGACAGACACAGTGAGAGGGGAGTGAGAAATCGTCCCCGGGGGAGATGGCCACACCTGCCATCCCTGCTCCTCCATTCTCCTCTGATGAACAGGCAAATTGACAACAAGTAAAGATCATCCCAAGGAATGTCATAATGCAGGAAAAGGCTCAGGAAAAAAAAAACAGAGTTTTATCTTCTTTACAGCAAATAACACAAGCAGGCACTGTCTGGTGTGCAGGGGTAGAGGCCATCCTACCAAATTTTTGAGTTTAGAAAGAATAGGCATGTAGAGTATTTCCCCAATTGCACAGGACTCTAGGTCAAATATACTCCTTTGTGATACCCTGGATGGGATTTCTCCAAGAGTAAATAAAAGGTCAGTTATTAATTTTTAAACTGTTCTGTGCTGTGAGCATTACACAGTGAAGTCTATGCTGTAAGATCTTTTATCACTGATCTGCCACAGTGCTGACCATGCTCTGCCAGACAACATAAATTTTAGAATTTTCGGCCCCTTTTCCATGAAAAGAAAACATTCTGGCATGTTGATGGGATATTTATATCAGTGACAGATATAACACTTCATTTTGATGAATTTGGGGAAAGTGGTCATCTTTGTAAAGCTATAATTTTAGAAACCTCTGTACTTGCCCAGGATTAAGAAAATGAATCCATTTTCGAATTCTAGAGAAGAAGACACCTTCATGGCTCCTGAGAACTAGGAATTTCAGGGGAATAAGAGAAATGAAGATTTTCCATGGATAAATGAACCTCTAGCCCACAAACTCGAGTGACTGAAATTCAAGTTTGGGAAGAAACACACCATCCATCAGATGACTAGAAATCACCACAGGGACACAAGAAATATAGGAAAGCAAGAAAATACCTCTCCTCCAAGGGAAAAGGATAGCTCTTCTTCATCCACAGACAGTTCAACAGAAATCAAGGAAATGTCTGTTAAAGAATTTAGAACATTCATAATGGCAAAGCTAACAGAGATGGAAGAGAAGAGAGACAATGAAGTTCCAGGAGGTGAGGAAATTCTTGCAAGATCTAAAAGAAGAATTACACACTTTGAAAAATAATCAAATGGACCTGTTAGAGATGAAGGCTATAGTACAGGAAGTCAAAATCTCCCTTGAAAGTATTAAAAGCAGACTAGATCATACAGAAAATAGAATCTCAGATGAAGACGAGAAAATCTCAGATGTAGAAGAAAAAACAGAAAAATCCACCACAAAGACTGAGAAAATGGCCCCAAAAAATGAGAATAATAAACAAGAAGTACTAGATACCATCAACATCCAAACATCCAGATAATTGGCATCCCAGAAGGCAGAGTCTCATAAGGGCATTGATAATCTAGTCCATGAAATCCTACAAGAAAACTTTCCAAACCTAGAGAGGCGCTCAAAGATCCAGCCCCAAGAAATACAAAGGACCCCAAATAGAATCAACCCAAGAAGATATTCTCCAAGACACATTATAGCTAGACTGACCAAAACCACAGAAAAAGACAAGATAATAAGATTGGCAAGAGAGAAACGGCAAGTTACCTACAAAGGATATCCCATCAGGCTAACAGCAGACCTCTCATCAGAAACAATGCGAGCGAGGAAAAAAATGGGAAAATATATCCAAAGTGTTAAGGGAAAAGCAATTTCAACCAAGAATACTGTACCCAGCAAGATTATCCTTCATATGGGAAGAAAAGACAAGAGCATTTTCAGATAAATAAAACCTGAAAATTTACCAGCACCAGACCAGATCTCCAAGAAGTTCTCAAAGGAGTGCTATGTCAGGAAAATTAAATGCAGACACACAGAAATAAGAGTTCAGAAACTAAGAAAATGGCCAACTTAATCGTAGGGACAAGTCTGGAGTTGAATATCGAACCACAACAGAATATAAATTAAGTACTTGAGACTGAACTGGTGAAATAGCATTCTGTGACTTTTGACTAAAATATTGCTACTTTTCTTCTAGGCTTTGTTTTCTGGTTTTAAGAGTTTTTGTCCTGTCTTGAGCTGTCAATAGGTTCATGTATCTACTATTTGAACAGAATACTAACCTGTTTCCTTTGCTTTAAGTTGTAAGCAAAGTTCCTTACCATTTCAAAACTGCTTTTCTTGAAATTACCAGCTGAACTTGCTATTGAAAGTAGTTAGATTATTTAAGAAATTGTGTGATCAATAAAATATGGGGGGGAAAGGAATGGAAGACAGCTGTAGACACCAGAGATAGTGAGAGAAGAGGGTGGGAAAGGGCAGAGGGTTAGACATAGGGGTAAATATATATATATATATATATATATATATATATATGAAACTAGAAATGGAAAATTATTGACGATAACATGCATGATTAAATCACTATGCAGTATACTCTGGATGGGAAACCAATTTTGTATGCTGTGACGATGCTTAGGGGATGAATGTAAATTAATTAATTAAAAAAATGTTTCAGGAGAAAAAAACACGAAAACTTTTTTTCTCGAAATTAAAAAAAAAATGCATTAAAAATGGGTTCATGGATATGTATATATCAGCTGCGCTTGCTATCGAAGATATTTAGACTAATTAAGTTCTTTAGTGAATCAATAAAATGGGGGGAAAAGGCATAGAAAGCAACCATGGATTACCAGAGAATGTGGGAGGAGGGTGAGACATGGCAGAGGGTAAGAGATAGGGAATCAAGGAAGGGGGAAATAAAGCAAAATATACAGGAAACAACAAATGGAAAATCATTTGTTGATGATAACACGTATGATGATGTGCTTGACTGAGTCAATATACAGTATGTTCTGGATGGGAAATCTCATTTCGTATGCTGTAATGACATATAGTGAGTGAATGTAAAGAAATAAATTTAAATAAATATATATATATGTGTATGTATGTGTGTGTGTGTGTGAATATATATATATATATATATATATATAGAGAGAGAGAGAGAGAGAGAGAGAGAGATCGATCTTCTATCACCTAAATAGCAGCACCTTTCCCGTTTTCAGACCACAGGCCACGCCGTAGTCTGTCCTTCATACACTCCGCGAAGCTCGTGCCCGGATATCCATCACCGGAGTCATGATCCGTGAGACGATATTTGCAGAGGGGCTGGAATGCCTTGAGATCTGGATTTCTCACTGGAAAGCCAGCACCAAATTTTATTTCCATAACCTGACACCTATGGCCAAGTTATATGGCAATGACTTCTGCTCTAAAGGGTCGATATTAGTTTATAGGAGTAATATCAAAAGTTATTTTAGCGGTACAGGTCTTCAGTCCCTTACCTCCAATTCACAAATGTTTTCAAAAATTTTCACAAATTAAATAATTAATTTCGCAGTAAAACCTAACCCCATTTGAACTTATTTTCTGGAAAAACCTAACCTGAAGTGGTGTGAGGGTATTTAGTCTTTGCATGTCCCACTTAGTATAAATATTTACGTTTCTCTAAATAATGATGGTTTTGGTTATGGGGTGCTTCTCCAGACCACACTGGCAGTGTTACATATAGTATATGTACTGCATTTTTTTATTTAATTTTATTTATTTATTTATTTTTTAATTCATGCACTAGCCAGAGGGAGACAGAAAAAGAGAAAGCCAGCTGCCAGGTCTAGGACTCGAACTGTGGTTGGCCATGTAGTTCACCACCTTATTCACCGCACCAACCACTGGATCCTCAAACATGATTTTGAATTCAAGCTCTTCCACTTTTACTGTGAACCTTGATTAGTTTCTTAATCTTGTTGAGCTACAGTTTCCTTAAAAGAGGCAGCTGAAATTTTCTACGTTCCTATTGATATTTGGCCCCAAGAGTTTGAGAAAAGAGACTGGGGACCTGGATTATTTAAATAATTTTACGTTTATAAAGTATACTTACTTCTCAGAATCAGAAGTCAAATATGCCAACTTGACTGTTCATATAGTCATAAGTATTATCTGGCACTTACTTTTCTGTGATAAAGACATAAACTTATTTTCAGAATCAATGCACCTTCATTGGTTTACTTTTGCTCTGTGTTCTAACATCCATTATCTTGTCTGGTCCACAGTCAATCTGAGTAAGATACCCACAAGCCACCTGACAGAAATGAGAAATGGATGGTGCGGGGGTAACACAACAGACCCACCTGGGGGAGTTCCAAGTCATTCCCCAGCCTCTTGTGCATGTGCTGTGGCCTGGCCCTGGCTGGGGGGTCATGGCACAGTAATCCTGTCGGGTCTCTCTCTCACTCTCCTTCTCTCTTTCAGAATTCTGAAATACAGAGATAAGCTTTTAAAAATGAGAAACTGAAGGACCAGCAGTTAGCATAATGGCTATGTCACTGGACTCCCATGTGGTTGACCATGGTTCGAGTCCCAGACCCGGTGGCTTAAACTCACTCCAGGCGCATGTGCGTGTGTACCCAAGATCCCAAGAGGAGAATGGAGGAGACGGGATTGCGGCGTGGCCATCCCCCCTGGGGGTGATTTCTCGCTTTCTGTCTCTCTGTCTCTCTCTGTCTTTCTTGCGATTGTGACTGCCCAGGGGCATACAGCTGATGAGATGATAAGATCTTCCCGAGGATGTTGTAATGCAGGAAAGGGCTCAGGAAAAAACGTTTTCTCTCCTTCACTGCCAACGGCACCGGCAGCACTGTCTGGTGTGCAGGGGTACAGGCCATCTGATCAAATCAGTGCGAATTTTCCAGATCGCTCAGGAGTCAGCCTGTACTTAGACAATGCTCACAGTACCCGGGGAAGCTAGAGGCAGAGGCACGTGGACTTCTGCGCCCTGCCTTCACTACCTGTGATCAGGCAGGCACCCCACCTCGGTCTGCTGAGAGTGGTGTCTTCCATCTGAACAGCAGCGCTGAGCTCCTCAGCTCCACACCCCTGGGCAAACCCTGAGAGGAAGAGAACGACAGTGCCTGACTAATGATCTCCGAGAACCTCATTAAATCTGTGCACCCGGCCCTCAGCCACTCTTGCCTTCTTCTCACTTAAGAAAATTCAACATTCAAATGGCAAATCTACAAATGTACCTGGACAGGGCAATCAACCTGGTGGCTTGAAAATCACACCTGGCGTGTGTGTGTGCGTGTGTGTGTGTGTACCCAAAATCCCAAGAGGAGAATGGAGGAGAAGGGATTGCACATGGCCGCCACTCCAGGGAGTCATTTCTCACTTTCCCTCTGTCTCTCTGGAGAGCCCAGGAGCCCAATGAGAAACAAACAAGATAAGATAACTAGGCTTAAACGAGGTCGTGAAGGTGAGACCCCGACAGGATGAGCGTCCCTGTACACGGAGAAGCCAGGTGTGGTGCACGGTCTCGCTCCCTCTTTCTCCTCCTGCCACGAGAACACGCGGTGTGAAGGCCACCTTCTCCCAGCCAGGAGGAGCAGCCCTCACCAGGACCCGCCGTGTCGGCACGCTTGATTTCAGACCTCCCAGACCCCAGAACTGTGAGAAAATACATTTCTGTTTTCAAGCCGCAGTCTGTGGTGTTTCGTTTGCAGCCTATCATTCTGGGACATCAGAAGATGAAACACATCACCAAAATCCTCCAGGCTCACCGAAACGTCATACTCTTAACGGGCGTGCGCTAGGAGGCCGCGTGGTGGCATGGCTAGGCTGACCCGCGTGGGCGGTTCCAGGTTCACACCCGCAGACCTGCCGAGGTCACCGGGCATGCAGGAGCCTGGAGGGGGGGCCGGCTGCAACCTGAGAGCACTGTGGGGGTGCCTGTCTCTGTGTCTCTCATCTCTCACTCAGAAAGAAAACAACTAAAATAAATAAATAAATACTTAGGTGGAGGATTTCATTAAACTCACCAGGAGTGCAAAGACACGATACCCTCTTGCGCTGTTCTCACATGCCAGAGCTGTCAGCTGCTGAGGAGGGAGCCACACTCCCAGTATTTGAACGTGCTGTTGGGTACATTGCAGCAAACGCGTCGCCAAGTGGCTAAGCAATGTCCCTATCCGTCAGCACTCCACACAAATGTGAGCGCATTCACGTTAGCTTCTATTATTTAATCGTGTTGCCACGTACATATTCTATTTTTTTAATTAAAAGCTTTTAAAAAGGGTAACTGCATGGAAATCTAAACCGAATCTGTTCTCAGTTGATACTGACGATTCTAACACACAACCTTCCAAATTTCCTTTGACTTTGACCCTTACCGACCAAGAAGACAGGACTTCGTATTTTCCCCTCATCACGCACTTACTCACTTACTTCCACATCCTACAGGCCTTTCTGACAACCGGGACACATGGTAAGGCCCCCCCCAGGTACACAGCAGCATGCGAGGATGATTCAAGTAAATAGCATGCCAGGCTTACAGGGTGCCGCGAGGCTGCCCCACGGAAGGACAGGCAGTACCTGGTTAGATGGGTCAGGCTGTTCCTCCTGAGGCCTATGAGGGAACCCAGGCCCAGGCACCGGGGGCCCCCCTCAGCACATCAGGACACTGCAGAGTCACACAGCCAAAATTCTAGCAATAACTCGCCCAGCGCCCCGCACCCTGCTCCCTCTCAGAGTCATCTCGGGAAAGCAGGCTTGGGTATGCGGTGAGGTGAGGAAGTCAGATGACGATGGAAGCCAAGTCCTGGTGTGCTGTCGAGAAGACGATATTTATTCCCTCTGGACCCCAGGGAGGGAGAAGATCGTAGGCGGATGCAGGCCAGGAAGGACTTTTTCCATTATACACCCGACACTTGCTTCCCTAGCAGGAGCAGAGCTGATAAGGTGTAGCTTTCTGCTTTCCCCGGTGCTACTCTCCTGACACTTCCTACAAGCCAAGCAGCAATACAACGCTGGCCTCCAGGGAGAGTGTCCTCTCCTTCTGACCGTCAGGTGCGAGTGAAGGGGAGGAAGCGGGGTATTTGTTCTTGTATGAGTTTATTCTTACTTTCTCTGTGGCCACGTCAAAACAAAGCAAGGCCATGGGACTTGCAAGTGGGCACAGCTGGTGAGTGGACTCTGTGTTTTCTGCACAAGCAGTTCCCTCCCAGCCATTCATTTCTAAATCCATCATTTAATTATTAGCCCCAAAGGACACTGAATAGGAGCACCCCTGCACCATCTACACATCTAATCACACTAGCCTGGCCTTTCAGACCTGGCAATTAGCTGGGCTCTGTGTCCCTTTTTCAACACTTAAATGATTCATCTCTTATATTTGGGTGCCTGTGTTCATGCCCTGATATTTTATGTTAGGAAATTAATCATTCCATTTCAGCATCATTGCATAGGGAAATTATGGCAAACAAACTTACCTCTTGCCATACTAAGTAATAATGACTCCAAGAAGAAGCTGTGTAAGGTTCCAGCTAATGAGATGTGTTCATAACTACAGATGCCTCATCCTCCTTTTAAATGTGGACTCACCTCAGTGAAATCAAGTGAACCTGCTCCCTTTCCATTTATGTAAGGTCAATAAAAAAGACATTCTTCCAACTAAGTGTAACATTTACTTATCTGTTAGCTAATTAAACCAGCCTGTCACACGACTCCCAGATGTAGTTCTGCATTTCCACGTACACTCCAAAAATAGCTGAACACGTTAAATCCGAGATTCAGAACACTGGCGATACAGCAAAGCAGGTCTAATGCACTTGGCAAATGCCCCCTGCTGTCGGCCCCGACCTCCGCAGTCTTCAAACCTCTGTGGGATGGTCTCAAATGGAACCATTTGGGAACCAGAAGGAACCAGGAATGTGCATAGAGTAAGCTGGTCTCTTAATAGTGTGAGTTGTAAAAGACACCTTTTCTGGTGGTCTAGAGTGGCTTAAAACTGTTATTTTTACAATAATTTTAATGATAATTGACTTGTTATTTTTACATTTTTAAACAATGGTTTAGAAGGACAGTCTCTAGAGTGGGTGAAAGCCAGTTGCATGTTGCAGGTATGTCATTTAGTGTCCACATGTGTCACCTCAAGCAGGGGACTGACCTTCCCTGAGTTACAGGCACCTCATCCTCTAATGGGGCTAGAAATGACACCCACCCAGAGAGTGGCTAAGAGCAGTGGTGAGCGATGCAGGTAAGAATAGCCAGTGCCTGGCACATAGCTAGATCCAAAGTAATATTCGTGGCTATTTCAATAGTTTGTTTGCTTTTTAGGTTTTTGCCATAAGGCATGTGTGCTCACAAGAGAGAGACGGGGGCGGGGGGTGGCGGGGTAAGAAATCACCCTCTCCTCCCCAGGGGAGGATGGCCATGCTGCAAGCCTTTCTCCTCACACTCTCTAGATTTTGGGCAGGCACACACACACGCCCAGAGTGATTTTCAAGCCACCAGGTTCAAGACTTGAACCATTATCAGCCATGGGGGATCCAGCACCTTAACCAATGTGCCACCTGCTGGCCCCTTAATCTCTCATTTTAAAGTTACATATCCCACTGGCCTGAGAGCTGAAATGACTGTGGCCCTTATCAGATGATCAAACTTCCAAACCCTGCAAAAACTCAGAAGACAAGGCTGATAAGCAATGGATGCAGTACCAGATCAACACTCAAAAGCTACTTGCCATGGAGCTCAAGTCTAATGAAATACATATACTGGTTCCCACAGTCAAAAGAACCTAGATTGCAGACTAGGTCATGTCCATTCCTTCTTAGCTAATCCAGAAGTGTGAAATTAAAAAAAATAAAATCATATTGGGCCCAGCGGGGTTAAGGCACTGGACTCCCACATGACCGACCATGGTTCAAGTCCCAGACCCAGCAGCTTGAAAAGCATACCGGGTACACGTGCATGTGTGCCCCAAGTCCTGAGAGGAGAATGGAGGAGAAGGGATTATGAGGGGCCAGTGCAGATGAAGCCCCTCTCCCTGGAGCCGGCAGAAGAGCTTCAGCAAAGAGCAAGCCATGTTTACGCCTCCAGATTCACTCGTGTCACCTAACAATCATGTGTTGAGGGACTATTTTGTGTCAGAATCTGGATTTTTTTTTCCATTTTTCCTTCTGAAGTTCCAAAATGTCCCACAACATGTTAACCAAACAGAAGAAAATTTCTGGATAGTTCTCAAAAATCCCCAATGCCAAGCTTCCGTCGCCCTTGGCAGCTGGAGCAAATTGGACTGGGACATAGGCTCGCAAGGAAGGCTCTGCAAGCTCTGAAAACAGATCTATTTTTAGGGAAAATTACTTTTTTGGTTTTTGAAGCATTTATGTCTATATTTAAAATCTTCAGACAATATAGAAAGGCATAAGTAAGAAATAAAAGTTCCCAATTACCCTCTCCATCTATAGATGGTGATTGATATAAAGCCTACAGATTTTTCTAAGCAGATATTTATAGATACATGCAAAGAGCTATAGCCTACTTTGCAAGCTGATCTTTTTTACTAAGTATATAATTATGTCTCTCCGTATCAATAAATAAGGATTTCAATGTGTCTCATCCTGTTTAATGGCCCCACTGTCTCCCACTGTACGCCGGAGGTGTTAAGTTTTATTCCACCAAACCCTCTCACTGGACACATACTTTTTAGTTTTTTTTAAAAATGTGTTCATTTACCCACTCCCCAGGGGAGTAGAGAGCACCTTCAGTGAGTGTGGAACAGTTTCAGGTGTGGGGCTACAGCCACGAGCAGGAGAAATAACATTTCTGTCCATGTCAGCTCTACAGCCTAGAGGAGACCCGACAGCAGGATGCCCGGAGAGACAGGAGAAGAAAGGGCTGGTGGCCCCGAGACACCCCCATCGTATGCACGTTTCTCTGCGCATCTGCCCAGCTACAGAAACTGCAAAGTCTTGATGTTAAAGTCTCTTATTAAACTGTAACTGATTTGCTGCGCTAATTGATCACCTGGGCGAGTTGGTGCTGACATTTATACAAAGCCTTCCGGGCGGGTCCTCATTGTCCAGGCCCTGGAAGCCTCTCGAATGAGGTAGCAGTAGGGGAGATGGGTTTCCCCACCCCAGCTCCTCGCTGCCCACTGCCCACTGCCAACATCAGCCTCGTAACTGCCAGCCAGAGGTGCCCCACTCGGTCCAGAGAAGCGCAGTGTTTTCACAGGCACTCTTCTCCATGCAGGAAAACCACAGCAGCAGCTGACGGCAGCTTCTCACTCGAACGCGTGCTACTATTGATGAGCTGTGGTGGTGGCTGGTACCTGACAACCACCACTCACTGTTTGTGTAAAACTTTGTGTTTCTTTTCTAGCTAGTGGAGCGTGCCGGAGTCTGCACCTGCTCGTCAGCCCAGGCAGGAATCGGGAAGATGGAGCAGCCCCAGATTTTGCACGTTGTCAGACGACAGTGGATCCAAGGTGACCAGTAACGCGGGGACCAGCAGGGCCCTGGGGAAGGAAAACCTCTGCGGGCTCCGACCTCGCTGGTTGGTCTAACAGCTCTGGAATAAACCGCTGCTGCGTATAGAAAGGGCAGCGAGACTTTTCAGCATCTCCAGAAACCTGCCTGTGGGTAACATGACCACACAGCTGCTGGTATTTACTGTGTCGCCATCTGTGTCGTCGCCAGCCTTACCGGGAGCAGCCACTACTAGTGCTCTCCTTGGAGACGGGGTGAAGGCACCGAGAACTGAGTATCACCCACGGGACGAGCCGCTCTTCGGTCCAGGCGACCTGGCTCCTGGTCAGCTGCTCTCCAATACTACAGCACATGCCCATGTGCTTGCGTGCACACATACACACACACACACACACACACACACACACACCACTTCATACTCTCAGGTACTAGGCACACTTACACCCACAAGCATACCATGCACACCCGCCACACAACCTTCTACACTGTCACAAATCTACCATGCACCCACCACACACCTCCCACGTGCCCCTCCGACGTACACATACATGTCACACACACACCACACATGCACCACACTTACATGTGTATTCCCCATCGCCACACTGAGTTAACAACTAAACAGCAAACACTGGTATGCTAAGGTCCATTTCTTCTCTTAGTGAGCTGAGGTGGGGGATCCGCCACATGGCACAGTGGTTAAGACAGCTGGCTGAGTGCACGGTTTGAGTCTCTGCTCTGGAAGCTTGGAGGATATGCTGGGTACATAGGTGTGTGTACCCAAAACCCCAAGAAGAGAATGGAAGAGAAGAGATCGTAGCATGGCCATCACCCCTCCCCATCCTCACTTTCCATTGTTCTGTCTGTCTGTCTCTCCAGTGAATGCATGTACCCTACAGCAAAAATAAAAGAAGAAAAGAAAAAGGCGAGCTGAGGTGGCAGCACCATCCCTCACAGGGGCACCATGAGAGGTATTTATGAAATGAAGCCTTGGCGATGTACCTGAGCTGCTCTGCAGAGGGGCTGCTCTCATTACGGGTCTCAGGATAAGCTGCAGCCGCAGGTGCCTAAAGGTCACAGCATGTCCACGAGTCTCTTCCCTGGAGTGGGAAATGGGTCCTAACTCTCCATGCGGCCACTGGAAGCCTCCAGCTAGCTGGCCTCCCTGGAAGCTCCCCTCCGGAGCCTGCACCCCTCTTTCCCTTTGTGCATCCCCGCCATGCTGGAAGTGACCCCTTCTTGTTTCCTCCCCGCACCCAAACCACTTGCTACGGCCCAGCGCAGCCTTCCCAGTGCCTTGCCGTGTCCTCTGATACTTGCGCCCCTGCCCACCTTCCCGCCCCTCATACCCCTGCAGCAGCCTCCTCTGTGCCACCTGCTTGGCAGTTCGATACACGTGGCCCCACGTGGTCCCCAACGAGGATCAAAGTGCTGTCTTAGAATCCAGTTCCTGGAGCCCTCTACCCATTTCTTACTCAGGGGCTGCCAGAGAGGGACAGCAAAACAGCATTTTTTTTTTTTTAAGAGGTTTTTGCTATAGGGCGCATGCACTTACCAGACAGACAGAGAGAGACAGAGAGATAGAAAGCTAGAAGTCACCCCCCAGGGGGGATGGCCATGCCGCAATCCCTTCTCCTCCATTCTCCTCTCGGGATCTTGGGCACATACGCACATGCGCCCGGCATGAGTTTTAAGGCACCGGGTCCAGGACACGAACCGCAGTCGACTACGTGGGAGTCCAGCGACATAGCCATTACGCCAACTGCTGGTCCTAGCAATGATTTACTGTGAGGTTCAAAATAAGATTTTGAAACTTGGAATAAATGAACTTAAAAGGAAGGCGTTTCTATATGCAGGATACAAGCTTTTTGAGAGAGAAAGGGTTTTATCGAGTTCTAAAAGCTTATCTTACCTTCATCTATGAAGAATAAGACCCAGAAGATCTGTATCATTTATTTGACCAACATGGCTTCAGGATGAATTCATAATGACTTAAAAGCAAGTGTCTCATCCAGAACACGGTAAATGGCAGTGGCTGTCCGAGGAGGAGACACCAGCGAGGGGGAATAAAGCTCACAGAGTGGGGAATGCTTCTGAGGTGTACAAGCTCCAGAGTCCTAGAGGAACAGCAGGGAGTCTGCGGAGAGACCAGTTGTGCTTAAGTCCCTGGAGGAAGGAGCCCTTCTAGACGCCCCCACACACAGCACACGTGAGCACTAACATCGGAGTGCTGGTGCAGGCGTCTGCCAGGGGAAGGATTAGAGTCTGGCCATGAATCCAGCCAGAAAGTTAAGGCAGGGGAAGGCACTAATAAATGCTCACTAATTAGCTCTCTTGAGAATAAAACTCACGGGGCTGGCAGGTGGTGTGCGGTGGCTGATGCACTGGACTCCCACATGGCTGGCTGTAGTTTCAGTCCCGGACCCCGTGGCTCGAAAATCACAACAAATAGATTAATTAATTAATTATTACTTTAAGATAAAATAAAAATCATTGTGATTTAGGCTGTAGTGGACAAAATAATGATCCAAATCTTCCCCTCCACCCAGCCCTCGGAAACTTCCTGTGTGCCGATCTCCAGAACCTGTGAAAATGCGACTTGACTTTACACGGCCAAAAGAAGGGTGAAGATCTGATTAAACCAAGGCCCTTGGCGTTACTCCGGATTACCCAGCTGGGCCTCACGTCATCACAGAGTTGTTATAAAGCAGAAGCAGAATTTCACAACGACAGAAGCAGAGTGAGCGTGCCACGACATGAGAGTTTAGGTCCAGGAGAGGGAGAGTGATTTCATGGTGGGCTTTGAACAGGGGGAAAGAAACAGGAGCCACACAAAGCAGCTGGTCTCTAGAAGGTGGAAAGGAGAGAAGCTATTCTCTAGAACTTCCAGAAGCATAGCTACTGCCACCTTCGCAGTAGGACTTTTGACCTGAACTGGACAATGATAAGTCTGTGTTGTTTTCAGGCGTCAGGTGTTTGGCACTTCATTACAAAATCAACACGGATCTAGTACACAGAGCTTTCCAATGTTTCAAGCTTTCACGGCGACGTCACTGAACGCTAGCCTTGAGAACAGTACACCGGCTCCCACGTCCCATCGCACCACCGGCAGATGAGGGCGTGTGGAGTCCCCTGACTCGAGGATTCCGGGAGGTTACGGAAGGGACTGGCACGCCTGTCAAGATGTCCATCATTGTGAAGAAACATCAGCACGTAGGGTACGGACCCCCAAAGCAGGGGCCGTGCGCAGAGCCAGAGGCCGACACGAGAAGACCACAGTAACAAAGCCGCAGCTGTCCTGACGGAGGACAGAGGTGGCTTCCAGCGCCATCCTGCGCACTCCTGCATGGAGACCACGCCTGGGGCCAAGCACAGGGTGAGCAAAGCACTGAGATGACTGATCTCCCATCTCAGCTTGACCAAATTCAAATCTTGATGTGACTGGTAAGTCACTGACCGGTCTGGGTTACCTAGAAATCACTTTAACTCTTTCCTGATCCAGAGAAGCGCCAGAGTGAACGGGTATGGAATGCCAGACCAAAACGGAATGCAGTATTATGGTCTAAAAAACTAATACCCACTGTTGAAAAGATCTCTTTCAAATACTGCATACATATATATTTGGGAAAATTCAGCAGGTCTTCTATTTATCTCTATACCACTGACTGTTTTTAACTTCTTTTTCCTTCCATGAGCAAGAGAAAGAGACGCAGACAGGAGACAGCATCCCTGCCAGCATCTTTTTTTTTTTTTTTTGAGAGGTTTTTGCTATAGGGCGCATGCGCTCACCAGAAAGACAGAAAGAGACAGAGAGACACAAAGCGAGAAATCACCCCCCAGGAGGGATGGCCACGCCACAATCCCTTCTCCTCCATTCTCCTCTCGGGATCTTGGGCACACATGCACACGCACCTGGCATGAATTTAAGCCACCAGGTCCAGGACTCGAACCACGGTCAACTACATGAGAGTCCAGCGACATAGTCATTGCACTAACTGCTGGTCCCCCGACCAGCATCCTGACACTGCAGTCCAGCCTGGCCTCAGCCAGTCCCAGGGAATGACACATTCGCGCCTGCATACTCGCTCCTCTACTCCAGGGTCTCTGGATGTGAACTCAGGACTTCCCAGGTCAGCCTTGCAGAGCAGGGCGTTTACCACCGTGCCACAGAGTCCGAGCTCCTGTATTTGCAGATATGACAGATGCAAAGCGTATTGAACCTGGGGGCAGGGGCGGCAGCGGCTCGTGCCCTATGTCTGCACCTTGGATCGGCCTGGAGAGCTTCCCACGGTGCTGATCCCTGGGTCCCACCCACAGAGATTCTGATGTCATTGGTCGGGGGAGCAACGTGGGCACTGACATTTTTAAAGCTCCCCCTAGAAGGTTCCAATGTGCAGCCAAAGTTGAAACCTACTGCTCAAACCTACCTCCACAGACACAGGTTAGGAACCCAGTTAGCTGAGGTCTGACAATGACGCCACATGCTTTCAGTGCGACTCTGGACAAGTGAGCTAAGTTCTCTTTGTCTCGGTTTCCTCACGTGGAATGGGCTAGTGGATATTGAGTATAAAGTATTAAGGAAATAGAGTGTAGACGAGCCTGGGTGCTGGTTTGCTGGTTAGTGCTCTTCTACGACATTATACATGTTGGAGACTGCTGTGGGTCGGCTTTCTGTGGTCACGGTCTCTGATACAGAGGCTTCCCAGAGGCCTCCCAGCACTTACAATGAAAACATTAAAGCACAAGCCTTTCTTCTTGTATCATTGCTCCATCTGTAAAATAAGGAGCACAAATGGAACTGCAGGACTTGCCAGTGTATCGGAGATCGAAGCACTTCTGCACAGAAAGCCGTGTCAAAGCAGTCCCGAGCCTTGCTCATCACAGACCAGACAAGGTTTTTCCAAGGCAGGGGTGGGATGAGTTCTCAGTTTCTGAATAGCAAACACATGAGGCACACAGGGCCTTCCCAAACGTGGATTTCAAGGACAAATATCTTTTCATCTTCAAAGAACCTACTTACTGTTCAACAAAGATGATTAAAAAATAATAAAAATGGAATTATTCTGCCTCAGAGGTGCCATATGTAAAAATACAGGTGTATATATTAACGTAGCCAAGAAAGATTCGAAGTTTGCATCACTGCGAGACGATGCAGTGAGAAGTCAGAAATGCAGGCTCCAGAGCCCAGCCTTGCTCTGTTTCTCATCAACGATAGGGATGAACATGGTGGAGGGAAGGCGGTCGGGACGTGTCTGCAGAAGAGAGCACGACGTTTAAAAACAAAGTGGACCCGGTCATGGCGGCTGGATCCCACGTGGCCCACAGGGCGATTCAGTGCCATCCTGGTGTCTTGAGAAGCACATCGGGCCAGTGTGTGTGCATGCCTGAATTCCCGAAGAGAGGGAGACACGGCAGAGAAGGGTTTGCAGCGTGTCCATCCCCACGGAGGCTCTCTCTCTCTTTCTGTCTCTGACATGCGCATGCACTCTCTGGGAAGTTTAGAAAAATAACCGGACAAAAGCAAATGTTCTAGAATCATCTAGTTCCTGTCTCTGATCTGTCTCTTACATAACCACTGTGCACTGTTTCTTCATGGATATAATCAAGGTGATGATAGTGCCTATGCAAGTGTCTTTGGGGACAATCACAAAGATAATGAAAGTGTTTTGTGCAATATTTGGTACATCATACCTTATTGATAAACATTAGCTACTATTTTTATTAAGAATGTTCCTAATAATACATTAGCGCTATGCTGCTAAGAGTCTCCTATAGCCAAACATGGCCATGTAATTTAAATATAGGTTAGTAAAAACTACGTGGAAGTCGAAATTCGGCTCCGTAGCTGCTCTAGCCATGTCCCACGCACTCAGTGGTCACATGTGGCTGGTGGGACCATAACACAGAAGGGTGTTTGTGTCATCATAGATATAGAGTCTCTGTTCCAAATGACGAGCCTCTCTCGTTCTGTCTAAGTGAAAACAAGACGTTCCCTATTTTCCTCACTGGATAGTGAAATGCACAAGGCAGTGACAGCCCTCTGCCAAGAAAACCTGTTTCAAAGCCATTTTCCTCTCAGTATTTACACACTGTCCAGACGGCGGCTGGGCGCTGTTGGCCGACCTTGATTTACAATCAGCGAGCACATCCCGCTAGGTGGTGTGCACGCAGCCCAGGGAGTAGGGGCCTGGAGCACCTGCTCCGTCATTGCCGGAATTCGAAACCTCTGTCCGAAGGTGCGTTTTATCAGCTCTCCCTGCCTTCTGCATCCATGTGTGTTCCTCTTCTAGTCTCCCCAAAACTTCCAACTTGCTCTGGTTTTGTTGTTAAGTAAAGTGTAAAACCAGATAAGCAAACATATAACGTAAGAGTAAGACGCTAGAACCAGCCATGGCGGCACACCAGAAGCGCCACTGCTGGGAAGGCGGGCAGCCCCGAGAGAGGCCTGGATTCAGCTCCTGCGCCCACCTGACCTGCAGCGACCCCCATCCCAGCTGGTCGGGAGCTGGGGCAGGGGGGTCACGATGAAGGATGCCCTCTCAGAGACGCTTGCTCCCCTTCTCTCTCTCCCCCTCTCTCTGTCTCTCTCATCAAATAAACAATCCAAAAAAGGGTAAGAGTCTAGAAAGTCTTTTTTTGTCTTTATAAGAATGTCAGTGTAATACATTGGGACCAACAGTTAGTGTAATGGCTATGTCACTGAACTCCCACGTAGTCAATCGTGGTTCGAGTCCCGGACCCGGTGGCTTAAAACTCACGCCGGGCGCGTGTGCGTGCATGCCCAAGATCCCGAGAGGAGAATGGGGGAGAAGGGATTGCGGCCTGGCCATCCTCCCCGGGGGGTGATTTCTCACTTTCTGTCTCTCTCTGTCTGTCTGGCGAGTGCATGCGCCCTATAGCGAAAAAACCTCTCCAAAAAAAAAAAAATTTCATTATTTATTTTTTGGGGGAGAGGTTTTTGCTATAGGGCACATGCACTCTCCAGAAAGACAGAGAGAGACAGAGAGACAGAAAGTGAGAAATCACCCCCCGGGGAGGATGGCCACGCCGCAATCCCTTCTCCCCCATTCTCCTCTCGGGATCTTGGGCACGCACGCACACGCGCCCGGCGTGAGTTTTAAGCCACCGGGTCTGGAACGCGAACTGCAGTCGACTACGTGGGAGTCCAGCAACATAGCCATTACGCTAACTGCTGGTTCCCCATAATGAAATTTTAAAAAAGAATGTCAGTGTAACACAGACTGCTTTTATTATTTTACCTTCCCACCTGGCTGCTGCCTATACTCTGGATAACTGAGACTGCCGTATACGAGGTCTGTAGACTAGACTTTATCTGCAATATCAGAGAGCAGAAGGATGTCTAAAGTGCTTCTTTGGAAAAGAGTGTAGGAAATAGAAAAATAATAGATGTGGTACAAGGAAACACCTCCGACCAGCAAACCTGTGAGCTGTACAAATCTAGAGAAATGGCCAATTGTATTCAGTCATGAGCAAACGATACAAATCACTCAAGGGGGGGGCAAAATCCATTCCTCAGCAGGCAAGCACAAAACATTCACTGTGTCTATCTAGTTCAGTATATTTAATCATGCTTGTATCATAATGTATAAGCAAATGCTTTTCAGGCTGTGTCTATCCCCACAAGCTAGCTTGAGGAAGAGCGATAGAATCACCCGCATGGGCATTATTCATGTTCACTAAAACGCCGTTCCCCTGCTAAGCCCGTTTATCTACAGGAAAGCGTGAGAAATCAAGTAAGTTATGCATGTGGGGTGGCTAGCTGGGTTGGGGCTGTTGCGTTCACTGCCTCGCTCTTTACACACATCCTAGTGGCAAGCTTCCATGACAGTGGTAGTATTACAGCCCGTGACCGCCCACACCTCAGTGTGAAAGCCAAGTTCAGGATGAAGGACCTGGAGCAGGACTACCTGGGCTCACCATGCATCACCACTGTGACCTTCAGGCAAATATCACAATTAGGAAAAACTCTAAATTTTCAAATGTATAAAATGGAGTTTTTACTCCATGTATAATAATAGACCTTGCCTCATAAAAGTTTATTTTCTAACAGTTGTATTAAGATACAATTAGCATACCATAAAGATATAATTTGTCTACCACTCTTTAAAATGTCTTTTCTAACTCATGATGGAGTACATGCGTATACACGGGACGAGAGAGTGAGAGAGGGGAGAAATTTCCACGGGGCCTGGCATGCTGTGACCCCCTCCTCCGACCCTCCAGCTCCTCGGATCTCGGGCACTCCTATGCTTGCCTGGTGTGTTCGGGGCTGATGGGACGGGATTTGAACTGTGGTCACCACATAGAATCTGGCATCTCTTGAGCAGTGCATCACCACTACACCATAGAGCCAGCCCTGAAACTCAGCCTTTGAAAGTGTAAAGTCCAGTGGGTTTTCACATACCTGCAGGTGTGCAGTCATCGCCACCTAATTTCAGAACTTTTCTTCATTCCCCAAAAGCCCCATACCCTTGCCACTGGTAAATAATGATCTGCTTTTGTCTCCATGGCGCTACCTATTCGGAACAACTCACACACCTGAAATAATGCAATATGTAGTCTTTGACACCCAACTATTTTTA
The DNA here is from genome assembly GCA_026018925.1 of Tupaia tana. Lineage (NCBI taxonomy): Eukaryota > Metazoa > Chordata > Mammalia > Scandentia > Tupaiidae > Tupaia > Tupaia tana. Next base: position 68,577,410 of record JAKSZU010000012.1, read on the forward strand.
AAGAATTACTTATTTAATTTTATATATCATTTGTTATTATTATTATTATTATTATTAATTTGACCAGAGAGAAAGAGAGTGAGAAAGAGAGAGAGAGAGCAAAAGCAAAACAACAAGTTGACAGTTCTGGAACTCAGACTGTAGACAGCTATGTGGGAGGTCCAACGCCCTAACCACCATGTCATCCGCCGGGCCAGAGCCTGAGTTTTTCCATTTACTATAATGTTTTTAAGGTTCCTCTACATTGCAGTATGTAGTAACATATTATTCCTTTTTACTATCAAATAATAGTTGGTTGTATAAAGATGTTAAATTTTCTTCATTTACTTATCAGTTGATGGACATTTGGGTTGTTTTCATATCTTGGTTATTATAAATGAATAATGTTATGATGAACATTTCAGTGGATGTTTCTGTGTAGACATAGATTTTTATTTCTCTGGAGTATTTAATCTATGAGTAGAATTTCTGGGAATATGGTTTTGATTTGTATTTACCAACTGCCTAATGGTATTGAGCAAATCTTGATATATTTATCAGCTATTCACGTATGGTCTCTGGAGAAATGTCAATTAAAATTTTTTGCTTGACTTTTGAATATTTTTTAATTGTTGAGTTATATATAAATATATTTTTCTGAGATAAAAGACATATTGTTTGCAATTTTTTCTCCCATTCTGTGGGATAACCTTTAATCATAACTTTTATGATAGTGACCTTTGGACCACGATGTTTTTAATATTCATAATGTTCATCTTTTCTATTTATCCTTTTGTTGCAGTTTTACCTCTTATATTTTGGTCTATGATTCATTTCTAGTTATTTTTTTATATTGTGAGGTAGGGGTTCAAATTTACTTTTTGCAGGTGGATATTCAGTTCTCCCAACACAGATTGTTAGAAAGACTTACTTCATTGAATCATCTTGGTGCGCTTTTGAAAATCAATTGACTATAAATGTTAAGGGTTAATTTCTGGGCTCTCTACTTCATTGATATCTGTGCCATGCTTATTCTAGTTCCACATTGTCCAATTATACTGTAACTTTTTAGTAAGATCTGAGATCAAGAAGTCTGAGTTGTCTATTTTTTTCCAAGACTTTTTGTTTTTGTTTTTGTTTTTTGGCATTTGCCATTGCTTGCATTTCTGTGCTTATTTTAGGGTTATCTTGGTAGTGTCTGCAAAACAGATATTTTTGTAGAACTTGTGTTGACTCTGTTTGTCAAGTGCTTTGACTGAATGAAACTGAATGATATGAAGAAAAGAGCCCTAGGTTCTATTTAAGAAATGTACGTTCTTGCCCTATAAAATATAACTTTCATTTCTAGGACTTCAATTTCTCCGTCTATTAAATATGGAACTTAGGATATATTGATTTGAAGGATCCTATGTGCCTCTGTCTACCTCAGGCCTGAGAAGAATCTCAGGATTTTTGTAGATATCCCTCTCTTATATTCAAAAATCAACTATTTTGACTTGTGCACATTCTTGAACACCTAGCAAATATAATTACTCTAGAGACAGAGAAAATTGTAGTTTGGATAAATTCGTTCTTCTACTATATAAAATTAACCAAATTTCAACCAAACAAGTTATAAAGAATCTGCAATTATTAATGGGTTCATGTACTGGTACTTGTATGAATGTAGGGTTTTTTCAAAAAAACTGTATTTGGTGGAGAGTCACTTAAAAAACTAAACCTAGTTACTGGGGCCAGCAGATGGCATCATGGTTATGTCACTGGACTCCCACATAATTGACTACAGTTCAAGTCCCAGGCCCAGCAGCTTAAAACTCATGCTAGGCACATATGTGTGTGTGCTCAAAATCCCATGAGGAGAATGGAGGAAAAGGGATTGTGGCATGGCCATTCCCTCTGAGGGGAGTGTGATTTCTTGCTTTGTATCTCTCTGTTTTTCTCTGTCTCTCTGGTGAGTGTATATTCCCTCTAGCAAAGATCTCTCAAAAAAAAAACTATCTATTAAATATCTATAACTTGGGGACCAGCAGTTAGCATAATGGCTATCTCGCTGAACTCCCACATAATCTACCGCGGTTCGTGTCCCGGACCCGGTGGCTTAAAACTCATGCCGGTGCATGTGTGTGCGTGCCCAAGATCCCGAGAGGAGAATGGAGGAGAAGGGACTGCGGCGTGGCCATCCCCCCGGGTGGTGATTTCTCACTTTCTGTTTCTCTGTCTCTGTCTGGCGAGCGCACGTGCCCTATAGCAAAAACCTCTCCAAAAAAAAAAAAATCTATAACTTTACCAAGCAGAATATAAAAACAAAGGGAACATATGTCAATTGCTGTTTTTATGAATATATTTTATCTCACTATTAAATATTTAAATATGAATCATTTTTCCCTAAATGCTAAGGAGACATTCATAATAAGCATCTGCCAAGTATTCCTCATGTTTACTCTTTCACTCCCCAAATAAACTCTCTGGCATTAGCTAAGGAAATATATTGGATGTTCAAGTTCAAGGTCAAAAGTCTAAGTATATGCCATTCATGAAAGATACAAAGATAAGCAGTAAGTCCTTATTCCCAAAGACTTTGCCATCTTATACACTTGGGTGAGTCAGATATGGAAGACAATCACAGTACAATATATAAAGTTCTATATCTGGAGTATAAAAACCGTTACAGGTATATAAAAGACAGAGGTACTAACTTCTGTAGGCTGAGGGGTACAAGTGAAAAATAGCGATAAATGAAGCAAGTCTTCACAGCTAAAGACACTTCTGTCCTTTCCTTGCTGTGGGACAAGGAAAGTAAAAAGAGTTGTGGGTAACTTCAAGATGTCCATTCTAGGTAACTTGCTGGATAGTGACAACAATGTAGACAAATTCTCATCTACAAACAAGTTCTCATTATATCAATGGAATTGAACTCCAGGGTGAGGGAGCCCAAAGCATATTGCCTCCTCCATCTCCCCAAACAGGAAGTAGAATAGTAGAATTCAAACTTACAACTTTGAAGTGTTTTCTATAACTCATCTAAACAATTGATGCTTCACACAACTATTCAAATATCCTATATTCACTGACTGAAGTTAAAATAAGAATCAAGGTGCAAGACCAACAGATGATGTAATGGTTACATTGCTGGACTTCCACATGACTGACCACAGTTCAAGTCCTGGACCTGGAGGCTTGAAACTCATGCCGGGTGCATGTGCGTGCGTGCCCTAGATCCTGGGAGGAGAATGGAGGAGAAGGGATTGTGGCATGGCCATCTACCCTGGGGGATGATTTCTTGCTTTCTGTCTCTCTGTCTCTCTGGCAAGTATATGCACCCTATAGCAAAACTCTCTCTTAAAAAGAAAGAAAGAATTAAGGTGTGATATGGTTAGTAATTTCTAATGATAGGAATAGGTATAAGACAATTTGTGTCTTTCCCTCCTTTCATTATGGTGAATTTTTTATATTATATTTAATTGACACATAACAATCGTTCATAGTATGGAAAACAATGTGATTTGGGGACACATGAGTGCAATGTATAGTGATCAGTCAGAATAAATTGCCTATCCATAACCTCAAGTTCAAGGTCAATACTTTGTATTGACTTTGTATTGACAATTTTCAAAATCCTCTCTTCTAGTTATTTTGAGATACACAATAAATTATTGTTAAACCTAGTTATCTTACCATGCTATAAAACACTGTACTGAATTTCCCTTATCTTACTGTAGTTCTGCACCTGTTAACTGGCATTTCCTGATGCCCTCACTTCACCCCAGCCTTCCTGATCTCAATAACCACTGTTTCACTCTCTACTCTGAAGCAAACTTTTTCAACTTCCACATTTGATTAAGAACAGGAAAACGTTTTCTATGTCTGGCTTATTTCACTTATCATGATGTCCTCCAGGTTCATCATGTTGTCTCAAATGGCAAGATTTCATCCTTTTTAAGTAATAAACAGGATTTTGTTGGGCATATATACCACATTTTCTTTGTCCATTTGTTTATGAACCCTTAGTTTTAATTTCTGATATCTCAATAAAAATTATATGACATTTTACGTGATAGCAAACCAGTTATTGTCACTTTCCCTTGAAAATATCTGAGCTAGAGTGGCTATGCTTATATCAGACAAATTCGATCTTGAGAAAAGTCATTAGAGAGTCAGGCGGGGGGTAGTGGTTGAGGCAGCTGGATCCCACATGGCTGATGGTACAATTCAAGTCAGCATTTTTTTTTTTCTTTTTTTTCTTTCCTAACCCTAACCCTAATAAGTCAGCATCTTGAAAAATCTGTGTACATGCCTGTATACATGCATGCCAAAAATCTTGAGAGGAAAATGAAAGAGAAGGGATTGCAATGTGGCCATCTCTCCCAGGGAGATGTTTTCTCTCTCTCTCTGAAAAGTGCCCATGCCTTCTGCCAATTAAATAAAAAATACTAGCAAGAGAAACTTTATTCTGAGACTTCTCTTGGCTTGCAGACAGCTAGCTGCTGTCTTACTGTGTGTTCCCTTCATGCACAGGTGAGGGAGAGAAGACAGCTCTCTGGTATCTCTCCTTGTAAAGACGCTAATCCCACCATGAGACCCCACCCTCACGATCTCTTCTAACCCTCAGTACCTCCCAACGGCCCAACTCCAGATACCATCACACAGAGGGATAGGGCACAGCCCATGCGTTTCGGATGGGGCACGTTCGCTCCATAACAGATGTGTTAATAACAAGAGAATGTGCTTCATGACATTTGTGACATTTGTCAGCTCTTTAACATTAGTAATCTATTGTGCTTTATTTTCTCTAAGTAAATATTCATTTGCACATGTAATTTTGTTTAATAATTCTGTACTTTCTCTGAGAGAGTATCCCAATGAATGCATAAGCTCCCAGTCTCACAAAATCTGCCCTTTTCTGCCCTTGACATCACCTTCCCACACTCCTGCCCCGTTCTTTCACTTCTAAAACCATCCATCTTCAACCCAATCCTCCACCCACCACCCTCTCCCTGAAGTTCTAACGAACCATGCATTTTTCTCTATTCTCAAAATATTAAATCACACATCTCAAGGACGAGCCTGATAAAAGCAGAAATTCTTTGAGTGTAGAGAAAAAGAAGAAGAAAAACAAGCTAAGACTATCATTCTTGGTGAATAATAAAGGGTAAGATTCAGAACACTTGTGGAGCCAGCAGGTAGTGTAGTGGTTAAAACACTAGATTCCCACATGGCTGATCGCAGTTCAAGTCCCAGATCCTGTAGCTTAAGACTCCTGCCAGGTGCATGTGTGTACAAGCCCCAAATCACAGGGAAAGAATGAAGAAGAAGGGTTTGCAATGTGACCATCCCCCAGGAGAGCTGTGTAGGGGGAGACGATTTCTCACTTTCCTTCTCGTTGTCTCTCTTTGCCTCTCTCTGGCAAGTGCACCTGCTTGACGACAAAAAAAAAAAAAAAAAAAAAAAAAAAAAAAAAAAAAAAAGGAACACTTGTATATTTATATACATTTTTATGTAGTCTTTGAAAGTTCATGGGAATGTGTATGAGAAAACCTATGTACAATTTCAAAAATGTTGCCCAAAATGAACACATATTTTAATTCTATTTTTCGATGTGCTTTAAAATATACATAGATACACACATATGGTTTGCACATAATTGAGTTTACTGTCACCACATTTTTACCCAGTACTACTGGGTCATTGGAAAAGACATGACACATTTTTCTATAGGAAACTGTCCTGGCTTTCCCATGACCCAGTACTATATTCCTCCAGCTTTCAGGCCCTGTGTCTGAGTTGGGCTTTTCTCACTCAAGGTTGACTCTTTCCCACCAGTCTCATGGTTCAACATGCCATGGCTCCCTTCACCCCACCAGCCATGCCACCGCAGGTCTGCATTCCAGGTGTTGACCCTGCTTGAATTGCTATCCAGGAAGTTTCCTCAGCTCCAAATGAATCAGCCAATGTCACTAAATTCTGAGGCAGGGGGCTTGGAGGCCTGAGGAGACATCGGTCTCTTACCCCCAGTCACAAACAGCATGTGTTGTACTACAGTACACAGCTCACTTGGACTTCAGAGGGACTTGCTGTTATCTGAGAAGAGACTCTCATATAAAAACCAAGTATGAAGCTTTATTCTTTCACTGGGACTCAGAGACACAGTGATTTTTTTAACAAATGCTCCCGCTGTGGTGTACAAATGATATTGATCTCTGTGGCTGGCACTGAAAGCTGAAGCTGGTAAATTGCATTTGTGGGAACTTTCAGCTCTAAATCCAAGCTGGCAGTCTGATGTCAAATATAGAAGTCTCTTCTATCAATATCTAACCTAATAGATAAAGAAAACTCCGGATTCCCAGGAATCCAAGTAACCACGGTTTTCAGTGCACTGGAATTTTTTGCTTGCTTTATTTTTAGAGAAAGACTTTTCCCAAAATTACCCCCAAAGCATGGCAACCACTACAACAACAAGCACATGCACACATGTGCACACATACACACACACACACACACACAAACTTGTTTGAGAAGCAACCTCCCTAAAGTGTTTTCCAAATGTTTTAGGGTCACATTCATTGTCTATCTCAATATTTGCAATTCCATGACATCCCATAACTTTTCACCATCAGAGTTCATTATTTTTAACATTTTATTGTTTAAGGCAGACAAATAAATGTAAAAAAATGTCAAAGAAATATTAGCCAAAGGCTGAAGAGAAAATGATTATTTTACTTAACCCTCAGTGGACAGATAATCTAATTAGCACCTCATTGTTTAAACATTTGGACTAATTGGGGTTTTACTGTGTAAGAATCAATGGTTTAAAATCAGAGTAATTTCTTTGGCTTAGATAGTAATCTGGGAAATTTAGTCACTGAGACAATTTAAATGGAATTGTCTTCATCCTTACCGAGTCCACCTTGGGGCCATCTTCCTCCCTATGCACCAGAATCATCATTATTACTACTACTGATACAGTAGTGAGCCTAGGGCCTCAGTAGATCATGTGTGTCTCATACTGAAGTATAAATACCAGACTATTTTATTTTACTTGAACCCTATATATTCAAAGTCCTGGTCACTTGAAAAAAGCAGATGAATATCACTCACTTTGTATTCCCACATCTCACACATACCTAAGATATAATAAGGTCCCAATAACATACTAGTTTTCTTCCTGAACACAGGGACAGGTGTGCTCTTTTGTTAATAATGTGAGTCACACCTTAGCCCAGATGGGCCAGAGAGCATTTTAACATGTTGTCTTGAACAAAGCAATAGAACAGTAATCTCAGATACTATGCCATTAAACATCTCAACCATCTTAAATATATCTACAATTCTAGTTTTACAGAGAAGTTCAATAGTCACAGAAAAAAAAGTATTCGTCCACTGTTGAACATCTAGTATTTTCAGAAAAAAATAATGCAACCCTACATCCAAAGCCCTTTTCTTCCTCCCTGAAACAGTGGCTCCTGTGAGAAAGCCAGGCAGTGTCTGAGCCCTCCACCAGTTCATCTGGGCTGTCTGTGCTCTAACAAAGCCAGAGAAGAAGCATTTCCTGTAAGAACGTTCTATAGCTGTCCAAAGACTAGAACAGTAATTTATATGTTTTTGTTTGTTTGTTTGTTTGTTTGTCTTTCTTATTTTTTGTTTGTTTTGGTTCTTTTTTGTTTGTTTATTTGGTTTGGTTTTAGGGATTTTGCGGAACTGCGTCTGATTTCCAGACACTTGCACTTTTTGATACCTCCACAATGTTATTCTGCCTGGAGTGCCCAACTTCTCTCCTTTCCACCTTCATCATCTACAGGCCACGAACCAGCTCCAGCGTGTCCCTCCCGAAGAAGTGTCTCCTTCAGGCCAGTGTAGAGCTGAAGGCAGAAGTACATGCCAACATGATATGTTCCTACTTTTGCAATAAAGCTAGTCACACCATTTTTTTGGTTTCCTAGTACATATAAAACTGGTGTGTAAATATATTGTCCCATTCTGAGGGTTGTCTCTTCACTCCAATTATCGCTTTTTGTTTTTGGTTTTGGTTTTGGTTTTGGTTTTTTTTGCAGTGAATTTTTTTAGCCTGATGTAGTTCCACTTGTGTAATTTTGGAATTATTGTTTGTGCTTTGGGGGTCTAACTTAAGAAGTCTTTGCCTACTCTGATGTTTCCAAGAGTTTCCCCTGTATTTTCAACCAATAGATTTATAGTTTGAGGTTTTATGTTTAGACATTTGATCCATTTTGAGTTGATTTTTTGTTAATGGTGAGAGATGGGGGTTCAGTTTCACTTTTCTGCAAGTGGCTATTCAGTTTTTCCAGCAAGATTTTCTTTCATCCATTGGATTGCCTTGTGCCCATGGTCAAAAATCAGTTGGCTGTATATTTTGGGGGTTATTTCTGGATTCTCTATTCTGTTCCATTGGTCTACATGCCTGTTTTTTGAGCCAGTACCATGCTGCTTTGATAACCACAGTTTTGTAATCCTCCTACACTGTTGGTGGGAATGTAAATTAGTACAGCCAACTGTGGAGAACAATATGGAGGTTCCTCAAAAACCAACAAATAGAACTACCATATAACCCAGTAATTCCACTCTTGAGTAAATACTAAAAGGATAGGAAAACACTCAGTTGGAAAAACACTTGCACATTCATGTTTTTTGAAGTATTATTCACAATGACTAAGATATGGAATTAACCTTAATGTCCAAGAACAGATGACTGGATTGAAAAAATGTGCCTGTACCAGCAAGTGGCATGGAGGTTAAGGCACTGGATCTTACATGGCCAACTCCGAGGTTCAAGTCCCAGACCAGATGGCTTGAAAATCATACTGGGCACATGTGTGTCGACAGAAAATAACCAACTCTGCAAAAATAATTAATGTGGTTTATTTCTAAGCATAAATTTGTGAGACTTAAGCGGGAGAGGAGGCAAAACATGCCTCTTTCTCAGGATGATCAGGTACAGGGGTTCCTTTTATTTGATTTTGACAGTGAGAGAATTTAGTGAAGAGTTTCTGTTGGCCTTGCTCAAAAAGGTGGGACATGTGGAAGTGGGGCTTGTAAGTTTTGAGAAGAAATTTGTAAAGAGTGTACTTTAACAGAGATAAGAGGGCTTGTATACAGTTACAAGATACTGCCCCCAAGGACAGGATGTTGGAAGAGTCCTGTTATCAATGAGTTGAAATGATGGTGTTAATGATTGTGGGCGTGACTCACCCATTACAGGGATACTACGTCAGGGACAGGATGTAGGGGGAAAAATACGGCACACCATACATTACCAAATACTACTCAGCTATAAAACACAATGAGACCCTGACATGTGATACAAAGTGGATGAAGATGGAAGATTTAATGCTAAGTGAAGCAAGGAGACTCTGAGAGATAGGCATCCTGTGTCCCTGCTTAATGCCTATCACGTGGCTGCCCTCTGTGGAAGAAACTGAAAGATGGGAAAGTACCATAGCAGGGGGGACAACTATGGAAACCAGAAACAGCATAGGAGGGAGTGAGCAATAGGGCTGTGGGGGAGGGGATCAAGGAAAATAAAACATTTAACAGACACAAAAGTGAAGTTATCTGTTGATAATAATGTATATGGTAATATCTTTGATTTGACTTATATTAATGTATTTGTGCTGGGAAAAAACCATTTCATATGCTGTTAAGGTATACAGTAATTAAATGTAGATTTTTAAGATGTTAAATAAGTAAAAAGTGGTGTGTAGCCCAGTTACAGCAGTGCAGGTGGTAGGGCACTGCTGCACAATGCCAAAGCCACATGGAAGACCTGGGTTCTGGCCCTGAGTCATCCTCAACACAGCAGGCAGCCCACATGTTCCTGTGCTCTTGCTGACCATGACACTGGAGGAAGATCACGTATGGAGACACCTCATCAAAGGTATCTCTCTGTCTTCCTCTCTTTTTCACTCTCTTAAATTTTTTTTAAAAAAGGAAAGTTATATTTTTGTCATGCAATTCTCTATCTCTCTCTGTTTCACAATTCCCCATCCTTATCCCTCTTTCTTCTCCACTCCCATCCTTTTGAATGGTCTCTCTGTCTCAATTCCCTGTATCCATGTATTTCACCCCACCTAGGCAAAGCAGTGCTCTGAGTATAACATCACACAAAAGGAACAAAAGTGAAATGCACTACCCAGCTTCAACTTATGCTTGGTTACTCAAAAAATCAAGAGTCAATGGTACTTATTCTAGTATTTTGGAAGAGGAAAACAGGAACCCACCAAACCAACCCATCAAACAAAAATTCCACAAAGAAAGAATGTATTTTGTACTTTTACATTTTGGTATGTAAACCATCAATATTCAGGAGAATGATTTCTCTCTCTCTCTCTCTCTCTCTCTCTCTCTCTTTCAGAGATTTTTGCTATAGAGTGTGTGTACTCGCCAGAGAGACAGTGAGAGAAAGCAAGAAATCACACCCCAGGAGGATGGCCACACTGCAATACCTTCTTCATTTTCCTCTTGGGATTTTGGTCTAGGACTTGAACAATGGTTGACTACAAGGGAGTCCAGTGACATAACCACTACGCTATCAACTAGTCCCCTTCCATTTTTTTTAAAAAGAGAGAAATCAGGACCAGTAGATGGCATAATGATTACATCACTGGACTCTCACAGGTTCAACGGTGGTTCAAGTCTCAGACTTGGTGGCTTAAACCTCACACCGTGCATGTGTGCATGAGTGCCCAAAATCTCAAGAGGAGAATGGAGGAGAAGGGATTGCCGCATAGTCATCCTCCCTGGAGGGAGGGGGTGATTTCTCACTTTCTGTCTCTTTGTCTCTCTGGTGAGTGCACATATCCTATAGCAAAAAAATCTCTCTTAAAAAATATTGAGGAAAATAGCTATTTACACAAGGTTGTTGGCCCAGGGAGTTTAGTTTACAGATTTATTTTTAACAAAAATAAACATACCAGAAAAGCTACCTCAGATATTGTTTTTTGTTTGTTTGTTTTGTTTTTGTTTTTGTTTTTCACCTCAGCACCTTGCTCTTCTATTTCCCTTAGAGATTCTGTAAAACTGAAAGTTGGGGCATTTTTCCATTTTTTAATAAAAATGAATTGGAAAGAATATAAGACATTAACTGGCAGCCCGGAGAAGGTGACAGTCCAAGGGTGCAAAGGCTGCTCTGAATCGCCTTCTACTAGCCAAGAACCTAAGTGGCCTTCTTCTGGACAGACTTTGACAATGTTTATTTAAAAAAGGATGATGATGAAGAAAAACATATAGATAAAATATGAGTGATATAAATTTCAATAGGGCATAGCCATTAGGGCTTTTTGTGCTAAAGAATAAACATGTACTGGTTTATGTGAACAAGTCATTATACTACAAACTGCAATGCTAGTTTCCTCTACTGCAGTGTTCTTTGACATACATATGTGTGTGTGTGTGTGTGTGCGTGCGCATGTGTGTGCGTGTGTATGTGTGTGTGTGAATATATATATATATATATATATATATATATATATATATTCAACTAATAAGAGAAAATGTTATATTTAATCTATACTGTATTTTATTAAGTGTGCAATAGCATTAGGTCTTAAAAAAACCAATGTACATTTTTCACTACATCTGTAGTTAATTTAAAAACACATCATTGGAAAAAAAAAAAAAAGCTATAATCATCTGAGCCTTTGGTGAGTTACTTTTTGCTAGTGGAGTCCTTGCTTCAGTGTTGATGCTGACTGATCAGAGAAAAGCAGCTGTGGCAATTTCTTGAAATCAGACAATGAAGTTTGCCACATGGATTAACTTCCTTTCATGAAAGAGTTCTCTGTCGCGTGCAATGCCGTTTGAAAGCTTTTTACTCACAGTAGAACTTCTTTCAAAATTGGAGTCAATACTCTCACACTGTGCAGCTGCTTTATCAACTAAGTTTATGTAATAACCGAAATCCTATGTTGTCATTTCAACAACCTTCACAGTATCTTCACCAGAGTAGATTGCATCTCAAAAGACCACTTTCTTTATTCATCCCTATGAAGCAACCCCTCATCTATTCAAGTTTTATTGTCAGATTACAGCAATTCAATCATGTCTCCAGGTCTCACTTCTAATCCTAGTTCTCTGCTGTCTTCACTACATCTGTAGTTACTTCACTAAGTCTTGAACCCTTCAAAATTATCTGTGAAGACTGGAATCAATTTTTTCCAAACTCCTATTAAAGCTAATATTCTGACCTCCTTCCATGAATCATGAATGTTCTTAATGATATCTAGGACAGTAAATTCTTTTCAGGTTTTCTACTAACTTTGCCCAGATCTGTCAGAGGAATTATTTTCTGTGGTAACTATAGCTTTTCAAAATGTATTTCTTTAAAAAATAAAAATTGGGAGCAGACACATGGCATGGTGGTTAAGGCACTGGACTTCCACGTGGTTGACAACAATTTGGGTCCCAGACCTGGAAGCTTGCTTTCTCACTTTCTCTCTCTTTTTGTCTTTCTCTGTCTCTTTCTGGTCAAGTTAAAAAGTAATAATAAATAAATTAATTAAATTAAATAATTCTTTAAGAATTATTTTATTTTATTTTATTTATTCATTCATTTATTTTACTTTGACCATAGACACACACAGAGAGAGAGAGAGACAGACAGAGACAGAGAGAGAGAAAGTAAGCAAATCACCAGGTCTGGGACTTGAACCATGGTTGGCCATGTGGGAGTGTTCAGCACCTTATAACCACCACGCCACCTGCTGGTCCCCAATTCTTAAAAATTAATAAGACTTGAAAGTTGAAATTACTCCTTAACCCATGAGCTGATGAATAGATGTTGTGTGAGGGGCCATTAAAGCAACATGAATCTCCTTGTACTACTCCACCAGTGCCTATGACTGATTGGACACTCAGCTTTTGGGTGGGCTCAGGGACACTTCAGTGGTTCACCCTCAAAGTCCCTCTAACTCCCAACAGGATAATCCCCTAAGCCATGGCATATTGTGCTCAATGTCCAAGGAATCCCAGAGTATCCAAGATGCTGTGTACTGGTGGGGACAGGAAGAAACCTCTCCTCAGACTCCATTTCTACTCTCAGGCTCTCCTCATATGTGCTTATCACTCTCTCACAGGAGCCACCAGGTAAAATAGCCTCAATGGACACACCAAAAGCTCTTGGGAAACACAAATATTAATAGATTACTCTTTCTTGTGTGTGGGGGGAGGGGCATGGCTCACAAGTTTGGCTTTATTTTCATGATCTTAATTTTTGTTTAGAGGTTTTTGCCTTAAGGCACATGCGTTTGTCAGAGAGACCGAGACAGTAAGAAGGAAAGTGAAAAATCACCCCCTGGGGGGAATGGCCACAACACAATTCCTTCTCCTCCGTTCTTTTGGGATCTTGGGCATGCATGCACATACATGAGTTTCAAGCCACTGAGTCCAGGTCTTGAACTGTGGTTAGCTATGTGGGAGGTCAGTGACATAACTGCTATGCTGTATACTATCCCCATGATCTTAATTTTATAATTCACAACTTTCATGTTTTTTCTGAATATTCTAGCATGGTAAAGTGGGTAACTATTGGCAGTTGCATTTTAATTTTTTGGAGGGTAGAATAATGGTCCTAATTCTCAGAATCTGTGACTATATGATCTTACAATGCAAAAAAGATTTTGAAGATGTTATAAGGTTATGCATCTAGAGATGGGTAATAATAAGATGGATCTGATTATTCTAATTATTAAGGTGGATCTGATCAGATGTATCTGATTATTCCAGATTATCTAGTGGAGATGAATAAAGGCCTGCCACCACCTTGATTTGAATTCAGGATGACCAGTGTTAGAATTCTGAAACACAAAACTATAAGATATTAAAATTGTGGGGTTTTTTTTTGTTTGTAATTGCCAAGAAAATGTGTATGCTCCTCAAAAACAGACAGACAGAAAAAGAGAGAGTGGGAGAAAGCATCATCCTGTGGGGTGTGGTCATGGCATAATTCCTTCTCTTCCGTTTTTCCATTGTATCTGGATTTAGGGCATGCATACACATGTAAACAGCATGTTTTTCAAGCCACTGGGACGGGGTTTAAAACACTGCTGTCCATATGGAATCTGGTTCCCTTAATGAGTAAACTATGGGGTCAGTCCAAGTTATGGTTTTTCAAAAACCACAAAATTTGTGGTAGTTCCTGCCAATAATGGAAAACTGATGCATTTTAATATAAATATAATATTGATAAGGTATAAGCAAAATTTTATAAATAGAAACCTCAGCATCAAAGAACCATTACAATTTACTCAATTTTTTTTAGAATTACATTTGCACTTTATTTTAAATATCAAGAGCCACCTTGTGGTGTGATAATTAAGGTAGCTGGATCCCACACGGACAACTGTATGGTTTGAGTCTCTTGAGGAACACACTAAATGAGTCTGTGTGTTCTTCCAAAATCTCAAGAGCAAAATGAAGGGGAAGAAATTGTAGCATGGCCACCCCTCCTAGGGAGAGCTTTGTTATTTTCCCTCTCTCTCTCTCTGTATCTCTGTGATGAGCACCTGTGCCCTTACTGCAAATATTTTTAAAAATCAAATAGTATAGAAAGGTTTGGAAGGAAAACGAGTAATCCTCAACATGATATGATACCTCACTCCTAGTCTTACTTCCCAGAAATAACACTTGTAACACTTAACTGCTTCTTTTAGTTCTCAGGGAGAACTTTGCATCTCTTAATGATTTCTTCGGTCTACTACTTCTTGATCCATTAAGATCTCACATTATTGTTTGACTCTCTGATTTGGTAGAGAAGGATTTAGCTCTCTTACAGCCCATTTTCCCATTTCCCTCATGAAATAGATAATTTTTTTTGGCTTTTCTTTTGGTTACATCTTCTGGTTTTAACTAACACACTACAATAGTTCAGCCTTGACCAACCTTAATCAGCCAACCACAACCAGCACCTTTTATCACAACACTTTTTTCCTTCAAGTTTTTGCATGTGCACTTGCCAGAGAGAGACAGAGAAGGGAAGGTGCCCTAGGGGGAATGGCCATGCCACAATCCTTTCTCCTCATCCTCCTCTCAGGATTTAGGATTTGAGGCACGCATGCACGTGCACTCTGCATGACTTTCAAGCCACTGGGTCTGGGACTCAAACCATGGTCGACCATATGGGAGTCTACCACCTTCACCATCGTGCCACCTGCTCACCTCCAGCCTTAGCCTCCCGTGTTGCAGAAACTACAAGAACACACAGCCACACTGGGCCCCTAGGTGAGACTAGCCCTTATCATGACACTTTTTAAAATGGAATGTCTATGTCTCCCCGTCTTTCTATTCCTCACACACATCTGCCTCCAAGTTTCAGCCCTCTGCAATTTTCTTTTAACCTCTCAAAGCAATATTTGAAGTCACTTTTGAAACCAAATTAACACCTTGGGATTTGGATGGCAATAATAAACAGGGCTATATTATTACAACCGGGCAGATAATGTTCATGATAGAGCCAAGGAGTCTTTGCTGGTCACATTTCCTTTCTTACACTGCCTTTCGTTTATCTAGATCTTTCTCTTGGCCCTTATCCTTTCTCCTTTCCTTGCATAGTTTCCCTCTATTGGATCCTGAATGTCTTCCATTTCTCTAGGGTAGTATTAAATCTCTTAAATACCCTCCTGAGTCGTCTATCCTCTCTCTATGTAAGATACTTGTTCCCTAGGCACTCCCTGGTTGGCAGGCTGAATTTCCCTTTATTATTCTTCCAGACTAGGTTTCCTCTCCCTGGATCCTGTATCACCATGATTCTTGATTTACTCCTTCAATTGATTAGGATGTTTCCATAAGTCGTTTCCTTAAAAATGATGTATGTGACTTTCACAAGGATTTTTACTTTTAAATGTGATGGATGCTTTGGATGATTCTTAGCTGAATATAATTTTTATTATTACTTTTTTTTAGAGTTATTTTTGTCTCAGGGCGCATATGCTTGATGGAGAGATAAAGAGAGAGAGA
This sequence comes from Tupaia tana, assembly GCA_026018925.1. Taxonomy (NCBI): domain Eukaryota; kingdom Metazoa; phylum Chordata; class Mammalia; order Scandentia; family Tupaiidae; genus Tupaia; species Tupaia tana. The sequence goes on from JAKSZU010000012.1 coordinate 68,593,349, forward strand.
CAGTGAGAGGGAAAGTGAGAAACCACCCCCAGGTGAGATGGCAACCCGGCAACCCTGCAATACCTTCTCCTCCACTCTCCTCCCAGGGTCTTCAGCATGTGCACGCATGCACCCTGCATGATTTCCAAGCTACCAGGTCCAGGACTCAAACAGTGGTTGGCCATGTGAGAGTTCAGAGACGTATCCACTACACCATCTGCTGGCCCCATATTGTAACATTTTAGAAGCATAATATACATACAAAAATGTGCCCAAACAATAAGTGCATCCGTGAATTATCCCAAAGTTAATACACCTGAGTAACAATCACTGAGACCAGGAGATAAAATGTTACCAGCATCCCAGACGCTCTTCCCTGCCTCCTTTTCATCACTAAGCCTTCCTTCTTTCCCCACAGTAATCACCTTCTGGCTTCTGTCACCATGGACAAGTAGTTTTGTCTGTTTTTGAAATATAAATGGGGTCATTCATGGTCTTTTTTTTATGGCTAGCTTCTTTCACTCAGCATCATGTTTGTGATCTCCATCATTTTGGGAGCACATAGATGCAACATTATACACCAGTATCCACATCATTAGATGAATATATCATAACTGAATATATCACAACATGATACACCAGTATCCACATCATTAGATGAATGTATCCTAACTGAATATATCAAACATATGCATCCACTCTATTTTTTTTTCTTTTTTTTAAGGTTTTTGCCATAGGACATGTGCACTCATCAGACAAAAAACAGACAGTGAGAGGGGAAGTAAGAAATCATCCCCTGAGGGGATGGCCATACTGCAACCCCTTCTTCATTCTCCTCCTTAGATTTTGGGCATACATACACTCACACCTGGTGTGATTTTCAAGCTGCCAGGTTTGGGACTCAAACTGCAGTCAGCCATGCGGGAGTGCAGTGTGGTAAACAGTACACTACCTGCTGGCCCCTCCTCTCTACTTTTAATAGGCGTTTGGGTCTCTAGTTTGGAACTATTCAAAATACTGTTCATATAATTTTTTTTAGGTTTTTGCCATATGTTGAGTGTGCTCACCAAAGAAAGACAAAAAGAGAGGGTAAGAGGGAATGTGAGAAATCACCCCAATGGGGATGGCCAAGCCATAATCCCTTCTCCTCCATTCTCCTCCTAGGCTTTCGGGCGCACACACATTCACGCCCAGAGGATTTTCAAGCCAGCGGGCCCGGCACTCAAACTGCGCTCAGCCAGGTGCACCGTGGCCACCACATCACTTGGTGGCCACATGCCCAGCTCTTTTTTAAACAGGGTCTTTCCCTGGGCTGCCAACACACTGCCACACTGGGCCTCTAGGTGAGACTAAGAATGGAACCCAGCCCCTCCATGTCGTCCCAGTCTCTGGAGCAGAAACATTTTAGCACCATCGCGCCTAAGCCTACATGCGTATTCTGATGCTCACTGCACTGGAACTTACATTATTCATAATCACCCCTGTTTAGACGCAAGCCTTTAAAAGTTTCTAATCATGCTTTTTTCTCAATACTCGTATAATTTATACTAAAGATTATATTTTTGAAGGTCTTAGGTCACTTGAAATTTACATTTCAAGAAGTAAAACTTAGGGACCAGCAGTTTGCGTAACAGGCTATGTCGGTGGACTCCCATGTAGCCAACCATGGTTCGAGTCCCAGACCCAGTGGCTTAAACTCATGCTGGGCACATGTGCGTGCATGCCCAAGATCCCGAGAGAATGAAGGAGAAGGGATTGTAGCGTGGTCATCCCCCCTGGGGGGTGATTTCTCACTTTCTTTCTCTCTGTCTCTGTCTTTCTGGTGAGCACATGTGCCCTATAGCAAGAAAAACCTCTCAAAAAAAAAAAAAAGAAAGAAAGAAAACTTAACTTATTATCTTATCAAAGGGTACTAAAATACTGTTCATTAAATAGTTCAAGGTGTGGCAAAAAAAAAAAAGTAGAGTTTAATAAGCTAGGGGGAAAAAAAAATTGGGGGGAGAGATTCTTGCTATAGGGAGTGTACACTTGCCAGAGAGACAGAGAGACAGAAAGTGAGAACTCACCCCTCAGTGGGAATGACCATGCCACAATCCCTTCTCCTTCAATGTCCTCTCGGGATTTTGGCACACACCCACACGCACCTGGCATGAGTTTTGAGCTGCTGGGTCTGGGACTCAAACTGAAGTCAACTACATGCGAGGCCAGCAACATAACCATTAAGCTATCTGCTGGTCTCAGAAGAAAGAAAAAAAAAACACTTTAGATACTATGAAATAGACATATAGCCACTTCAGACTTTTTGCGTTAAGTAAATATCAACTCTCTGGCTGAGACAATCACGGAAAGTAATAGAATGCTACAAAACCTCTTGTCCTTCTTAAAAGTTACCTCTGCATCTATTTAAAGTTTAGGACTTTCTATAGTTATTAATAAATCTATAATATGAACATGTACAATGCATGAAAACACTCATATCTCAGAACCAGCACTGGCCAGCAAAATGATGGATTGTATTTGGTGAGAAAAAGAAGAAAAAAACTTTTTTTTTTCTTTAACACTGACACTTACGAATTCCTATACTGGGCAATATGACTCTACAGATATTCCTACTGGAATCTAAAATAAGCATTCAAAACAAATGTGAGTGAGACTAGCAGTTGGCATGGACTCCCATGTAGTTGACCACAGTTCGAGTCCCAGACCCAGTGGCTAAAATTCACGCCGGGCGCATGTGTGTGCATGCCCAAGATTCCAAGAGGAGAATGAAGGAGAAGGGATTGTAGCTTGGCCAACCTCCCAGGGGGTGATTTCTCGCTTTCTGTCTCTCTGTCTCTGTCTTTCTGGCAAGTGCATACGCCCTATAGTGAAAACCTTTCAAAACAAACAGACAACAACAACAACAACAAACAACACAATGTGAGCATTTGCCCCTATGGCTATAACTTTTGCTTTTACAGTACAATACAAATGGGATTAGGACAACTGAAGCCTTTCTGCCCAGACTTCACCCTCCTGCCCCCAGATTTAGCCAGCCTCCACACACTGAGTTTCCAGACAGGTCTAGGTGCATAGAGCCAAAATCAAAACCTCCCTTGAAAGTATGAAAAGCAGACTAGATCACGCAGATCGAATCTCAGATGTAGAAGACAGAACCTCTGACCTAGAGAAATTCACCAAAAATACTGAGAAAATAACCCCCCAAAATGAGAACAATATATGAGAAATACTAGATACCATTAGACGCCCATGCGTCCAGATAATCGGTATTCCAGAAGGTGAAGAGACTAATAAGGGCACTGATAATCTATTCCATGAAATCCCGAAAGAAAACTTTCCAAACCTAGAGAGGTATTCAATATCCAGACCCAACAAATACAAAGGACCCCACATAGAACTGACCTAAGAAGATCTTCCCCGAGGCACATCATAGCCAGACTGACCAAAACCACAGAGACAAGATACTAAAATTGGCAAGAGAGAAATGTCAAGTTACTTTCAAAAAATATTCCATCAGGCTAATGTTGGACCTCTCATCAGAAACAATGCAAGCAAGGAAAGAATGGGAAAATATATTCAAAGTGTTAAGTGAAAAACACTTTCAACTAAGAATACTATACAAGGCAAGATTACCCATCATACGAGAAGAAAAAATAAAAACATTCTCAGATAAACAAAACCAGAAGGAATGTACCAACACCAGACCAGCTCTCCTAGAAGTTCTGAAGGGAGTGCTAGACCAGGAAAGCTAAGGCCAGAGACACACAGGGATCTGAGTACAAAAAGCAACCAAGAGAATGGCCAACTTATGGTAAGGACAAGACCGGAAGGATTAATAACAACATTGAATGCTAACTTTCAGATTTAAATGGAATGATCAGACCACAATAATGCTGTAAATTCAATAGAAAAGAGGTTAATTACATGAAACTGATCTGGTGGGATAGAATTTTATGCATTTGGCTAAAACATTACTGATCTATGCTTTGTTTTTCAGATTTAAGGAATTTTGTCTTCTCTCGAACTATTGATAGGTTCATCTACCTACTTTTTAAACTGAACTGTTTCCTGGGTTTAAGTCTTAAGCAAATTTCTCTTAACATTTTTTTTCATCTATTAAAACTAAAACTGCTTTTCTTGAATTTAAAAAATGGGGGCCAGCAAGTGGTGTGGTGGTTAAAGGCGCTGAATTCCCACATGGCCGACTGCTGTTTGAGTCCCAGACCTGGCAGCTTGTTTCCTCACTTTCTCTCTCTCTCTCTCTTTCTCTCTGTCCCTCTCTGGTCAAATTGAAATAAACCAATGAATAAATAAATAAAGTTAAATAAAGTAATTCTTTAAAAATGCATTAATAAAACTATATAGTGACTGCAGGAAGCCAGGTGCTACTTTACAGGATGTTCATTCTACTCACTGAGGTCAATGCCTAAAGTCAGACATGTGTTCACAGATATGTATGTATCAGCTGCACTTGCTATTGGAAGTATGTAGATTAATAAAGATATTTAGTGAATCAATAAAATGTGGGGGGGAAATGGCAAAGAAAGTAACTGTAGATACCAGAGATAGTGTGAGAGGAGGGTGGGAAGTGGCAGTGGGTGAGAGGGGGAAGAAACAAAAAAAGAAGCAAAATCTATAAGAAACAAGAAATGGAAAATTATTTGTGGATGGTAACAGGTATGGCAATATCCTTGATTGAACCAATATACAGTGTATTCTGGATGAAAAAAAATCTCATTTTGTATGCTGTAATAATGTACAGTGAATGAATGTCAATAAATAAACTAGAAAAAAAGCATATATATTTTTATAGTACAATACAAATGAATAAAATGATTCATATAGTATATCTCGTTAGATTCTAAAGGTGACCTATTAGAACATGTTCATGACACTGCTCCTGACTTATAAAATTAGAAGTTTCAGAAAGAGTAAGTGCAAAGTCAGAGAATGTGGCAATGCACATTACGATGGTAGAAGCCAAGTGTTCCCTCTCTTCAGCAACGCTGCCTTTCCAGTACCCGACTAAAGCCAGTGACTGTTTGAAGACGGCATTAAACTATGAGTATTGTACATCAGTGTTCTCAGAGAAACAGGATCAACAAAATAAAATACCTGTAAAAGAAGGAATTTATTATAGGAATGATCTCACACTGTCACAGGAAGGAGAAACAACTGAGACTCAGAATAAGGGAAGCTGGTGCCGTTCTAGTTCACCAAAGAACCCTGGAGAGGCTGCGGATCAGAGTGCTCTCGGACCGCCAATGCAAGTCCTGAGCCCATGCATTAAAGGCCATGGAGTCAGTCTGGCTGGCTGGAGGGGAACCGAAACCAACAGCCCACAAGAACAAGCACAGCCCAGGGCTGTTGTGGAGCTGGGGTTAGGGGTGGAGGGAAGCAGCATGTAGGAGTGGGACACAGCATGCTCTGGAAATAGAATCCTGCTTGCTGTGTCTCGCTCACACTCCCAGCAAATTGGATGGTGCCCAGCCACACTGATGGTAAGTCTTCCTTCCATGGCCCGCTGACTCTCATGCCAGTGTTATTAGACAAACACACATAGAGGCAATATTCCACCAGCTGTCCAAGCATCTTGCAATGCAGTCAAGTAGATGCCCACATTTAACCATCACAGGTACGGGCAGCACCTGCTAAGTCTAGGAAGCAATTCAATATGATTTCACGAAATATTTGATGCAGTTCTCTTTTTTCCTATCTGTTTTCTATATTTAGGAAAGAAATATAAACAAAATAAATGGTAGATAAGGGAAAAGGTAACACCACAACAATGCTTTTTTTTTTTTTTTTGGTTTTGTTTGTTTGTTTTTTTCCCCAACCATTAGTACTAGAACAGATGATTTCATTGTAAATTAGAGGCAGTACTCAGTAGAGGCCTTTGGTACCACGGTGACTTGCAAAAACACCTGGGGAAGAAGAGGACTGCACCTAAGAAGATGCAGCCAGCTGTCGGAGCTCCCAGGTGATAAGACAGCAGGAATTTTTCTGTGCCTGGACCGAAGTTCTCTAAGTACCAGCGTTAGCCCTTATAGAAGTACAGGCTGAGTTAAACACGCTGGCGATGCTTGTATATCCTGTCATGCTAGCCGCTGTTCAGATCTCAGCCCTACAGGGAGCAGTAGATTCTTTAACATGACAAGGCAATGTACCTGAAATATTTTCCACTCGAATTCTCCATTACAGTCCCACTGCTGGTTTGTAGTTTGGTGGGATAGTTTGTGTAACCTCTACAGGGACAAACATCTTTTCCAACTCACCCCACACAGCGAATACTTCCCCTGTGCTGACAGCTTTCGGAAAGATACAAAAATCATTGCAAATAATTAAATGTCCTTCACCTGTCACCACACACAAAAAAAAATAAGACTTTTGCTAATGAACACTTGTCAGGTGGAGATGGGACGGCAAGAGAAATACTATGTGCTGAAATATAATTATTGGTCTTCAATTACATAAAAGAAAACTAGATGCAGTCTAGCTGAGCACACTATTTTAAAAGACCGACTTCTCTCCAAAGATTTACCCACATAAATTGTCAAGCTCGTCGGACATAATCAACTTTCCAATTTCAATAAAAATAAGCACAGCTGATTCTGTCTTGACAACTTATCCATAAATAATGCTCTCCTAAAAACTTCTGCAGGTGGTAAAATAGGTACAAGACTTCAGACTCCTGAAACATTTGGTCCCTGCTTAATCCTCCAATCATTTTTTTCACCACTGGGATGGCAGAGGCTGCATTTGTCATGTTGAAACTTGCAATCCTGTGCTCAGGACATTGTAAATACAAGGTCTTTTAAAAGTTCCTGAGAAATGTGTATTTTGAAAAAAAAAATCTATCTGTGGGTTTCAAACATTTTTGGACCAAAATAAATTTGTAATTTAATTCCATTTTTCTATAAACTTTTAAGCTCCCTTGCATTCACAAGGCAGGAATAAGGAACAAAAAGAGGAAAGAGGAATGACATACAGACCAAGCAGGGCTGTGCTCTTAAAGTTGTAACATCGAGCGTCGGCTGGCTGGTCACGGGCAGGCAGAGGCTCTGTTGTAAGGCTTCAGGGACCGCATACACCGAGGTCAGTGCGGCTGGCGGGTCACTGCAGGCAGAGGCTCCGTTCTAGCACCTCGGCTAATCGGGAACTGCATACACCGAGGTCAGTGCGGCCGCACACGGTGCACCTGGGCTGTGAGGACTGCACGTGTGAGGGCGTGGGAGCTGATCCATGTCAGGGTGGTCCATGTCTGCTACTATGTTTCCTGTCTCTCCATCCTATTTAATCAATCAACAATGGAACCCAGTCAGTAACATAGCACCTTTATGAAAGCAATGCCTCACATAGGGTTTAAGAAATAATCACGATAACGTGTTGATTATGTGTCACATGATTGCTCATTTAAAACCAATTTTCTCAGCTCCGCTTTTCCCACCTCAGCATGTCTCTCTCTTTTTTATACTACTGTCTCTCTCTTTTTTTTTTTGTAGAGACGTTTTTACTAGCAGATACATGGGCTTGCCAGAGAGACAGAGAGAAACAGAGACAGAAAGCAAGAAATCACCTCCCGGGGAGGATGGCCACGATGCAATCCCTTCTCCTCTGGCCTCCTCTTGGGATTTTGGGCACGCATGCACACGCGCCCGGCACGAGTTTTAAGCTGCCGATTTCGAGACTCAACTGCATGGGAGTCCAGAGACATAACTATTACGCCATCTGCTGATCCCCATTTTCTTTCTTTATTATCAGAGGAAATAATAGTGAAAACTTTATTCAAGACAATTTCCTTTATTTCATCTCCTTGATTCTCATAAATTTTTCCACAAGAGCACCTATAGAGCAATGCTCAACGAAATCCAAATACCTGTGCAAAACAGGGCACAAAATGTGCCTTTCTTGAACATGGAGTCTTATAATTAGAAATGTTCAAAGGAGATCTGAATTTATTTTTAATTCAACTCCATTCTTTCATCATTGAAGTGACTTTCCCAATTCATCCAGCTGTTCAGAAACTAAACAGCGCCTCGCTCTCACTATTTCCGACGTGACATCCAGCCCTCACTTTGCCCACATGACCTTCCCAGTGGTTTGATTCTGCCCTGAGGTCTGTACGTCCTCCATGAGGTCTGTACGTCCTCCACACTGCCAGTGTGAATCTGCTGCAGATACAGCTACATTACAGCATCTGGGAAGTTGCAAGCGCATGGAGAAATCTGAATTTTTCCCAAAGGCTTTATTATAAAGGTATCCTTTTTTGAGTATTATGAAAACATCAAGAATTAGTTACTAAAATAGGAATTTGTTGGTTTTGGAGCCCAAACAACCATGTGAAGCATGCGATAACTTTGTAGACTTTCTTAAAATTACTGACACCTTGGGGACAGCAGGTGGCGTGGTGTGAAGATGCTGGATCCCACATGCCTGACTGCCAGGTTGGAGTTCTGGACCTAGTGGTTTGAGAATCATGCTGGGCACTTGTGCCTATGTGCCCAGATCCCAGAAGGAGAATGGAGGAGAAGGGATTGCAGTGTAGCCATTCCCCACCCCCACCCCCCGCCGGGGGATGGGGGCGGGAGGTGACTTCTCACTTTCCCTCTCTCTGTTTTTCTCTGTCTCTCTCCAGTGAGCAAGCATGCCCCATGGCAAAGAAAAAAAAAAAAACTGAAAAAAAAGAAAATACTTAAGCCTTTATAAAACACTTAACCCAGAACCATATTGTATGATAACCAGAGTATGTGTAAATAGTCCACTTCACCTCATGTTCAAGTGTATGTAATATTTAGGTAACATTTCTGTTGGTGTTAGTTGGTATTTGGTAATTTATTAACCCACCAAAAACCAACATTCACAGTCTTTGAAGGGAGGAGAAAAAACAGGTAAGTCCATTATATCAATATGAAATGTTTATTATAAAATAACAACTTGTTAAAAATATAATCAAACTGAAAATTAGGCCTCTTACTGAGCTGGCGTTTATTCCCACGGGAACTGTCTGCAGAGTGGTCACTGAAAGGTTCTGGTTTTCCATTGACCGTGACTCAGTCAGGTTCACTCAGGGTGAGAAGCAGACAGTGACTGGGTGAGAATGCAAGAAAGATAACGCAGTGAAGAGGCACTTCCTCTAAAGGCGTCTACATTAAAGCTTTAAAAAGTATAACTGAACCATTTTAGACACAACTGGAAGGTGATTTGACCACAGCTAAAGTTCTGGGAATATAAAAGCATATGGGTTTACCAGTTAGACTTTGGAGGTAACTGAACCTAAATACAAGTTCCAGTCTTGACCCTTTTTGGTCCATGGTATTGTACAATTTAAAATGTCAGAAACTCTCCATTGCCTCCTCTTTAAAAAGGTGTTAAATAATAATAACTGCCTCAAAGAGCTTTGGAAGAATTCACTGATATAGCACCTCTTAAACCCTCCATCAAGCCAGGAATTATTATTCTATGCTATAGTAAAACATTTGTTTTCTATGCTACCACAGGAGAATTATAGTGGGTCATTGGAAAAGTCATGATGCATTTTTGCATAGAAAAAATATGTCATGACTTTTCAGACAACCCAATATATCCAGTTCCAATTGGTTCACGTATTTCCTTTCAAGTTACTTTTAGTTTAGTGTCACCAATAGTGCAAATATGCCCAACATCTGATGCATTCCCTAGTCCTCAACCACTGACAATCCACTGTATAACGTGAGCTCATCTGAGCTAATAAAAGTCATAAAATGTTCAAACTGGAAGAGAAGTTCACCACCTAATGAAAACTCATTTGCCTGTGACATGTAGTAAACATGTAGAAAACAGCGAGAAAATCGATTTGACTCCTGCACAGCTGTCATCCCACTGCAACGCCTGGGAAAGGAGCTGAGCCTGGTGGGGCAGCGCACAGCAACGTGAACGCAGCGTCTACTGAGCACTGCTCCTGTTCTAAGCACCCTTCTAAGTATGTTTCAGAAATGCATTTAACTGTCACAGCAACCCAGCAATAGGTACTACTCTTAAATCGGCGTACCTCAGCTTTTAAAACTATGGGTAGTTTGCCTGAAGTCACATGGCTAGTAAGTAGCACAGAGGAAAGAATATTTGTATTTTCCACCCATTGTACACCAAGCATATGCTAGGTTCTTTAACTGACAAATTAAAACATACCTTTAGGTAGAAAATGCTAAGTGAATTCCCTCAGGCCGAAGAAAAAATTATTGTGGATGAGAGCATAAAAATCCAGGAAAGAGGACCAGCAGGTGGCATGTGGTAATTAAGGTGCTGGACTCCCACATGTTCAACCACGGTTCGAGTCACAGACCTGGCAGCTTGAAACTCATGCTGGGTACATGTGCATGCATGCCCAAAATCCCAGGAAGAGAGTAGAGAAGAAGGAATTGTGACATGATAATCCCCCCCGGGGGGTTATTTCTCACTTTCCCTCTCTCTATCTCTGTCAATCCAGCGAGTGCATGTGCCCTATGGCAAAAACTTTAAAAAAAATTTTTTTTTAAAGTGCAGGAAAGAATAAACATATGTTTATGCTAAATATATGTCAATTTTTAAGGCAATAGTAACATTTTGTGGGGTTTATAATTTATGTGGAAATAAAATAAATAACAAAAATAGCAATTAAAAAGTGAGTTATTGGGGGGCCAGTAAATGGCATGGTGGTTGAGGTGCTGGACCCCCATGTGGTAGCCTATGGTTTGAGTCCCAGGCCTGGCAGCTTGAACCTCATGCCAGGTGCATGTGGGTATGTGACTGAGATCCCGAGAGGAGAATGGAGGAGAAGGGACTGCCGTGTGGCCATCCTCCCTGACGGTGATTTTGCTTTCTGTCGCTCTGTCTCTTTCTGTCTCTCTAGTGAGCACATGTGCCCTAAAGCATAAATATCTCAAAAAAATGAGTTATTAAAAATACCTCTAAATCACAATTGTTGTAATTGAGATCAAGTAAGCAAATTCTTTCTCCTAAAATCCTGTTGCAAAATGTCCTTATTTTAAAATTCTGCACCCAAATTTTTCTGATAAACCATGGATTTGGTTATTTCCTTTTATATTTACCTGTTTTTAAATGCAACAGAAATAAATTACATTTATCCTGGGAATAAGCATGACCATCGGAAGGCTGTGTGTTAGACTGCAGTTTCATGCCTCCGTTCCCATATTAAGGTATAATTTTACTGGGTTCCACACTAACGTGCACTAAAAGAAACAGCCCAGAAAAGTCCATCATCGAGAATATGATTCACAAAAACTATCCCTCCTTTCTCTTCGGACCAGTCTCCCAAAGAATTGTTTCGCTTTTATTTGGCTAACAATGTAAACTATGTGTTTTATCATCTTAACCTCTGGCTTACTTGCTAGAAAACTCAGATTAAGTCATGTTTCTTTTCTAGACCATGTAGAAATGTGTATACCTGCAATTGATGCACTGCGTTCCCCTTTGATTTTCCCATGCTTAATCTTTCTTCATTAGTTTTTCCTCTTTTAAGTACTTGTAATCCTAGTAATTTAGATACTTTTTGTGTCACTTCAAATTCTTTCTGAAACAAGGGAAGAAATAAATATATACACTTGTGCTTATATACAGGCATACTCTTTTACTCTTTCTGGATTCTTTTCAAACAGTTTTCATTAACCAAATGTTTAATCTATCCATTTTACACATGAAAAACAGTTTATGACTAGCCCCAAATCATACAATAAATAATGAAGCCAGAATTTTCTTCTTTGCTTTGAAGCCTGCAACTCCTCTTCTCCAGCAAGCTGTGTCTCTCACTTGCCTATTTTACCATTTCTTTTTTTTTTACATTTTTTATTTCATTTTCTCTTTTACATTCAATAACATTATTTAGCTTCCAAGCTGAATATTTCAACATGTGATCATTTCTTCCTATTCTAATTGATAAAACTACACAAGTGTCTTCAACAGATAACACCACATTTCCTTGTCTCATTAATGCTTTGCCTCTCTATTTTTCTTCTAAATGTCCTTCCTCAGACTCTACTCTTTCACACACACTGTATCTGGTATTTACATCCATTTGCTGTGTTTCTATATCCTTTAGTCAATCAGTTTCAGTCATAGAGTGCAGACACTCGGTATATATTAAGTGGGGACATACAACATCTTTCCTTCAAAGCCTGGCTTGCTTCACTCAGCAGTAAATCTTCCATATTTTTCCACTTTCTGTCAAAAGCCAAGGTTTTGTTTTTTTTATGGCTGGATAGTATTCCATAGAGTATATGTGCCACAGTTTTTGAATCCATTCATCTGTTCATGGGCATCTGGGTTGGTTCCATGACTTAGCAATTGTGAATAGTGCCGCAATAAACATCGATGTGCAAGCACTTTTCCGATTAAGGATTATTCTGTCCTATGGGTAGATACCAAGGAGTGGAATTGCTGGATCATATGGTAGTTCTATTTGTAGATTTTTGAGGAATCTCCAAATTGTTCTCCACAGTGGCTGGACCAATTTACATTCCCACCAGCAGTGTAAGAGAGTTTCCCTTTCACCTGACCCCCCCACCCACCCTCATCCCACCCACTGCACCCCCCCCCCCCACCCACCCATCCTCACCAGCACTTATCCCTTTTTGTTTTTTGAATCTTAGTCATTCTGACAGGTTAGGTGGTATCTCATTTTTTTTTTGATCTTCATTTACCTTACAATGAGGGATTTTTGAATACTTTTTCATATGCCTTTTGGCTATTCATATGTCATCTTTAGAGAGTGATTTTTTTCAACTCATTCTCTCGTCTTTTAATAGGGTTGATCATCTTTTTTTGGAACAACTGCTTGAGTTCCTTGTGTATTCTGTATATCAGTCCCTTATATGATGCATAATGTGGACAGAAATCTGACTACTTTTCCTATTTTTCCAAAATCTTTTCAAAAGGGGACTGGGGAAGACATGCCACAAACATTAACAGATCATATATTTTCTGTTAACAGGATTCTTCCTACCTCCTGTCCCTGGCATAGTATCTTTGAGATGTATATTTCAATGGGTTACAGTATATTCTTCTGCTTATCTCTTCCCAAGACACAGAACTTCTCTTTTCCTTGAGATGAGATTAAGCCTTTCTTTAACTAAGACACAGATCTTCCCTTCCAATCACCAACCTAAGAATTGTGGAACCCACCTATAACCTACAAGCCCCCACTTCTACATGTCCCGCCTTTTTGGGCCAGACCAATGGAAAATCTTTTCACTAAATGTTGTCTGTCAATCTCAAAAACAAATAAAAGGAACCTCTGTACATGATCACCCCGAGAAAAGGCATGTATGCCTCTTCTCCAGTGTAGGTCACTCACAGTTGGCTTGGAAATAAACCGCATTAATTATTATTAATTTTACAGTTGGTTATTTTTTTCCATTGATGATAATTAACAAAAATATTTTCCCATTCTGAGGGCTGTTGATTCACACTAATTACTGTGTCTTTTGCCATGCAGAAACCTTAGTCTGATGTAATCCCACTTGTCTATTTTGGGGATTATCAACTGCACTTTGGGGGTCTTATTTGAGAAGGCTTTGCCTACCCAATGTCTCCCAGAGTTTCTCCAGTGTTTTCCAGGAGCAGTTTTATAGTTTGTGGTCTTAGATTTAGATCTTTGATCCACCTTGACTTGATTTTTGTCAAAGGTGAGAGGTAGGGGTTCAGATTCATCTTTCTGCAAGTGGAAATCCAGTTTTCCCAGCACCACTTGCTGAAGAGGCTTTCCTTTTCCCACTGGATTGACTGGTACCCCTTGTCAAATATCAGTTGACTGTATGTTTGGGAATTTATTTCTGGGGACTCTATTCTGTTCCATTGGTTCACATGTCTGTTTCTGTGCCAGTACCATGCTGTTTTGATTACCACAGCTATGTAGTATATTTTTGGGTCAGGGAGTGAGATGCCACCCCATCCACTCTTCTTGTGTAGAATTGCTTTGGCAATACAGGATCTTTTATGATTCCAGACAAATTTTAAGATTGTCTTTTCTAGATCTGTGAAGAATGTGTCCAGTACTTTGATTGGCATTGCATTAAATATGTAGATTAATTTGGATATAATTGCCATTTTGATTATATTAATTCTTCCAATCCAGGAACATGGGATGTCCTTCCACTTTTTTGTGTCGTTTTCAATATCTTTTTTTAGCTTCTCATAGTTTTATTGAGTGCATATTTATTGAGCACATTCTACTTGACAGACTGGGGATACAGCAGTGATTAAGTCATCTGTAGTGCCATCTCTCCTGGAGCTTGCAGCCTCTGTCCTATCCAGACAGTTTGCTTTTATAAGAACGTCTGGTTTGGAATTGCTAGATTGTATGGTAGCTCTCTTTGTGGGTTTCTGAGGAACCTCCATGTTGTTCTTCACAGTGGCTATACTGATTTACATTCCCACCAACAGTGTGGGAAAGTTCCCTTTTTCATCACAGTATTGCCAGCACTTACCATTCTTTCCTTTTTCAATCTTAATCATTCTGATTGCAGTTAGGTGGCATCTTATTCTGCATTTGATCTGCATCTTCCCTATGATAAGGGATGCTGAGCATTTTTTCATGTACTTTTTGGATGTTCATATGTCTTCCTTGTAGAGTTGTCTGGTCAGCTCATTTTTCCATCTTTTGATTGAATTGTTCTTTTATTTAAATTTTTTATTTATTTATTTATTTTTGTTTTTATCATTGGGCACATGCACTCGTCAGAGAGAGACAAACAGATAGACACAGAAACAGAGAGAGAGAAAGTGAGAAATCGCCCCTCAGGGAGGATAGTCGTGCCACAATCCTTTTTCCTCCATTCTCCTGTCAGGATTTTGGACACACAAGCACATGAGTCAGGTGTGAATTTCAAACCACCGGGTCTGGGACTCAAACTGCAGTTGGCCCTGTCAGAGTCCAGTGCCTTACTCACCACACCACCTTCTGGGCCCTTGTTTATATCTTTGTGGGTGAGTTACTTGAATTCCCTGTGTATTCTGGTTATCAGTCCCTTATCTGAGGGATAATTGGAAATTATAATCTTCCATTCTGAGGATGATTAAATATAAGAAAACTAAGTTTAATTAAGACAAATTTCTTTTTTTTTTTTTTTGAGAGGTTTTTGCTATAGGGCGCGTGCGCTTGCCAGACAGACAGAGAGAGACATAGAGACAGAAAGCGAGAAATCACCCCCCAGGGGGGATGGCCACGCCGCAATCCCTTCTCCTCCATTCTCCTCTTGGGATCTTGGGCACGCACGCACACATGCCCGGCGTGACTTTTAAGCCACCGGGTCCAGGACGCGAACCGCAGTCGACTACATGGGAGTCCAGCAACATAGCCATTACGCTAACTGCTGATTCCTGACAAATTTCTTTTTATAAGAATGTCTGGTTTAGCAGATCAGCTGATAAGCCGTTGAGAGGGACACTACTGTGAATGGTTTTTCATCTCCTCAATCATCTCACACTGTCCCAGGTTCGCCAAGAATTCAAACTTCTTTTCTTATATACATTCTCTAGCCTACTTTACAGTACATAAATTTATGAAAACAATAAAAAATCAGAACTGCAATTACTGGAAAGTTTTTCTAAGTAATGGAAAAAAATTAGGATAATAGCAAGATGTTATGAAGCAACACTGAGTTTACTTTTATGCAGTGAGAGGGGAAAAACACACACACAAAGTCTAACTGAATTATCTCAAATTATACCAAACAAAGGTAATTTTAGAACCAACTTGTCAAGTATGTCAATCTGCTATGGCTTTCAGAAACTCAGATTTCTTTCATAACTCAATGTCTTCAACTACCCCCTCAGAAAGGAGTTAAAATGCCCTGACAATGGCTGAGTACAGCTTTGAGTGGTTAATGTAATACTGTCAGCAAAGAGAGATTGTCTCATTTCAGCCCATGACTCAGACTCTCTACACCACCTCCCTTGTTTCCAAATGCAAAGCGTATTTAAAGGACATACAATAATTTATGAAACAATGGACCTTCTGAGGTTATATAAGAAGGAAAATGAGAGACCTTTCTCAGGGATCAAGTAGCAATAACTACAACTCTCCAATCTGTGCCTTGTCGTGAAGAAGTCCAATCTTAAGACCAGCAGTTAGCGTAATGGCTATGTTGCTGGACTCCCACGTAGTCGACTGCAGTTCGAATCCTGGACCCGGTGGCTTAAAACTCACGCCGGGCACGTGTGCATGCGTGCCCAAGGTTCCAAGAGGAGAATGGAGGAGAAGGGATTGCAGCATGGCCATCCCCCCTGGGGGGTGATTTCTCACTTTCTGTCTCTCTGTCTCTCTGTCTCTGTCTGGCGAGCACACGCGCCTTATAGCAAAAACCTCTCCAAAAAAAAAAAAAAAGAAAAAAGAAGTCCACTCCAGTGGAGATATGCAATGCCACGTGTAAATCTGCACATGCTGTGTCCTCTGCAAGGCCCTTCCCACCCCCTTCCAGGTATAGCAGCAAATCATTTCTGGGGCAGAGGTGAGTCCTTTGAGCATTCCAAGAAGTCTCTTTTCTGAATGGAAAGCGACAGTTTTCTAGTACTCACAGGCTTAAAGGATGCATAGATCTTGCTCCATCTCACTTTTAGAATTCTCCTTTTTATCCTTCAAAACAAAAAGAGGGGGTTGACTTTGTTGAAAGAGTAAATGTTTTTGTGTGAGACATGTTGGCTTCAATCCTCAGTTTTTCTTCTTCCTCACTAGATATTGAGAAAATTGTTTAACTTTCCCAGCCTGTATTTTTGTATCTACAATATAGGGATGTTTTAAAGGCTTTCTTCATAGTGATTGTGAAGATCAAGTAAGATTTCATTTGTAAACTGTCTGCCAACAGGAGATGTTCAATAAGTACTAGTTCACATTGCCTTTCTGAAACCCCTGTTAACAATAAGCCATGAAAATACACAAGAATGCATATAAAGAAAGCAAGTAGGTTATGTAATGGTTTACCACAACACAGAGGAAAAATGGGCATTGACAAACTTATGTATGTAACCAATCTCAAAGTACACAGCATAATGTAACACGCTTTGTTAAAGATGATTCTTGCATGCCCAGAATCCCGAGAGGAGAAAGAATTGTGGCATGGACATGGCCCCCTGGATAGGGGGTGATTTCTCACTTCCCCTCTCTCTATCTGTCTCTGTCTCTCTCCAGTGAGTGCATTCATTCTATGGCAAAAACTTAAAAAAATAAAAATAAGAAAAGAAAGATGATAAATATGGTAATATCCTTGATTTGATTATCACACACTGCATACATGCTTTGAAAAACTATATTATACCTTATGAAGATGTATAGCAATTAAATGTTAATAATTTATAAAATACATAAATTTTTTTAAAAATAAATACAGGGTGGTATGTCATAAGGTAGGTCTCCCTGGAGTAGATATTTTGAGGGGTAATACTCTAAGATAGTCAAGAAAGAAAAAAATAAAGTCATGTTTTTATCCCTTCTTCAAAGGATGTGTGGTAGATATATGATAAAGCCCAGGATAAACTACAAAGGTCTATGTAGAAGGAAGTTGTGGTGCTCTTGTGGCTACTGGCAAATCTCCCAAAGACAGTGATGTGCTTTGGTGGATCTTTTGTGAAAGAGTATGATTTACCAGGAACTGTGTGTTGATAGACTACTTACATTATCTTACTATGTTTTCATCACAACCATCCCCAGAGGCAAACACTTCCCGCCTACTCGGTAGACAATAGTGAGACCTCACAGAGTTTCCCCAGTGTTTTCCAGCAGCAGTTTTACAGTTTGAGATCTTAGATTTAGATCTTTGATCCACTCTGAGTTGATTTTTGTCAGTGGTGAGGAGCAGGGGTTCAGATTCATCAGCTATGAAGGAGAGACATTGTATGTCTCCACTTAACATACACCCAGTGTCTGTACTCTATAACTAAAACTGAATGACTAGAGGATATAAAAACATAATAAATACCAGATACAGTATGGGAAGAGGGTGGGTGAAGGAGTAGAATCTGAGGAAGAACATTAAGGAGAAAAGCAAGAGAAACAAGACATTTATGGGACAACGAAATGGGTTATTGTCTGTTGAAGATAGCTTTATAGTATTGTCAACTGGACTGGAAAGAAATGTACACATGTTGGAATATTCACTTGGCAGGCCAAATAAAGTGATTGAATGTATAAAATAAATTGAAATAAAAAATAATAATACAAAAAGAAGAAGACGATGACGAAGAAGAAGAAGAAAAGATGGAGAAGATACTGAGGCCTGACGGGAGTAAATGAGGTGCTGAGGTTCCCACAGCTGGGAAGCAGCAGAGTCTGAATCCTAACCTGAGCTTGTCTGAGGTAATGTTTCACCGTGTGTCCCCACACAGCCTCCCAGCCAGGTACAGAGCATCAGCAAAGAAATATAATAGACATAGTAGTGATGAAATTTTTGGGAAGTTTTATTTTTCTGCTATAGGGCACGTGCTCTTGCTAGAGAGAGAGAGAGAGAAGGAAAGTAAGAAATCACCTCCCGAAGGGGACAGCCACGCCACAATGTCTTCTCCTCCATTCTCTCTCAGGATTTTAGGCATGTGCACACATGCTCCTGGTGTTATTTTCAAGCCAACAGTTCTGGAACTCCATCCGCACAGTCAGCTATGTGGGATCCAGTTGCCTCAACCACCATGCTACCTGCTAGCTCATAAAATTATAAATGAAGCATTGGCCCCAGAGAAAGCTGTGCCAACAAACCTGGTCATTCTGACTAGGACCAATAACTCAGGATGTATCTCTGAGCCCATGAGAAGGAAGAGACATACAGCATACACAGGAAGAAAGAGAGACTCTGTCTGAAAGTTCCAGTTGTCGGAATGCTGATTCTAAAGCTACCTGGCTGTCACTTGGTCATTGTTGATCCTGTAGGTCATTCCTCTTTCTTAGCAGAGGTTTCAAGGACCCAGGTCTTTTCTCATATTCTTCAGTATAGGCTCCCTGAGCCCTTAAGTTCCAAGAGAGTCTGGTGACAATAAGAAAAATCTTAATTCAAGAGCACATCTAAGGACAATGTGAGGATGGAGAGAACTCCTGCCTCCGAAGAACACCCTAGAGGCTCACTGGCCGCAACCACATGATGAACAGAAACGAATGACTGGGATTGCAAACAGTTCTATGCCTTTTCTGCTGCGTTAAGTGACTTCTTAGGGATTCAGCTCTTGGTGAACCTCCCAGGAATACAGAACCATAAGCCTTCTTACACTATTTTTATTTCACTAGTCCAAGTTAACTGCAATAACCCCAGTCTCTCCTTTTACTTTCCCTTCTTACCAGCCCCTTTTCTTCCTGCAAAGGGCAAGCAAAGGGCTCTCAGGACACAGTTCCAATCAATACCTGCAATACGACCATGAAGATGGCTGTGCCCCTGAGTGCTCTGTCAGGATGGCATGGTGAACAAGAGACGGCCAGGGGAATCTCTATTGTTCTGCACAAGAAAAAAATAGCACTTATTCTAATGCAAATATAATTACTTTTCATTAAACAAAAGGGGGAAACAAAAAGAAAAAAAAAAACTTGATGTTTACAGTACAGGCTGTCTGCTCAGAAACGAATCATTATGTGGGCATCAGATAGGCATCACATGCCTCTGCTAAGCTACTGTTCTTTGGAAACAAATCTGAAAAGCATTTAAAGATATGGGTAGACACTGGAGCTCCGAGTCCCAGCTGCTTTTCTCTTATCTGCAGCGTTTCCCAATTTTGGCTCCCTCAGTTGCTTGTCTCCTTGGTTTGAATATTAATAGAAATCGGCACATCAAGAAATGGTATTTAAGTTGGGTGTCAGGAATAAGGAAATTTAAAAATCTTTTCCACTGACCTTTGCATGAGATGGATCCCTTTGATATTCCTAAGCAGAGAATGAACCAGAATAAATTTTCATTTATCCGTTTAACAAATATTTATCGCCAACCCATTCTGTGACAAGAATTATACTGGAGAGAGCAGCACAGAAGTGAGGGCTGTCCTCCTAGAGCATACAGACTCAGGGAAGAAAACACATGGAACACATACAAGTGCCGTAGGGCTCTGTTACTGTGAGAACAGGTAACAGAGGAGCTGCATTGTCAGCAGGGTGATGGGGGGAGGGGGGTAGTCACACATAGACTTTCTAATTGTCAACTCAGCAGAAACCTTCAGAATGAAAAGGGCTTAGCCAAACAAATGGATGGAAAGAGGGAAGAAGGAACCACAGACACATCAATTCCAAAGTACTGAGAAAACAGAGAAAGAATGGGCCATGAGCCTCTTAAAAACCTGAAAAGTCAGTATTAGCTACCTACAGATGCTGTAACAAGTTACCATAATATCAATAGCTTAAAACAGCTGAAATCTATTCTTATGTTCTGATAGCTAGAAGTCCTAAGTCAAAGTGTGGCAGGAACAAGCTCCCTCAGGAGGCTAGAGGACAGCGATTTCCTTGTCTCTTCCTGCTTCTAGAACTTCCTGGTATTCCTCAGCTTGAGGCTATGAACTCCAGTCTTTGCCACCCATTTCAGATGGCCTTCTTTTCTCTGTACCTTCTCCTTTTCTGTCTGTATTTTCTTTTCTGTCTCTTGCAAGGACACTTGACATTAGATTCAAGGTCTCCTTGGTAATTCAAATGATTTCATCTTGAGATCTTTAATTACATCTGTAAAGATATGGTTTTTTCCCAATAAGACTACACTTTTATGACCACTGGCTCTGATGTGAGCACAGCGTTTTGGACACCACCATTCAACACACTACCACAATCAGTGCAGCTGGAAAGCAGTGAGTGTGGCAGCGGGAAAGGTGACATGAGGCAGAGCTGGAGAGATAAGCAAGGCCAGACCACAAGCCTTTGGCCTTGCTGGGCATACGCACTTTCTAGCTAGCCTTGCTTTCCGTTGTGCTGCTCTTGTTTTATTTCCCATTTCATAGATTATCTTCCTATTAGTGTCCATGTGCTTATAATCCCATTACCAGCAACTCTTTCATGACTCACTATGCTCTAACTTCATCCCCACAAACTGTTTTATAGCTCCTCACTCTGGGATTGAAAACAGACCCTGATCTTAATTGGTCTACACCAGGCTTGTCCTCGAGGATTCTCCCAGCAGAGGTGAACCCTCCCCTCATTTCATTGGAAATAGTAGAAAGGATTAACAAGGAGAAGTGGAATTTTCCTCTCCGAAGACCTTCCAAACCACAATGACCAGTGTCATTGCCAGAAGGAGGAATCCCAGAAGCAAGGAACCTTTGAGAACTTGCAGAATTTATGTAAGCAGCTACTCTTAGATAAGAGATAGCCAATACAAACTAGAAATAATTATTAGCCACTCAGAGACAAATGGGTGACCTGTAAAACTTCTTTTGTTTGTTTGTTTTTTGTTGAAGTAATCAAAAGAATGAAAAGTCACCCTGCATCTGCCTGGTCTGCAGTGACATGGCCCCAGGGAGTAGTTTCTTGGCTCAGAATAATCATGATTGCTCTCCAAAGGCCTGGAGACTGGAATATCAACAGCAGGCATTGATTTTCTCTATGTTAAAATGCAGGCCTTACTGCAGAAGGTTGGGCTTAAAACAGCTCAGACTGATGAATTGTCACTGTATAAATTCAGCCAGGGATTAACCTGGTTGGGTAAAAGTGGATTTGAATATTTCTCTCTAGACAAGTTAAGAGCAAGCTCTCCATCCAACCACATGCATGTCATTGAGACAAAGGCATAGTTCTATGCCCTTTCTTTTGCCCAGTCAATAGCTAAAGTTAGGTAAGAAAATAGCCTCTAAAGAAAGGTTCTGTGTTTTGCAAGGTAGTTCTACCATCAGCCACATCCATTTTTGACCCTGCCAAATTCAGAATCCAAGACGAGAAATCCTATTTCAAGAGACTCTGTGACCCATCTTACTTTGGTCACTTCAGTTAAATGAATATATCAATCATGTGTCCTACTTTAGTGACATTTTTTCTGCCAAGAATACACTGATGAAAAAAATATACAATTCACCTTATTCTTAAGATGCTTCTCAAACGATCAAAGTAATTGATGAGTTTCTATGGTGGGTTGGCTTTATAACTGAATAACATTAAATTCTTTTAGGAATGGAAGACCCCTGATCTCCTGGGCCTGTCTTATCAATTCATGCTAGATACTTCAGCTCGAAGCACCAATTCTATGGGAGTTGGCCAGTGATCCAGGCTATGTAGCCACTCTACTCAACAACTTCCTCTCCTGGGCACCTTGCCAGTGTTGCATATTGGGTAAAAAGAGAGGGAACTAGATTCAAAATTCATCAACGCACTATTACTAGCCAAGGTTCATGCAAGACCATCAGAGTGCATAACATAAAAAGGAGCAGAAATTCAGTACCTGCACACTGAACAAGAAGGGACTGGGGCATGGCCATCCCACACTGTGGGGGGATGATTTCTCACTCTCTCTCTCTCTGTCTCTCTAGCTCATAGAGTGCATGTGTTCTATGACAAAAACCTAAAAAATAATTTACTTTTTTTAATTTAAAAAACATTTTAGTTTTAAAGAATTATTCCAAATACAGTAAGAGAGTTCCTATATGCACCTACACACCCAGTTTTCCATATTATTACTATGCTTTTATTTGCTAGAGGGCACATGAACCCCTTAAAGAGAAAGAGAGGGAAAGTGAGAAAGCACCCTCCATGAGAACAGGCACACAGAAATTCCTTCTCCAGTTCGCCTTCTGAGATTTTCAGCACACACACACACACACACACACACACACACACACACGCCAGCCATGTTTTCCAGCTGCTAGGTCCAGGACTCGAATCGTGTAGTTGGCGACATGGGATAAGCTGCCATAGCCACCATGCCACTCAGTTGGCCCTCCATATTATTAATATCTTATATCAGTATGGTGTATTTGTAATAATCATCAAACCAATATTGATGCATTATTATTAAATATCATCCATCCTTTATTCCGATTTCTTTCATTTTTTCCCAATGTCCTTTTTCTCTTCCAGGGCCTCATGTAGAAAGCATTACACTTCATGGTCACCTCCCCTTAGACTCCTCATTGCTGTGACAACTTTTCAGGCTTTCCTTGTTTTTTAGGACTTTGATAGTTTTGAGGAGCACTAGTTAGTACTTGTTCCAAAATTGAGATTTGTCTCATTTTCTGATGCTCAGAGTGAATTAATGTGTTCTGGGAGAGAGCCCTCAGTGGTGAAGCACATTCTCCTCACATCATATTAGAGATATATCTTATCAATGCGTTGTTATTCTTCATTACCTGGCTGGAAGGTACTCCTCTATCCATGGGCCACTGCTCGCTCTGGAAGTCACTGTGTTGTAGACACACTTAAAATGGGGAGCTATGTTCAACCTTCTTTGTGTAAGTTGCTAGACGCGCAAATGCTCACTGGAGAGAGACAGAGAGAGAGTGAGAAAGCGTCTCTCATGGAGGGTGGTCATACCACAATCCTTTCTTCTCCATTTCTCCCTCCTGCTGGGATTTGGGGCACACATACACATGTGCCTGGCATGTTTTCCAAGGTGCTGCATCTGGGACTTGAACTGTGCAGTCAGCCACGTGAGATCCAGCCACTCAGCCACCATGCCACCAGCTGGCTCTATTTTCTACTTTCTAATGGGGTACCTCCATAATATTTGGAATTCTTCTATACAGAATATTTTTAATTTGAATTTTAACATTTTAATTTATTTATTTTGTTAGTCAAATTATTTCCATTTTGGCCATTGGGAGCCCTTTCAATGGACTCCCGTGTCTCTTTGACATACCCCTGTAATTGCGGGGTTGTTGAGTTTAGCTGTTTATTCATAGCCACTCCTCACTTAGTGACCTACCTGTTTAATGACAGCTTGGACTTAAAACCAGTTCTCCAGCGCGGGGACTGCCCTTCTCATCTGTGTGACTTGCAGGACTCCACTTTCTCAGTCTTCGGTTCCCGCAGTCAGTTAGCATCAGTACTTGAAGCGTTCACCATCATACAAGACTGAATACTTTGTTTATACATTTGTACTTAATTATGCACCCATAGTATTCAGAATAAATAAAAACAATGACACTGAGTTTACGTGACTGTGCTGTGCATCTTGTCCCTTTCTGGTACTTACCTAACGTCTGCCTTTTGTATGGCTAGAAGGACATCATGTCACACAATAGCTATTGAAAACTGATACCCTATGGCACTGTGGCACACCACAGGACACTTGCTGTTAAGCTCCTCGCTTATTGAGCAATTAGCTTAATGACCTAGTCATAGGAAGGAATGTGGTCACTAAGTGAGGAGTGACTGTACTTACTCCTGAGATAGAAGAGATACTCCCCAACCGGGTCCCAACACCATGGTCCAGCCTCAGCTCCAGCCAGCCTGCGATCATGGGCGTGAGCATGCCTTGCTGTCAGGGAGGTGTCTGGAAGCAACCCTGGCCCTTCCGAGGTGGGCCAGCTCCCAGAGCACCACCTCGTACCCCTGCTCAATACCCAGTGCCTGTTTGTTTCTTTACTTCTTTGTTCAAACACTTTCGTTACCTTCTGGCACCACAAGACGCTCCAGTCTGATTCTGCAGATTTCCTGTCCTGTCTTAGAATCAGGCACTTCTCCACAGAGCCCTGGTTTCTTTTAATGGAGTAGGATACATTTTCAAATTCAAAGACGTACCCCTGAGGATGAATAAATCAAAGTACAGCACAAGTCAATAGGGATTAGTATGTAATAAAATATTTTATATTTGCAAAATACTTCAGAATTTTCAAGTATATATGAATTAATTTTCTCCTGACAGCTGCTCTACGTGGCAAGTGGGGTTAACAGTGTTGCTCACTTTGCCAATGAAAACACTGAGACCTTGAAACTTAGGATTACCTCAGGTCAAGGAGTGAGTGACCAGACAATCCAGAGCAGATGTTTAGGTTTTGTAGTTCATAATTCAGAGAACTCAAGTGAATATGGATAGGCTCTCAAAACATACGGCTAAACTTCTATTCAGTATAAAAGGCTTTACGGAAATTGGAAATATTCAAACAAAATTCCTAACATTTGATATCATAGAAAACAGATAAGACTTTTCTCAATATACTCCTCAGTCAGAAACAAAACATTGAACTGTCTAAAACTTTGGTGTAATTTATTATGTCATTTCAACAAATAATTTCAGTAGACAATTTCAGTTCTAATAAAGCAATGGAACTCTTAAAGTGCTACACATCTGAACCAGGCATCTCAAGCTTTAACCCCCGAAGAGCCAAAGAAATGTAGCTTCTGAGACCAGGTGGTGGTGCAGTAGTAATGAAATTGTGCCCACAGGAAAGGTGCTGGGTTCATTTCTCAGGACCTCCCTAAGCATGGAAGGCACGGGCCAGACTACTGAGAGTGGCTGTGGTGTGAGAATGCTATTGCGGTGCCTGTCTTTCTCCTTCCTTGGAAGAAATGAGTAGATGAACTAGGAAGGAAGAAAGGAAGGAAGGAAATGTAGCCTGTAAGCCCAAACTCAAATCTCAGTCCATTTTAGCCTATAACTCTTTAGTCCATGCTAAAAACATCCACATTAAAACAAAAAAAAAAAGGCAGGAGAATTAATGTGGAAATTAATTTGAAATTTTGAATATAACATTATTATCCAGAAATTTGCCAGATCAACTGCCCTGAATCCTGGAAAATAAAATCAATTATTCCTATCTAATGTGAGAGTAAAATCAAGAACATAAAGGAGAAGGAATATTCATAAAAAAAGCTTACTACCAGAAGTAAAGAAAAACATTAAAAATTGCCCAGAACAAGTTGTAAGTCTTCAATGGCTATGCCTAACATTTCATATTCACATAATTTTCACTTTCATTTAAAACCCAGACCAAGTCATATAGTTACTCTGTCCTTGACACTCCCAAACTTCTTCATCCATGGCTACACTATAGCAAATGTTAAACTTATTTGCATGTCAGTCCTTACCCCCAGTCTATGCATTTCTGGAAATGCACTCTGATAGGCACTCCAAAAACACCTATAGGATAAATGAATTTCCCACTCCCACCCCTCGATGGTATCAAAGCTTTTCTAATTAGCTCAACAAAATTAGTGACCTTCTCTTTCAACAACTGTAATAGTCATGTGGAAATACTCATTGATATTATTTTTATTGTATGTGTTTTATCTCTCATCGTATTGTAAATTCCTTGAGAGCTAAAGTTAGAATGTGTAGCCTCCTTATCTACAAAACAAGGATGATCATACACTGCAAGGCTCTCATGAGATGATGTTTGCAAAATCATGTAGCACAGTAACCAACGTGGAAAATGGCGATTAGCTTTCATTTCCTCCCCATTTTTACTTTTTATATGCCTCACACTTCTATTACAACGTCTGGTACATATTAAGTGCTCCACAAATGCCTCATGGTGCGCTGAGTACTGGAACATTCAAGGAAAAGTTGATGTAGGACAAAGCTTAAAGGCAGGTCCTAGGAACCAGTGGCTAACTTAGAAAAAAAGAGTCCTCATCTTCAGGTTGGCTCTGATAAATGCATTGAACGCTGTGTTATATCACTGTTCAAAAAGTTTCCAAACAGGGTCAAGGAGACACTGGATTCCCACATGGTTGACTGCAGTTCGAGCTCCAGACCGGCAGCTTGAAAATCACACCAGGCACATGTGTGTGCGTGCCCAAAATCCCAAGAGGAGAATGAAGGAGAAGGGATTGTGGCGTGGCCATCCCCCCTGGGGGGTGATTTCTCACTTTCTCTCTCTCTGACTCTCTCCATCTCTCTTTGGCAAGCACATTCATTATATGGCAAAAAAAAAACTTAAAAAAAAAGTTTAAAAAGCAAATGTTAATGTAGAATAATAACATACTGCCTTTAAAAATCATGAGAAAGACAGATAATGCTTTCAGTGACAGATGTTAAGGGGAAAACGCTGGAATTCTGCCCAAATAGAAATGCAAATTCTGCTTCTCCTCAAAGTTAGAATGGTTGGAGTCATGAAGTCGAGTTTGGATTTCACTTGACAAGCAAGCATGGCACGAGAAACTTCCAGGACCACCCACTGATCAATAAGCTGCAAACTCTGACATTACATACTACAAAATGTAACATAGCCATCCCTCCTCGCCTCCTCGCCCCCTCGCCCCCTCGCCCCCTCGCCCCCCTCGCCCCCTCGCCCCCTCGCCCCCTCGCCTCCTCGCCTGCCTCAGTGGGGAAAGCCTTGCTCAGTGCTTTGTTTATGTGAATCTTTTTAAAATATTTTTTAATCATATATGTTTATGGGGTGCATGCGATGTTTCAAAATAGGTGTATAACTTGGGATGATTAAACCAAACTAATCACCTCACTTGTTTATCAGTGGAGGAAGCAGTGGGGCTGCATGGGACACATGGTTTTCACAACTCGAACCAGGAACCACAAGTGTACTCCGTCAGTACATCGCAACTTTGCATCCTCCTGAACCTACAGGAAACGAACACCAGGATACACACAACACACGACCATCTCGGAAAAGACAGGCT
This sequence comes from Tupaia tana, assembly GCA_026018925.1. Lineage (NCBI taxonomy): Eukaryota > Metazoa > Chordata > Mammalia > Scandentia > Tupaiidae > Tupaia > Tupaia tana. Next base: position 68,620,809 of record JAKSZU010000012.1, read on the forward strand.
TTTGTTTCTAAAATAACCCAGTTTTTTGTTTTTTTTTTGTTTTTTTGTTTTGTTTTTTGAGAGGTTTTCGATATAGGGCGCGTGCGCTCGCCAGACAGACAGAGACATAGAGACAGAAAGCGAGAAATCACCCCCCAGGGGGGATGGCCACGCCGCAATCCCTTCTCCTCCATTCTCCTCTCGGGATCTTGGGCACGCACGCACACGCACCCGGCGTGAGTTGTAAGCCACCGGGTCCGGGACGCGAACCGTGCTCGACTACGTGGGAGTCCAGCGACATAGCAATTACGCTAACTGCTGGTTCCCAATAACTCAGTTTTGAAAACGTGATCGATGAGGCTTAAGACAAGGAAGCTGGAGGGCCGGTGTAGAGTGACGGTGCAGGTGGACGGTTTGAGAGGAGCCGGCAGAAGAGAGACCATGAAGAGAAAAGGCAGTATTGGGGGGGGAGGGGTTCAAAATGAGAGCGAACATGCAGTCTGTGAGATGTATTTAAATCTCAGACCCAAACTAGCAATCCAGGGGGAGCTGCTTTCCATCTTCTGAGCTGACACAAGCCTTTTGAAACCTCTGTGGCTTTGACCCTCCGTTATGGCGGAACACAGCGGACCGGCCTTCGCCCCTCACCCAGCGCTCCGCGCAGGTGCGGAACAGGATGCCCCCCGGCCACTCCGCCATAGCGAGAGGCCCGAGCGGCTCCCACTTCAAAACCGGCTGGATTGGGAGATGCGAGTCTTGCAAGAAAAGGTTTTTCTCTCAAGTGCCAGCGTTTTTGGTGAGAGATGTAATACATCAAAGCAGAGAAGAGATGCAATCATGCAGGGAATGATTTCAAAAACTTTAATGAGCCGTTTAAAATAAACTCATTTGAAGGTAATTTAACAACACCACTTTTACAATTAAAAATACTATTTTAGCATGCAAATGCATAATATTAGTCCCATGTCAGGATGGAAAATGAAGTGAAACTGAGGGCCTTTTGAAACATGAATGCCATCCCGGTAATTTCTCATCACTCCACGGCGCTCTTAGGCAGCCTAATGAAAGAATGAATTGATTTAAACAACACTTTGTCGGAACACTGGGGCTTGCGGAATTAAATTAGCTTGATGGTTGGTTGTAAGAGCCAAGCACAGAGTTGGCATTATATTGTTACTAAAATTAATTTCTAGCCTCTCCCAAGTTTGATTTGGGCTTATTTTTTCTTATTTTCAAAATACCAACCTAGGGTTTCAACAATTAGTAGACTACTTCATCAATCCTTTTCAACAAATTAACATTTGCTTGAAGACATGTATGTTCAGGTAAAATTAGACTCTGGGAAAACAAATTGGACTCCAACTGCTGCCCCTAGGAATTGCAGTAACAGCAGAGTCTTCCTTGGAAGGCTAATAGGGACAACAAGCTGGCGTGCGGACGAAGCCAACACAGCAACTCTCAGTCTTCCTCTCCAGCAGGAAGCCGCTGATAAATCGCATCCACAGGGCACACCCAAGGGCTGCTGTGATTTGGGCTTTGCTAAACAGGCTGCAGGTTGTGGGCGATTCCCAATGCACCGGCTGGGATGCAGCTTCTCTTCCAGGCAGGCCCGTGCATCAGGACATCAGTGAGTGAAAGTGACACTATAGAGGTGACCTTACATAAGCTCACATTTCCTTAAAGTTGGGCATGCATTTCGTACCTTAACTAACACGGAAAGAAAATAGGCTAAAAGATCATGGGAACAACATGGATGAAGGGACTTCACAAAGTTCATGGTAAAGTGGAACTAAAGTTAGAGTTTATTTTGGTGCCAAAAAGTTGATATCCATGCATAATTTTTTCATAACACACATTTTTCATGAACTTTTTTTTTTTTTTTTTTTTTGGAGAGGTTTTTTCGCTATAGGGCGCGTGCGCTCGCCAGACAGACAGAGAGAGACATAGAGTCAGAAAGCGAGAAATCACCCCCCAGGGGGGATGGTCACGCCGCAATCCCTTCTCCTCCATTCTCCTCTTGGGATCTTGGGCACGCACGCACACGCGCCCGGCGTGAGTTGTAAGCCACCGGGTCCGAGACGCGAACCGCGGTCGACTACGTGGGAGTCCAGCGACATAGCCATTACGCTAACTGCTGGTTCCCTCATGAACTTTTTGAGGACACTTTGTATATGCCAATGTATAGTAATACTTATTGACATGCATGTTTTCTACTACAAGGTATTGCTCTTTTTATAAATTTAACAGTAGGTTTTGAATACTACCCTCAAAAGAGAAGACTAAAACCTTATACTCTTCTAATAATAAGAATATAATTAGAAGTAATTTTACCATGTTTGAAAACATGTTCCAGGCACATAGTCCACATTCTCTCTATTAATTCCCATTTGAATGCTACAAGTAATATTAACCATATTCTTCCCATTTTAAGAAACAAACAAGAATCAGACCTGCTTACGAGTCTATAACTGGTAAGCAGTAGAGTAGAATTTGATTAAAGGTCTGTGCTTTACTGTAGCTTGGTAGTCACCTTGTCACTAGTATTTATGGCCCCATGAAAGAAAAACAAATCAAGATATGTGTAGGAGAGGCCAGGACATAGTGGTTAAGATGCTGGACTCCCGCATGACCAGCTGTGTTCAAGTCCTGGACCTGACAACCTCTTTTCTCTCTCTCTCAGTGCATGTGTGTTGTAGCAAATCTAAAAGTAATAATAATTATAAATGAAATTACAATGAATAATTCTTTTTTAAAAAAGATACAAATATGATGCTTTCATTTCTTCTCTCCCACACAAGACTTCAAGCATCTCAATGAGCATTGTTCTCTTCAAATAGCTCTCTTGGGAGGCTACATAAATATTTCCTCTAAGATTCATTTGTTCAATATTTGCCTCTCTGAAGACCTTCAAATCCAATTTATGCATCACATGAGAAAATTTGTCTCGTTTCCTCCTAATCTTTCAGTAATCATACAAATATAACTTTAAATGTATCTCCATTTAACTCACCCACCTAAACTCTATAGAAAAATTTTAAAGAGGACTTATAGTATGTTCTTAGCAGAAACAGCATCTTTAAAACAAGCACATAACATTCGGAAGAGACTATTTGAAAGGGCACAACAGATGTTCAAAATTTTAAATTCTAGCATATCGACTAGTTTTTACTTTTAGAGCAGTTTTAGGTGCACAGAAGTATTCAGCAGAAAGTACAGAAAATTCTCATGTACTGCCTTTGCCCAACAGCCCCCACCAAGAACATCTGCATCCGTGTAATCTTAGGTTGGCGGGAGAAGTCATGACATATTTTTCTATGGTTTTCTATGCAAAGCTGCGTCATGACTTTACTGAAGCCCCAATATGTGTGTGACAGCTGGTGAGCCAACAGTACACCTTACTATTAACCAAAGATTACAGCTTATCTTAGGTGTCATTCTTTGTGCTGTGTACTCTATGCATTTTGACGAATCAGAGTTTCATGCAGAATAGTTTCACTGCCCTAAATATTCCTGTGCCCCACCCCTCCATTCCTCCTCCCCCTGCACTCCTGACAATCACTGACCATTTTATGATCCACAAAGTTTTGCCTTTTCCAGAATGTCATATAATTGGGGTCATATTGTACATAATCTTTTCAGATTGGCCTCTTTCATTTAGTAATATACATTTAAGATTCCTCCATATCTTTTCACGGCTTTCGTATATCTATTTTCAGTGTAGCAACATATTAAAATAAGAAATACAAAAATGTCTACATTTGAGACCAACAGGTGGTATGATGGCTGGACTCCCACATGACTGACTGTGGTTCAAGTCTCAGACCTGGCAGCTTGCTTTCTCACTTTCCCTCTCTCTGTGTCTTTCTGGAGAGTGTATGAGCCCTATAGCAAGTTAAAAATAATAATAATGATAAAGAAAATTAAATAAGTAATTCTTTTTTTAAAGTCTATTTTCCATTTTATTTCCACTCTGAGAAAATAAATAGGGAAAAAAAGACTAGAAAGGAATTGGTTAAAAAGGTGAAATTATGGTAAGTGGTCTCTTTTCTCTAATTTTCAAATTTTTGGTTTTGAACTTTTATCAAAATATTTCTTAAAATATGGTTTTAAGAAGCAAAGAGGAAATAAATCATATTCCTTTATCTTTTTCCTTCTTATTTAGAATTTCAATTAAATGCTTTTCTTCCCCTCCCTCTTTCCCAAGTCTGGTCTTTTTTTTTTTTTTTAAGAATTATTTATGTAATTTTAGTTATTATCATTAGATTGTCAGAAAAGTCATGACACATTTTTTGTATAGAAAAATATAACTTTTTTGACAACCCAATATTTCTTTTCTTTCTGAATTGAGTTAAAGCTGTCTGTATTTTTAATTTTTTTAAGAATTTTTATTTATTTATTTATTTATTTATTTATTTATTTATTTATGTATTTATTTATTTAAATTTGACCAGAGAGGGACAGAGTGAGAGAGAGAGAGAAAAGTGAGAAAGCAAGTCACTAGGTCCAGGTGAGAGCCCAGGGCCCTTAACTGCCACACCACCTGCTGGCCCCTAAAACTGTCTGTCTAAACAATAACAAGGAAGAAGGTAAAAAGGCAGAGGAACCCAGCCGCGCAGCATGCATTGGTTGCTGTTGCCTCCATTAGGCTGAAGCCACAGGGGAGGCCAGGCTCGATGGGCCTGGCCACTGAGCTCAGATGGGCTTGTAGCCCACCCTAAAATCCAGGCTCAGTGGCGTGTATCTGTGGTCCCAGCTACTCAGGAGACCGAGGCAGGAAGACTGTGACATAGCAAGACCCTGAGCACTCATAGCGCCTTGTGGATTTATAAGCAGTCATGACTGAAGAATACAAACTGCACGTCATAGAAATTAACAGACCGTGGTCTGCTGTGCAGCTTCCTGTTCTAAGAACACCACGCCTCTCCACCCGATTCAGGTAAAACTCAGTTCTCATTACAGCTGTGGTGTTCTGAGCCCTTTCCTCAGGTCGAAAGCCGTGCTGAGCCTTCTGCAAGCATTACCTAATACAATCCCCACAGCGATCCTATGAGGCAAATTAACACGTGAGCAAATGGGCTGCAGAGGCCGAATAAATAAGAGTCATGTTCAAACCCAGATCTGGGTCAAAAACCTGTCCGCATCCCTTCCAGGGCATAGTCAGTACCTCCCAGAGGGCATAAGCATTTTAATAGGAGGGGCCCATTCACGCTTCCTGACACCCCTTAGCCTTTTTTTAGGGATCAGCCCTTGAATGTGTCTCTTATCTTGGGCTCTGCCTAGGGAAGGCAAGGTCTCAGGGCCATTCCCAGCGCCCTGCAGGGCCGGGCGGGAGGCCTAAGGGACAAACTGGTCTGACTGGTCTGATGACTGAGGATATGCCCCAGTAGGGGTTTCTTGGGATTAGAGGAAGATTTCCACCTGAAAGGATGGAAGAAAGCTGACCTTTTTCCAGAGGACTGACTCCTCCAGGGATAACTGCACAACCCAGATGTGAAGAGCACCTGGCTGCTGTAGCAGGACCACTTTAATCGCCACACCCCAAATCTCTTTCCTTTTTTTTCTTTATTTTGAAAACAGAAATTCTTACAAGTTTGTTCTCTTTTAGAAAAATAATTATTGGGACCAGCAGTTGGTGTAATGGCTATGTCACTGGACTTCCACATAGTCAACTGTGGTTCGAGTCCTGGACCCAGTGGCTTAAACTCACGCCGGTGTGGACAGAAGTCTGACTGCCTTTTCTGTTTTCCAAAAGGGACTGGGGAAGTCATGCTCACAAACATTAACAGACCATTTATTTTCTATTGACAGGATTCTTCCTACCTCCTGTTCCTGGCATAATATCTTTGAGATGTATATTTCAACTGATTACAGTGTATTCTTTTGCTTATTTCTTCCCAAGACACAGAACTTCCCTTTTCCTGGAGATGTAGATTAAGCCTTTCTTTAACTAAGACACGATCTTCCCTTCCAATCACAGACCTAAAAATTGTGGAACCCACCTGTAACCTACAAGGCCCCGCTTCTACATGTCCCGCCTTTTTGGGCCAGACCAATGGAAAATCTCTTCACTAAATGTTGTCTGTCAATCTCAAAAGCAAATAAAAGGAACCTCTATACATGATCACCCCGAGAAAAGGCATGTATGCCTCTTCTCCAGTGTAGGTCACTCACATTTGGCTTGGAAATAAACCGCATTAATTATTAATTATTAATTTTACAGTTGGTTATTTTCCGTCGACACCGGGCACGTGTGCATGCGTGCCCAAGATCCCAGGAGGAGTACGGAGGAGAAGGGATTGTCGCGTGACCATCCCCCCTGGGGGGTGATTTCTCGCTTTCTGTCTGGTGAGCACACGCCCCTGTAGCAAAAACCTCTCCAAAAAAAAAAAAGAAAAAAAATTTTTTATTTTATTTGTTATCATCATTATTACTTTTTTTAATTTGACCAGAGACAGAGAGAAAGGGACAGTGAGAGAGCAAGCTGCCAGGCCCAGGGCCCATGGTCGACCATGGGGAGTCCAGCCCCTGGAGCACTGCACCACCCTCCAACTCTAAACCCTTTCCTTAGAAAGTCTTCAACCTCTCCCACCCCCTCGCTCCTTCTCCCCCCAGCCCTTCAGGGCCCATGCAGCTCTCTGCTTCCGCCCCTCTCCTCCCTTGGAAAGTGAATAATAAACCTTTTCTAAACACGTATTCTCTGAGCCTGTGAATTCTTTCACAATGCATGACATAGATCACCCTAACATCCACTAAATGTTGCCACTAGTTGCAATACATAAAATGAGTACTGTCCACATATGGTCATTTTGCTTCCCGTTTTATTTTCTCCTCTATAGAGAGGAATTTTGAGGAAAGGGTGTCTAGACCAAAGACCACCATGTAGCCTCTGTCTGGAGGTTTCCCATGCTAAACGGAAGACTTGAGTAAAAGCACTGATTGAATATGCTAGATCTAAGGTTCTCCAGCTGGTGTAGCCTGAAATGTTTGAAGATGATTAAACCAGATTCAGATTCAAGCTCCAATCTATTTTCCATGTGACTGCTTTTATCTTCAGTTGCTTTGTTTATAACCTGGGGATCAAATGAAAGGATTGGTGAATGAAAACCTACTCAACCATTCAGTCTGAAAATGTGATGAAACTTACTGGACAGGGGAAGAAGCAGGAGGCTGAAACTTTTGGCATTGGGTGACATTCCTGCCTTGGTTCCTGATCCCACCACCTTGAAGAGGGACCTGAGGAAAATCTTGCAAGTTCTGTGTCTCTCTTGCTTCATCTGCACAGTGTGGATGATAACGCCTGACATTTGCCAGAGGTTATGAAGATTAAAACAGGTAACAATGTATAAAAACAAGGCAATGTCTGACTTATGGTCAGAGTAATGAGTTCTTTTCTCAAGCATATTATGAGACTATTTCTCAGAGGATTTGGGGGAAGAGTGCAGAGGGACTCAGTATTCGACATGAGTATAGATAACAGTTTGGAGGCTGTTTCTATGATATGTGTGAACTAAAGTCATTCTGTGAGAATGCTGGCATCGAAGCAAAGACAGGAGAGTCACAGACAATAACCAGTACATCAGCATGAGGAGGGTCAAGGAGACCATGTGACCAGAGTGCATCACAGTTCCGGAGGGACAGCTTACTGAAAAGGACTCTGGCTTCATTCTGTAGAGTATATGTGCCACACTTTTTCAATCTATTCATCTGTTCATGGACACTTGGGTTGCACCAGTTAACCTTTGGATCAAATCCTGTTCTCAACAATTATCTGTTGTGAACTCCTGAGAAATGTATGAGAACTTTCTCCAATTCCTCATCTATTAAATAGAAATAGGACATCTCTGGTCAAGTTGTGGGGATTTAATTAAGAGAGCTAACAAATGTAAATTACCTAGAAATGCCTGGCTGACCTAAAATAGGCTTCTCCTAGTTTCTTGCCTCTTTTGAGGGGTAGTTGGACTAAATGAAATGACAACAAAACTCTCTGTCTACACATCATCCTCATAAGGGAAAATTATATCATCTATTTTTCCCTAGTCAAGTTTTCCTTAATAGGCAAGGCAATCATGCATAACCCTGAAGCACACATTTTAGACACAGCCAGGAATTGGCTATATGCTTTTCTTTGATCCAGCGTGATCTTTCTCTTTTTTTATTTTATTTTATACAATTAATCACTATACATCACTTTGCTTATAAGTTGAATTTCTCCAACAGGAATATGTTTCATACCAGTCCAGTTGAAAACACAAAACACATTATCATCAACAGCTAATAACCCGTTTCTATATCCCATAAATATCTTGCCTCTCTATTTTCCTCTTAATTTCTTTCCTTACATTCTCCCCCCTTCTCCCATCCTCTTCCAACATTGTCTCCAGAATCTGTAACTGTGTTTGATGTTTCTATGTTCTTTAATCTCTCAGTTTCTACCATAGAGTGCAGGCAGTCAGTATATGTTAAGTGGAGACATACAATGTCTCTCTTTCATAGCCTGGCTTGCTTCACTCAGCAGTAAATCTTCTGTATTGGCCCACTTTTTTATAAAATGCCAGGGTCTTGTTGTTTTTTAGGGCTGAGCAGTATTCCATAGAGTACATATGCCACACTTTTTCAATCCATTCATCTGTTTGTGGACATCTGGGCTGGTCCCAAGTCTTAGCAATCATAAATAATGCTGCAATAAACATAGAAGTGCAAGCACTTTTCCTTCTGAGCATCCTCCTATCCCTTGTGTAGATACCTAAGAGTAGAATTGCTGGAACATACAGTAGTTCTGTTTGAGAAACCTCCATTTTGTTCTGCACAGTGGCTGGACCAATTTACATTCCCACCAGCAGTGTAGTAGGGTTCACCCTTCACCACATCCCCACCTGCATTTATCATTTATTGTTTTTTAAATCTTCGCGACTCTGGGGTTAGGTGGTATCTCATTGTGGTTTTGATCTGTAGCTCACTTATGATAAAGGATGTTGAGCAATTTTTCATATGCTTTCTGGCTGTTCATATGTCTTCCTTAGAGAGTTGGTTATTCAGTTCCTTTTCCCACCTTTTAATTGGGTTAATCCTTTTTTTTTTCCTGACAAGCCACTTGAGTTCCTTGTGTATTCTGGTGATCTTTCTCTTATCACCATATCTGTGAGCCTTCTCTCAGCCTTTCTTTTCTAACTAGGACATGGTCTTTGTGAACAAATCTCAATTATCCCACTTTTCCTGAATATCCTGAATATCTGTAGGTCATGGGGAACCCCGACAACAGAGAAACATTGAATTTTGCCTTTCATAAGTGAAATCAACGCTCACGTGAGGCACCTTTCTACACTGGGGGTGGGGAGGAGGCGCATCTTTTTACTTGAGGAAACTCAACTCGGCTCCTACCTAATTTATTTTCAGTGAACCCGGTTTTTCAATACTTAACTTGAAACTGAAGATGACAGTAACCCCCAACATCTGTGCTGAGCATCCAATGATAGCCTTCCTTCTAAAGTTCTCTACTGCCCACCTGGATTTCTGCTAGGGTCGAATGAGTCTGTGAGCCCCAAAATATGACTAAGTGAAACTGACTTGCACAGATTTTTCTCAGCCGCTTCTGTCAACATTAAGCCCTGAATTTACCACTTCCATATTGTATCAGAATCCCTTGATTCAAGACTATTTTTCCCATCTAATGTCAAGAACTGCTACTTACATAGTAGTGATAGCTTTCCTGCTAGCAGATTGATACCTCAGACTAAACTTTAGTTTCTCCTCAAGTAAGCTATTTTAGCCCATACCCATTAGAATGAATGCTACAAACGAACAACAGAACATAACAAGAGTTGGCAAGGATATAGAGAAATTGGAACGCTCCCATTCTACTAGTGTGCAATGTAAAATGATATAGCTGGTATGAAAATATTATGCACTTTCTCAGTAAATAAAAAATGAGAATTATCATCTGATCCAGTAATTCCATTTATGGATATATACCCAAAAGAATTGAAAGCAGTGTCTTAAAGAAATATTTGTATACCCATATTCATAATAGCATATTCATGATAGCCAGAAGGTATAAGCAACCCAAGTGTTGAATGTGGATGGATAGATAAACAAAATGAGGTATACAGATACAGTGGAAAATTATTCAGTCTTAGGAAGGAAGCGTGAACGAGATTTGAGGACACTATGCTAAGTGAAATAAGGCCATCACAGGGTCATCAGGTGGCATACAGATTAAGGTGCTGGATCCCACATGGATCCCACATCCCACTCAGACCTGGTGGCTTAAAAATCATACCTGGTGTATGTATGTGCATGCCCCAAATCCCAAGAAGAATGGAGAAGGGGGTGCAGCGTGGCCATTCCCCTGTGGGAGTGATTTCTCACTTTCTCTCTGTCTCTCTCCAGTGAGCTCACGCACCCTATGGCAAAAACTGAAAAATATACAAATAAATAAAGCAGCCCATCCCACTTGTCCTCTGACTTCTCCTTTGATAACCCCAGGCCTTGCCCCCCCTCCAGACTGTCTCAAAACCTGCCGTTTCCCGTAGGCAGTGACACCAGGCCAGGCAGCTGGAACAACGGGGAATTTGACCCACAGGTTCTGATGAGGAAATCAATCGGCAGTGAAGAGAGAAAGAAATTGTGAGGACAATTTACGCCATCTATGAAGTTGAAGAATAAGAGCAGAGTCAGAAACCAGAAAAAAAAAATTAGCGAGTGTGAGCTCTCCGAAGGAATTAAGGAGAATGAAGAAGGGCTTTGCAGACACACTGAGAGAGAAAGATAGAGGCACAAAAGAAAAGTTCCCTAATGAAGGAGGAGGCATGCTAAATTAATTATGCCTTTGAAATATTGACCTCATTCCTTAAAGCTATCACAGCCCTGAAGAGGAAGAAAAGGCATTAGCGTAAGTTAGAAGTAATGGAGCCTGTGAGGAATTGGCTGTCCGTCAAGACCAGTAAAGGGTGTTCAGAGAACTGGAACAAATGCACATCAACAGGTCCCAGAGCCTCACTTACAGGCAATTTATTGAATTAGCACTTAGGATTTCTTTTCTAAAAGGAAATGTAAACATCTTCTGAAAAACCAGGGGAATAGCAATGTGGGCTACACAACACCAACTTGGAAAGCCCTTGAAATTGTGTATTTCTAAGTATGACGGCTCTCATTACAGAAACAATGTCTCTACATTGTGTGTGTGCATGCACGTGCACACTTGTGCCTTTATTAAAAGAAGTACCAGATTGATACTCAGGGGTGTTGTTTTCTTCCTATCACAGTGATAAAATAGTGTTCAGGCAGATAGGTGGTGTGAAAGTTAAGGTTATCTGGATTCCACATGGTTCTAGACCTCATGGTTTAACAATCATGTCAGGTATATGTGTGTGTGCACACCCAAAATCCTCAGAGAAGACTGCAGGAGAAGAGATTGCTACATGGCCCTCCCCCCAGGGGATGATTTCTCACTCCCTCACCCCATAGAAAGAGAGAGAGAGAAAGCATCCACCACTGGGGCATGGTCATGCTGCGATCCTTTTCCTCCATTTCTCCATCCGAGCAGGATGTGGGACACACACACACATATGCAGCTAGCATGGTTTTCAAGCCACCAGGCTGAAGATTCGAACGGTGGCTGGCAATGTGGAATCCAGCTTTCTAGGCACAGATCTAACCATTGCACTGGGGGCTAGCCTTGGGAGTTCAATTTTCTATAGCCCGTTTTCTCCTCTTCATCATCTACATAGAGTTTTTAAAAGATTGACTATGGGTAATGTTTGGAAAGTATTGAGCAGAGTGTCTGGTGTACAAGAAGCATTAATTGCTATTGATCATTGCCATCATTCTATTTACAATTGGTAGAATGTCCCCATCTCCTCCTTGAGTCTTCATTTCTTATTGCTGCATCACTCTTTGAACCTGTTTCTCTGTAAGGTCACTGTTTTCACGGCATGAGAATAGGTTGCATGACATCTGAACACATAAGTTCAAATCCCAGTTCCTCCACTTACTAATTGTGTGACTTTGGGCAAGACCTTTGATTTCTTCACATCACTCTTTGTCAACTACTAAATGAAAAGAATGAGACCTGTGTGTCAGGGCTATTGTGAGGACTAAACAATACCCTGCTTATAAGGCACATAGCTTAGGGATAGATCTACGGCAACACTTATGGAGGAGTAGTCGCTGTTGTTACAACACTATCTCTTGATGTTACAAAAGTAAAGTTCTTTTGTGAAACCAGGCTGATCTACATATACTCAAAAGAAGAAAATAACTTGAAAGAAAAAAGCTTTATTGCTCTGGCCTGGTATCTTTGTAAAAATTCTCACCCAGGGGGACCAGCAGGTAGGGTAGTGGTTAAGGAATTAGACTTCTACATGGCCAACCATGGTTTGCATCCTGGACCTGGTGACTTGAAAGTCATAACCAGGTGTTTGTTTGCCTGTGCCCAGAATCCTGAGAGGAGACTGGAGGAGAAAAGAGTGTGGCATGACCATTGTCCTGGGGAGTGATTTCTTACTTTTCTTCTGTCTCTCTCTCTCTCTGTCTCTCTGTCTCTCTCTTTCTCCAGTGAGCACAGCAATAAACAGAAACAGACCCATTCCCGTGCTTGTGGTAGAGTGGGAGTCAATGTACCTATCATCATGCACGGGTTGGGGCCTCAGGATGAGTCCGTTGTTTGAGAAACACAGAATAGTGGCAAGGGGAAGGATAGAAAGACACGAATAAAGTCAGCAAATGGCTCCTAGAAAGTGTCCTAACAGCTCGCTCTGCCAGTTCTCAGTTGAGGATAAACCATCAGGCCGAAAGTACGAAGGTATGAAAAATGATGACCTATTGGAGGCCTGCAGGCAATTCTCTATGATTCAAGCATAGGCCAAATAAGAGAGAGCGAGAAGAGAGGGAAGGATGCCTAAGAGATAGGAGCCAAACCGAACCCACTGAGTGGTTTGTTGTTGCTGCTGTTTTGTGTTTTGTATTTTGCCTTGGGGTATGCATGCTCACTGGAGAGAGACAGAGAGAAAGCGAGAGATCACCCCCCAGGGGGTATGGCCATGTTTCAATCCCTTCTCCTCCATTCTCCTCTCAGGATTCTAGGCACACATGCACACACACCTGATGTGATTTTCAAGTCACCAGTCTGAGACTTGAACCATGGTCGACCACGTGGCAACCCAGTTCCTTAACCACTATGCCACCTGCTGCTCCCCTCCCCCCGTCCCACTGAATGACTTTTAAGCAAAGCAGTGACACAAGAAAATTTACCCTGTAGAAGAAGATTCTAAATATCTTGGACATTATTGAATAGGGGTGTCAAGAATGAAGAGAAGGGGACCAATATGGAGACTGAGAAAGCGTATGGAGAGATGCCAACATGCTCAGCTAACAGCAGTGACAGTTGTGACGGGAGACAGACACATTTCAGGGACCAGGACTGGTAGGATTGCTGACTGCTTGTGTGCAGGTGGTGTGTAGAACGACACTGGGGTTTCTGGTGTGAAGATTAAATGAACGATAGCGGCACGCAAGTCATAAACGCTAAAAGGAAGAATGGAGTCAGAGGCAAGTCTTGTGAATGTGCAAGTGGCAACTTCCTAGAGGAAAAGGAATTGGAGTTTATTGGAAAGAATATTTGGATTAAAAGGACCATAAAAGCTATAAAGAATTATTCCTATCATTCTCACATAGTGCACTAATAATGTGAAAATCCACATCCTTCAGTATCCCAGCTGTTCCCTTCAACTGCAGATTGAGGGTGCCACCCTGAGACAGCATCAGTTTACAAACAAGAGTGCCATGCACGTTAATGAGCCCTAAAAAATAGCTAAGTAAGTGTTAATTCCACTCAACAGCCAGAGCTTTCCTTTCTAGGGTGGCTAAATATTAATAATATTTTTCTGTGAGCAAAACCAGGGAAGTAATTAATGCTAATGGGAATCATGCTTAGATTATCCTGGTGAATATTTTCCCTCTAAAACTTTCCAGGATCTAAAGAAAAAAGGTAGATGATGTTGATATCATATTCCAGACCAAGACACCGGGGTACCTATATCTAATGAAAAGATGAATGAAAATACCCCTAAAGTCTTTGCAGGTCTCTTGGACGTGACCAGATTACCTATATATCATAAGATAGCAGTAAGCCAGAGTTTCAAGGCTATGATATGACAAGCCCTCCAGGTTCTGTCTTCCAGTAATATCCCACCCATCTACTTCTGTATAATTATCTAAGCAAAAGAATAGAGGAAGAAATTACTGAGGAAGGAAAAGCTAGCAAATGGAAGTGGGTAAGGGAGTTGGAACGTCTGCCTATGTGGCTAGATAGAAAATTGGTCAGAGCAGAAAACTCCCTGCTCAAGAAAATGCAGGCAGATTTCCAGTGGGAGATGTCCAACTGATCAAGCCACATTTGATATAGTCAGTGAGGTGAATCAGTGGGCCCACCCCCGTTAGACAGAGCCAATGAGATGGGGACAATCGGGGGCCCAGCCGATGATCAACCAACTTGTAGACTGCAGCTGGCGGGGCCTTTGAGCCCCTCTCTGCTCGGGCCGGCTCCATCTCTCAGGACTGTACTTTCACTTTTACTTAATACGACCTTTTCCTTTTGCTGTTGACCTGTTTCATTCAGTTCTTTGAAACACCAAGAACCTGACTATCATCCATCCTAGAAGCCATTCCACAACGTTACCATTTACTAAAGGTTCACAGTGTACCCAGCCCCATGCTAATTCTTTATACCTAACACCTCAGTCCTCTTAACCAGCACCCTGTGGATTACCATTCCCATTTCACAGACATGGGAAACAAATCTCAAGGAAGTGCCTGCTAAGTGGCATAGCCAAGATCTGTGATCACTTTGCTGCCCAAACCAGTTCTCTTACCACTGATATCCTTACACCTGTACCTGTGCAAGCCCGGTTTTTATGAGTTAGTCAGGAAAACCCTAAAATATGTGCCAACTGTGCTCAGAAACTGTAATAAATCTGGTTTGACTTTCCTTTTGGGTCCAAAGTTCTAACCATTTATTAAGGCCACCCAGAGACAACCTGTCAATGAACACATAATCCCAGGTACACGGTTAGTCTGTGGTACTTGAACAAGAACGGATAGAGAAATACTATTACTTGGAGTAATATACCTCCCTATTATTAAATATTTTGGTAATATTTCCTCTGGGCTTCTCTGAGTAAGTGGTGTATTTTTAGCATTCCTCCATTTTTCGCCACTTTAATCTGTTCTGAGTAGAACAATATTCTCAGTCGGTCAAAAGTGCCATTTCCTTTTACAGCCAAGGTTTTGCACAACGATACTAAATAATATAAATGCTGTTTTATTTGACGACTGTTTTATGCTTTTTGCAGCCTCTAGTGGGACAAGACACTTGGGTTTCCCCTGTAAATTTTGCCAGCTCCCCGATCTAGAGCAGCTATCAAGTTCTCCCCTGGAAAATTTAAATCTCTGCTTAAGACATTAACTTCTTCTTCATTTAATTTTTTATTGCTAAGGGTTTACAGCTGACTTTATGGCCCCAGGATGATTAATTTTTAATGCCTTTCTTTCTTTATTCTTTGATCAACTTCCTCCATTTTCAATTTGAATGCAATTGTACCTTTCTATAAAGCATTTGTCACTTGCTGGTTTGCATATTTCAGGCAACCAGAGGTGGTTGGTGCAGAGTGGGAAGCAGGCATTCCTGCAGAGAGTAACTGAAAGATCGACAGTAACTCTGTGCCTTTCATGTGACTCCTGTTGATAGCAAACTCTCTAGCATCAGTAAATCTTCCAGCTCCAGGACTTGGCAGGCAATGAATTCCCTGAGAGGGTTATGTACTAAATCCTGTCATTGTCATGCATAAGGTATGGATTGAGTCACATCTTTCAAACTACTGAACTATCATTAGGGAAAACAAATAGGAGAAACAAACCTTAAAAACAATTCCTATCTTCTCCTACCCACCCACCAAAAAAGCAAAACCAAAAGAAATAGGGGATTTGTTTTGCAAGTCAAAAAGTCCTCAACTTTTCATATTCACACAACATATAGCCATTTAAAATTATGAATAACATTTAATGATATATAAAAAATGTCCATGTATATTCAGTGGAGAGGACAGATTACAAAACAGTGAATATAGTACAATCTGTTAAAGGTATGTATATTTATGCATAAAAAGACTGAGAAAATTTATAATGAATATCTCTCAGGATGATAGAAATAAATATTTATTCTTATTCTTTTTTTCATTTCTCTGTGCTAAGTTTTCTCCTTGATATACATTGCCTTTTTTTTTTTTCAGAGAGAGATTTTTGCTATAGTGCTCTTGTGCTCACCAGAGAAACAAAGACAGAGAGAAAGATAGCAAGAAATCATCCCCCAGAGGAAATGGCCATGCCACAATCCCTTCTCCTCCATTCTCCTCTTGGGATTTTGGGCACACATGACCACACACGTGGTGTGAGTTTTAAGCCACCAGGTCTGGGATTCAAACCATGGTTGACTACATGGGAATCCAGCTACGCAATCATTATGCCAATGCTTGACCCATACATTGCTTTTTTATTAAAAATCTGAGTTATTTGAACTAAAGGCTCCTTGTGCTTAGAATAGTCATTAAAATTAAGGAGCCTACAGGTAATGTGGTGGTTGAAGGAAATGGACTCCCACATGGCCAACCATGGTTCAAGTCCTAAACCTGTTGGCTTGCTTTCTCACTTTCCCTCTCTCTCTGTCTGATCAAACTGGAAAATAATAATAATAAAGTTTAATAAAATAATTCTTAAAAAAAGACTAGTTGTTACAATTAAATAAATAATTAGAGACTGTATCCTTGAGAGTAAAAAGAGATGGAAAGGAAGAGATTACAGCATGACCATAGTGCATGGGGAGTGCTTTCTTATTCTCTCTCTCTCTCTGACAAGTGCGCACACTCTCTGGCAAGTTTAAAAAAAAATAGAAAAGGAAAAAAAGAAGTGAAAACTAAGGCTCAGAAAATTTTCATAAGTTGCCCAAGTTTGTGTAGGTCATCAGGATTGAGGCATATAATCCTAGATCCATGGGACTTCAAAATGCCTACCATTGTCATTGTACCTTAATTGAAGCAAAATTTCTATGCATAATTGAGCTACCACATAGATCAATTTTTTATACAGAAATAATTACTTCACCCCCATGCCAAATCTAGAGCATATTCCTAAACCAATTTATTCCTGCTTTATAAAATATATATGCACCTGTATAAAATAGTATATGAATCCTTTCCATTACAATTTATGGCTACGTTACAGTTTATGATGCATGTTTTCATATCCACTACTCTAATTGATTTATTCTGTATATAACTATAATAACAGCAGAAATTATATTTGAAATATTTAACAACCTACATAGAAAAGTAAGTTTATATCTCCATTCATATTTTGCCTCTAAATAAACATATGTATTATATATATGTATTATATATTATGTTATATATATAATACATATAATTGGTTATTAAGTGATATAAGCTGTAACAAAAATTGTTCATCTCCTAGAATAATATTCGCCAATGATATGAATTATTGATGTCATCTTTGTTTGCAAAGCTGCCATTGACTGACGTTTAGCTTCTACCTGGGCCACAGTATTGCAGAACACCTACCAAGCTCCTCTACACTGATGACCATTATGTCATTCGCGGTATCAGACGCGTTTCCCTCACCATGAGCAAACCTGGGACACCAAGCCCTCTCACTTCCTGCTGAAGTGACCGCAATTGCACTAAACGTTGGTGCTAGCTCTTACAATGACGTCTAAACATTTTACACGGTCCACAGCTCTATAATCAACTAAGTCATAGAAATCATCTGTTCACCGACCATTGTTAATTAGGTCAAACATAAGCTTTTCAACACTGGGTACTCAAGGTTGTCTGCATCTGAATACTGTCTTTTTAAAAAATAACCTCAACTTCCTTGGCTGTAAAATGGGGATTATGATAGCTACTATCATATCAAACTCCAGTAAGTCACTTACGTGGGCCTGGATAAAAGCCCTGTGTAAAATTAGCTCTTACTGTATTAAAATGAATACCGTTGACACCCTGTTGGTTGAATACTGCTTCAGTTTTCAACAAGCTGTCTCATGAAACAGAAACGTACTTCATCCATCATGTCTCTGTCCATCCCCATAGCACTCCTCTTGCCTCTGAGTGCCCAAGGTTCGGAAGGCCTGTGCTGTCTGGCCACTACAGCAAGGTCCGCCACTCTGTCCCCCCTCCTCGTCCTTTACTCTCTGAAGCTCCCAGATTCACAATGGTGCAGGTTTTTCCTATGATCAAAAGCCCCAGGTGACTCCAGGGGTGGCCCCCTCTGCCCCAGCACCCCGCAGCTGCACCTGGGACCTGGCACTGGTGTATTTGCTCCTCAGTGTCAGCCCCACTGCATGGGGTTCAACATCCTCCTGAAGTCTGAGCTTGTTCTGTCATGGAGGAGGTACAGGAATGGAAGCCGAGGACAGGACCCAGGCAGTCCGGCTGGCAGGCTCAGAGACAGCCCCTCAGGAGTACCGCCTCATCAGAGCTGGTTTGGATGAGGTTTTATGTAAACCCAGCCATAGCAGTTACAGAAGGGCCCCCAAGGCAGGCAGGTTTGCCATTGTCCCCTACTCCCCCATGGCCGACTCTGGCTCCCTAGTCTTCCGAGACAATTCCCAGCCTTCTTTCATTTACCAAATGGAAACCTGAGTACCTACCATTGTGCTAGGAAAGGCATAAGTAATCATCACCAAAACAAATAAAATAAATATAAAATACGAACGTATACAACACAGTCTGGCCCTGTGGCACAGCAGTTAAGGGAGGCAAATCCCACATGGCTGACCACAACTCGAATCCCCACCCCAGCAGCTTAAAGAGCATGTCGAGCAGGTGTGCATCATGCCCGAAACCCTGCGGGGAAGGAGGAATGAAGGGAAAGGAACGAGGTGTGAGCACGCCCCAGCGGGGTGCTCTTCCTCTCACTCTCTCTGGCAACTACACTTTCTGACGATAAATGAACATAAATACATACAAGAATGTATACAGTATGCCTTGGGAAAGGAGAAGAAAAGCTCATGGAAAAGGTTTCCTCATTGTGACTTCATTTCAGTAGAAAGACTCGCTACAACAGTGCTCAGAGCTCATACTTTGTAAACAAATGTTTGATTAGTTGGGTTCATTAGCTTGTGTTATTAGTAAGGGTTCTCCAGAGAAACAGCCCATGTGTGTGTGTGTGTGTGTGTGTATGTGTGTGTGTGCGTGCGCGTGCACGCGTGTGATTTACTGGTTCATGTGATCATGGAGACTGAGAACTCACCATCTGCCATCAGCAAGCTAGCAACCCAGGAAAGCAGTGGTGTTCTGAGAATCAGAGAGCCATGACGGGAGTCCGAGCTAGGGTGGGAGACTGAGGTCCCAGCGTGAGCAGGCAGGCGGAGAGCGAACCCTCCTCCACCTCCTTCTTCTGGTCAAGGCCTCAACAGCATGGACGATGCCTTCCACACTGGGAGGGCCGATGCCTGGCTTGGGGCACCAATTCAAAGGCCAGTCACACCTGGAAACACAGGCACACCCAGAAACAGTGTTTCATCTGCCATCTATGTCCCGGTCAGGTCCATACACAAACTACCCAGCATGCCCGGGACGTGAATATTCACAAGCAACACAGGCATTGGTGGAGCAGAGGCAGGCAGCTTGTTTGGAAGAAGAACCCGGCCGCAGGTAAGGGGGCCGTCCAGTGCTCTGGCCTTGCTCCTGCCCCCACAGCAGTTGCAGCCTTCCCGAAGGACAGACCTGGCAAGGTCACTGCTTTGCTGAATTCTCCTCCACTCTCCAGAGCCCTCCGAAGGCCTGCGTGCAGCTCCCTAGTCTCCCCCAGCCCTAGCAGATCTCTACAACCCTCAGCTGGAGGCGGGGCTTACCGCCCCCACACCTTCTAACCACCCCACTGTCCCCAGGACACCATGCTCATCCATGCCTTTGCACAAGCTATTCCCACTGCCTGGAATGTGGTTCTCCCTTCCCTCCTCTTTTTTTCTCACATGTTGAAAACTGAGTCTCAAGACCCAAGTAAAATGTAGCCTAGGGAAACCTTTCCAGGCCCCTCAGCCAGAGCTAACGCTCCTCGCTCTAGCCTACCAGCTCCCTTCTAAACTGGAATGACTTTGTCTCCCCCTTGAGGACAACAGCAGTGTGTTTTTATTTCCAAATGTTCCCTAACAAAGGGGTCCACAAACTATTCTGCAAAGGGCCAGATAGTAAATATTTCAGTCTTTGCAGGTCACATGAGCTCTATTGCAAATATTCCCCTCCTATTGTCACCTGAGAGCAGTTCTAAATAATAGTAAATGCACAGTGGGGCTGGCAGGTGGCATGGTGGTTGAGGCACTGGATGACCACCATGGCCACCTGGCCAACCACTGTTCAAGCCCCAGACCTGGCAGCCTGAAAAATCACAACAAATAAATAGGTAAATAAATAAATAAATGTTAAAAAGAATAGTAAATGGACAGGCGTGGCTGTGTAAAACTTTAATTGGCCAGCCCCTGGGCCCTACAGAGCACTTGGCGCACAGTGGATGCAGGGGGAGCCTGGCGAAGCGGATTCCCTCTGCCCTTCATACTGACGGGAGAGTGGCGGCCAGCTCAGTAGACAGAGCCTCAGCCTGTTCCCTGTCTTCTCGGCAATATAAAGCTTCAAGTTAGCTGGAAGAAGTGGAAATTTGCATATGGACAGAGAAGCCTTCTAAGAAGTGAATTATCAAGATGTTGGCCTCTTTTCATTTTTTCTTTTTCTTTTCTCTTTTTTTTTTTTTTTTTTGTTTCCGGTACTATAGGGCTCATGTACTCACTAGAGAGAGAGAGAAAGTGGGAAAGCACTTCCTAGTGGAGATGGCCATGCCACAGTCCTTTCTGCCACATTCTCCCCTTGGGATTTGGGGCATGTACACACATACGTGTCCAGCATGTCTCTGAAGCTGCTGAGTCTGAGACTCAGATCATGCAGTCGGTCATGTGTGATCCAGCAGCCTTCACCACCATGCTACTGGCTGGCCCATTTCAGCCCCTTTTCTCTAAGGTTCGAAGGCATTCAAACATCAGAATAGGTGGAAAAACCTGATTTTCCTGATCAAGACCTACTGTCAGGAAAGATCTAATAGGCCCTCAGAGATTAAAAAAAAAAGTGCAAAGAAAGACATTGCTTATGGATTTTTCAAGAGGCTAACCCCAGACTATCTTCAAATCACTATTCTGGAAACCATGTATTCACAACCTTCAGGCAATGTGTTGTGCTAATTGAAGAACCTGGCTAGAGAAGTTGTCCTACTGAGCCAGTAGGCACGGGGCATCAATACCAGCATTCTTCAGGACAGACTTTTCTCCTGATCTCTTCCCCATCATGCCACCCGTCAGTCTCCCTTCAGTCCCCATGGTCTGGACCTCCCGGGGCTTGCTCTGTTTATGAAGCCCTATGCTTCCGTTGCAAGCACAGTAGAGGACAAATCTTTGGACAGAATGACAGAGCCTGGACTTACCATCTGGATTCAGTTAGCACCCTGGGGTTGTTGTGCCATTATGAGAAAAGCATCCTCAGAAGAAAAGACTGCATTTCCTGCAACCGGGAGCAAGTAAGATACCGACTATTGCATGTCAACACATCGCTGTCAAGTGACATTATCTGCTCCCCAGTGAATCAGTAATGTGCGTTCCTCCTAATTATAAAATTGCCAGTAAATTTTTGTAAAGAGATGAGTAAATAAGTGAACATGGAACAATGTGAACAATACAGGAAACCTGTCAGAAAACGAATTCTGAATCTTTGGCTTTGCAAGGCTCTAAGTCAAGTCCTTTTAGCCATCTTCCAGCAATTCATCAAAATGATGAACACAAAGGGAAAGAGGAGAGGTCCATGATACATGTTCTCCAGGCCTTTTAGAAAACATGGAGGGGCTCCTTGGGAAACGTACATGGAATCTACAAGAAAGGTGATATTGTAGAAATCAACAGACTGGGTACTGGTCAAAAAGGAATGCCCCACAAGTGTTACCATGGCAAAACTGGAGGAGTCTACCATGTTACCCAGCATGCTGTTGGCATTGTTGTAAACAAGCAAGTTAAGGACATGTGAAGGAACATGACCAGAAAAAGAAAGCAAGAAAGCAAGAAAGCAAAAGCAAAAGCAAGAAAGGAAGGAAGGAAGGAAGGAAGGAAGGAAGGAAGGAAGGAAGGAAGGAAGAAAGAAAGAAAAGAAAGAAAGAAAGAAAGAAAGAAAGAAAGAAAGAAAGAAAGAAAGAAAGAAAGAAAAAGAAAGGCCCCTGGGTTCAGCTGAAGCGCCAGCTGCTCCACCCAGAGAAGCACACTTGGTGAGAACCAAAGGAAAGGAGCCTGAACCTCTGGAACCTACTCCCTATGAATCCATGGCATGATGGCTATTAAAAAATAAATAAACTCTGGTATATAAAAATGCTCTTCTTAATTGAGTAGAATTGTAGCATTCCCTCCCCAAAAGCAAATTTTAATTGGGCTCTTTATGGGATCAGCAGGTGGCATAATGGTTACATTGCTGAACTCCCATGTAGTCAGCCATGGTTCTAGTCCCAGACCCAGTGGCTTAAAAGTCACACAAGGCACATGTGCATGGGTGCCTCAAACCCTGAGAGGAGAGTGGAGAAGGTTGTAGCTTGGCTGGCCCCCCATGGGATGACTTCTCACTTTCTGTCTCTGTCCATCTGGCGAGCACACACGGCCTATATCAAAAATCTCTCTCAAAAAAAAAAAGTTAATTGGACTCTTTCTAATACCATTATTCAAATCTAGTGCTTTTCTAGCTGAAAGATGTAAGGTGGCTTATTAAATATATATAACAAATAAAACTCATCTGGTTGGGGGGATAAAAGGCTCTGATCAAATGTCCCTGGGAGCACCTCTGCCCTGACTGCGCACACGTGTCTGCACATCGTGTGGGGCACACAGCAGCCTGGTCACACGGAGTTGACACAAGCTAAAAGATGTTAAAAACTCCTTTTTTGCCCTGATGAGCACCAGCTCCAGTTCGCAGGCCCTCGCCATCCGAATATCACACAGCAGTGGTTTGGGCCCAGCACTCAGTGCCGTTCTCCAAACCTGCCAGGGCCAAAGTCACGACAGCGTTAGGTTTCATTCATGTGCGTGTGTCGGCTTTAACCCAATGGTTTTGCTCGATGGCCACTAAATCCACCAGTCTGTCTTCACAGGTTTCTCTGAGCCACTCCATCCCATCACTCCCCCAACCTTCCACACCAGGAAAAACTTCACCGAGCTCTGTCAAAGGAAATCACATGAATATTAAAAAGACTGAAGGGCTGATCAGAGGAGACATTTGATATTATGGGATTTGTAAATCAATTTATGAACCGTGTGATATATGATATAGGAACCAAGAGGCAATAACCTTTTTATGGGGGAAGCTCATAAACCTGTCAAATGCTCTCCCCTATGTGCGTAAGAGACCGTCCTTGTGCCAAACAGCGATGCTGTACCACATCTCGTTCAACAAAGCTAATGCATTTCTAACTTCACTATTAGTACTGTCTATTTAATAGGCCCCTCCAAAAAAGAATTCCATTTTCCTGACATTTCCAATATGGTTGTTTACACAGCTGGGTAGAAGTAACTTTCTCTCAGCAGGCCAATGAAGATTTGTCCGCAATTTTGACACTCATTCTGCACTCTGGAATTCCTGACACTGGCATTGCCAGGGGTCTCGGCATGTGTTTTTTTTTTTTGTTTGTTTGTTTGTTTGTTTGTTTTTTGAGAGGTTTTCGCTATAGGGCGCGTGCACT
Source organism: Tupaia tana (assembly GCA_026018925.1). Lineage (NCBI taxonomy): Eukaryota > Metazoa > Chordata > Mammalia > Scandentia > Tupaiidae > Tupaia > Tupaia tana. Next base: position 68,644,611 of record JAKSZU010000012.1, read on the forward strand.
CGCCAGACAGAGAGAGAGAGACATAGAGACAGAAAGCGAGAAATCACCCCCCAGGGGGGATGGTCACGCCACAATCCCTTCTCCTCCATTCTCCTCTCAGGATCTTGGGCATGCACGCACACGCACCTGGCGTGAGTTTTAAGCCACCAGGTCCGGGACACGAACCGTGGTCGACTACGTGGGAGTCCAGCGACATAGCCATTACGCTGGTTCCCTCGGCATGTATTTTTAATCACCTGTCTCTGTATCCCCTCAGATGCGTTTTGGCACCTGAACCGACTTCTGTTTTTCCAGAAAGCCATATGAAATGCCATTCCAGCTCACGGCAGTGCAGGAGCCCCTACGGTCCCATGGAAACATGTAGGGTGAATGTCTCAACACAGAGTGCTGGCTGGACAAGATCTCTGCTGTATTTGGAATCAGACTTTCAGGACAGAATGCTATCAGCACCATTTCCCATCTATATTGCTTTTGACAGTCTCCGTATCTACTAGGGTCAGTGTATACAGCAGATTCAGACATTCATAGAAGCTGTCTGACCGTGGGCAAGTCACGCATCACTCAGAGGATCCATGTAAGCAGTAAGGATACTGATGTCTGTCATTCCGTCTAACAGAATGTGGGTAATATCAAATGAGAAAATAGATCTAAATGCTTTTGTTTATTTGCTGTCGGTTGCTTGTCCTTGCCAGAAAAAGACAGAGGCACAGAGAGAGGGAAAAGGAGAAAGAACCTCCCAGGGGGGATGACCACACCACAATCCCTGCTTCTACATTTCCTTCTAGGGATTTTGGGCATGCATGCACACATATCCAGAGTGATTTTCAAGCCACCCGATCCAGGAATCAAATCATGCAGTTGCTTCATAGGATCCAGACGCCTTAACTTCCACACCACCTGCTGGTCCTCTGCATTTTTAACTATACAAATAAAACGAAATAATGTACTAGAGAGAATAGAGGCTCTGGACCCGGACAGCTAGAGTTAGGACCCAGACTCATTCTCTTCTATATGACCAGAGGAAATTTACTTCCTCTCTACAGGTCTGTTCTTCACCTTTAAAATGGAGCACTAATAATTATTTTATAGGGGCTGGCAGATGGAGTAGTGGTTAAGGCACTGGACTCCACGTGGCAGACTGCAATTCAAGACTTGGAAACTGCTGCTTGAAAATCACACCAGGTGTATGTGTGTGCACACCCAAAATCCCAGGAGGAGAATACAAAAGAAGAGATTGTGGCATGGCCATCCCTCTGGCAGGGTGATTTCTCAATTTTCTTCTCTCTCTCTCTCTCTGGCAAGCATACATGTTCTATGGCAAAAACTTTTAAAAAAGTATTATTATTTCATAGGATTCTAATAAACAGCTGTGTTGCTTAGAGTATAGTAAATACATAACACATAAATATATATGCATATATATTTCTTTTAGAGGTTTTTGCCATAGAGCACATGCACTCGCCAGACAGACAGAGAGAGACATAGAGACAGAAAGCGAGAAATCACCCCCCAGGGGGGATGGTCACGCCGCAATCCCTTCTCCTCCATTCTCCTCTCGGGATCTTAGGCATGCACGCATACGCGCCCGGCGTGAGTTTTAAGCCACTGGGTCCGGGACACGAACCGCGGTCGACTACGTGGGAGTCCAGCAACATAGCCATTACGCTAACTGCTGGTTCCCTCCTCTTGGGATCTTATGCACACGCACCCGGTGTGAGTTTAAGTCACCAGGTCTGAGACTTGAACCACGGTTGACTACGTGAGAGTCCAGCGACATAGCCATTATGCTAACTGCTGGTCCCCACACGAATATATTTTTAAGTGGGGTTAAGGAGAAAGTAGATCGAGAACATGTGTGTTCGAACTACCATATTTAACCAATAGTCTTTCACATGCCTTTTCTGAGTTTGCTTTATGATTTACCCATTTATGGAGAGTAAAAATAGGTTGGCATTGGGACCAGCAGTTCCAATGGTCGACCAGTAGTCGACCGTGGTTCAAGTCCCATACCTGGTGGCTTAAACTCATGTCAGGCACGTGTGCGTGAGTGCCCAAGATCCCTAGAGGAGAAAGGAGGAGAAGGGATTGCGGAGTGGCCATCCTCCCCGGGGGTGATTTCTTGCGTTCTGTCTCTCTGTCTCTCTCTTTGTCTTTCTGGTGAGTGCACGCGCCCTATAGTATAAACCCCTCCAAAAAAAAAAAGGTTGACATCGTTTCCCTTTTATCAAGGGTATGACCTTGGGTTCCACGATTCGCATAAGAGCCCTTTGTGTAAATCTGGAAACACCATCCACTCTGGCAAGGCACAGTTCTAAGGGAAAAGAGCTTAGATTTCAGTTCCCATTAGACAGCTCAGTCGGGGACTTCAGCAAGACAAGCAGGGCAACCACACACAGCGGTTCTGAACCACTATGTTGTGGAACACCCTATGAAATATCAAGGTCAGAGGTAAACCAGAACACTCAAAAATAATATAAAAATTATGTGCTTCTTGTAAGCGTTCCTCCTATAGGGTAACCCCTGAGTTTACCCAAGTAATTTAACAAAAATTCACTGAAATACCTTGTACTTTATACTTGAAACTCTAGACACTATTTAAAATGATCTTTCACACTGATCATTTCCCAGTGAAGAAGATTCAACTCCCACTTGAAGTTCTAAAGAGTTCTCAGATTCCCTAGCCAAACTTGTTTGAGTGCCTTAAAATAAATAATGCCTTATTTCCCAAAGGTATCAATTCATTGTTTCACTAGTAAAGGTGTAACAAAACTAAGCTCTATTTAAGACAAAAAGGAGAGAAAAATGAAAAGGACCTAGATCTCCAAGGGCTCAACTGAACGAGCAGTTCCTTTTTCTTACTTGGATAAAAAAGATTATGCCAGAGACTTAAATACAAACACGTAGATCAATAGAGCAGAGTAGAGAAGCCAGAAATAAATCTATGCATAAACAACCAAATGATTTTTGGCAAAGAGTTGATTAAGGAAAGGATAGTTCCTTCAAGAAAAAGATCCCATGCCCGTGATCCCGGCTGGCTGACAGTGTTCGTAGATCACAGTGCGATGAACCCGTTGGGCTGCCTTTCTCTTTCTTGCCAAAATAGTAAATAAATAACCTTAAGAAAAGAAAAGACAGGGTCAGCCTGTGGCATGGTGGTCAAGGTAGCTGGATCCCATATGGCCACCTTCAATGGCTTGAGAAACATGTCAGGCACATGTGTGTTTGTGCTTAAAATCCTGAAAGGAGGGAGAGATGGAGAAGAAATTATGATGTGATCACGTCCTATGAGAACTATTCTCTCTCTCTCTCTCTCTCTCTCTCTCTCTCCCTCTCTCTCTCTCTCTCTCAATCTCTCACTGTCCAGCAAGTGCACATGTCATCTGGCAAGTTAAAAAAAAAAAAATACAAAATAGAAACACAAAACCCCAAACTATGAAACTATTAGAAAACCTTGGGGAAATGCTTCAGGATATTGGTCTAGACAAAGAGTTCTCAGATAAGAACTCAGAAGCACAGGCAACTAAGCAAGAATAGGCAAATAGGATTATATTGAACTAAAAAGCCTCTGCATAGCAAAGGAAACAACCAACACAGTGAAGAGAAAACCCACAGAATGATAGAAAATATTTACAAACCATATATTAAAAAAAGAGATTAACCACCAGAATGTACAGGGAACTCAAACAACTCAACTCAGAAACAAAAACAAAATGATTGGATTTTTTTAAAGGCCAAACGATCTGAAGAGACATTTCTCAGAAGACATACAAATGACCAACAAAATATGGGGGAGAGGAATGCTCAGCATCGCTAATCATCAGGGATTTGCAAACCAAAACCACAAAGAGATAATCACCTCACAGGAGTTAGAGTGGATAGGATCAAAAAGACAAAAATAACAGCACTGGTGAGGATGTGGAGAGAGGAGCACTCTTTTCACTGTTGGTGGTAGGGTACATAAATACAACCTTTATGGAAAACATGGATTTCCTTCAAAAACCTAAAAATAAAATTGTCATATGATCCAGTAACCCACTATCAGGCATGTTTCCATAGGAAGGAAATCAGTATATCATAGATACTTGCACTCCCGTGTTTTTAACAACTCTATCTACAATAGCCAGGATATGGAATCAACCTATGTCCATTGAGAAATGAATGAAGGAGCAGCAAGTGAAGTGGTGGTTAAGGCAGCTGGATTCCACCTGGCCAACTGCAAAGTTTGCATACTGAACCTAGAGGCTTCAAAAACACACCAAGTGGGGGGACCAGTTAGCGTAATGGCTATGTGGCTGGACTCCCATGCAGTTGACCTCGGTTTGAGTCCCTGACCCAGCGGCTTAAACTCACTCCGGGCACATGTACGTGTGTGCCCAAGATCCCGAGAGGAGAAAGGATTGTGGCATGACCATCCCCCCAGGGGGTGATTTCTGGCTTTCTGTCTCTCTGTCTCTCTTTTTCTGGAGAGTGCATGCACCCTATGGAAAAAAAAAAAAAAAAACTTAAAAAAAAATAAAATTGGGGCCAGCAGGTGGCATAGTAGTTAAAGCACTGGACTCCTATGTGGCCAATCGAGACTCAAGTTATGGACCCAGTGACTTGAAAATCATGCCAGGAGCATGTGTGTGTGCCAAAATCCCAGAAGAAGAATGAAGAGAAATGGACTGTGTCATGGCTATACCCCCTGGGAGTGAATTCTCACTTTCTCTCTCATTTTATCTCTCTGTCTCACTCTGGCAGGTGCATACACCCTATAGCAAAAAATATTAAAAAGAAAAGAAAGAAAAAGAAAAATACACCAGGTATGTGTACATATATGCTCAAAATCCTAAAGGAGGGAAAGATGGAGGAGAAAGGATTGTGGAGTAATGATATCCCAGTAGGGGTACTTTCTCATTTTCTTTCTCCTCTCTCTCTTATTCTCTGGTAAGTGCATATGCCCTCTAACAAATTAAAAAAATATATATTTGAAGGAAAATGTGGTATATAAGAAGACTTCAAAAAGTTCATTAAAAAATGGTTTATTTTGGTGCAAAAAAATTAAATCTACACATAGTTTTTCATAATATACATTTTCCAAGAACTTTTTGAAAACCCCTTTTGCATGCATGATGGCATACTATTCATTCATTAAAAATAATGAAATCACCATTAACAATAATCAACTCAAAATGCATCGAAGATTTAAAATGTAGAGCCTTAAACTATAAAACTACTAGTAGAAAACATAGGGAAAGCTCTTGAAGACACTGGAATAGGAAAGCATTTCTTAAATAAGGCCCTAAAGCACAGGCAACAATCCCCAAAATAGGAAAGTGGGATTATATCAAGATGAAAAGCTTCCTCACAATTAGAGTGAAAGCAATTAGAGTGAAAGGACAACCCGTGGCATGGGAGAAGATATTTGCAACTTATTCTGCAGACTGAGGATTGATTTCCAGAATACATAGGGAACAGGGAACTCAAGCAATTCACCCTTTATTTATTTATTTATTTATTTATTTTTTGAGAGGTTTTTTTCGCTATAGGGTGCATGCGCTCACCAGACAGACAGAGAGAGACATAGAGACAGAAAGCGAGAAATCACCCCCAGGGGGGATGGCCACGCCGCAATCCCTTCTCCTCCATTCTCCTCTCGGGATCTTGGGCACGCACGCACACGCGCCCGGCGTGAAGCAACTCACCCTTTTAACAAATGAATAATACAATTAAAAAGTGGGCAAATGGGGACCAGCAGATAGTGTAATGGTTTCTTTGCTGGACTTCCACATGATCAACTGTGGTTCAAGTCCCAGTCCCAGAGGCTTGAAACTAATGTCAGGCACATGTGCATACATGCCCAGAATCCCGAAAGGAAAATGGAGAAGGGATTCCCTGGGGAGTGATTTCTCACTTTCTATCTCTCTGTCTCTCTCTGTCTCCCCAGTGAGTGCAGGCATCCTATAGCAAACATCCTTCTAAAAAAGGAAAAAAAAAAAAAAAAAAGAAAAAAAAAGAAAAAGAAAAAGAAAAAGAAAAGAAAAGAAAAAAAATGGACAAGTGAATTGACAGACAACTCTCCCAGGAGGACTTACAAATGGCCAAAAGGTGTATGAAAATAATGTTCAAACTCTCTTATCATAGGGAAATGCAAATTAAAACCACAACGATATGTCATTTAACCCCAGTTAGAATGGCTACAGTCAAAAAAATGGAGAATGACAAGTGCTGGTGAGCCTGTGGTGAAAGGGAACCCTCTTACACTGTTGGTGGAAACATGAATTAATGCAACCTCTGTGGAAAACAATATGAAGTTTTCTCAAAAACCTACAAATACAACTAACATGTAACCTGATAACCCCACTCTTTGATATTTATCCAAAAGATAGGAAAACACTTCGTCGGAAAGACAGCGCATCCATGTTTATTGCAGTATTACTCACAATTACTAAAAGATGAAACCAACCTCAGTGTCCAAAAACATGATCGGGTTGAAAAACTGTGGCACATGTGTACTATGAAATATCACTCAGAAACAATAAGACCCTATTATTTTATCCAAAGGGGATGAATTTTAATATTTTATCTTAAAGAATTAATGCTGAGCAAAGTGAGCCTGACTCTCAGAGATACACACTGTATGTCCCTACTCCACGTGTACCAGATATCTGCACTCTACGGCAGAAATGGAAAGATCTGAAGCTATGATCGTACAAAAGAACTAAGGGAGGAAGTGGATGGTAAAGAGTAGGTAGAGGGAAAAAACATGTAAGGTACGAAAAATATGTAGTTCTCTGTTAAAAATATATCATTTATGTACTATGTACACATCGTGATGGGGATTTTGTGCAAAATGTGAAAATAATCTGAAAAATTTTAAAAGAAAACCATGAGCGTCAAATAAAAGAAAGTATTTTTCAAGTTGTATTGAAACTATCTCAGAGAACACCTTACCTCTTGGAGTAAGGCCAACATAGTTGTTTATAATAAAAAATAAATGAAAGAAGAAAGAAAGAGAGTGAGGGAGAGAGGGAGGAAGCCCTTTACATATGTGATTTGGCTCCTGTAGTTGAATTGCTGTGTGAAAGGACTTAATGAAATTCCATTTGTAATAGTAGTTTATTTGAGAATATGCAGTTGTTCAGTTTTCAGATTGAAGAAAAAAATGAAATTTTATCATTCAAGGTAACATGGCTAAACTAGAGGATCTTCTACTAATGAAATAAACTATGAACAAAAAGGAAACTATCCATGTTTTCACTCATACAGTGTTGACGGAAGGTGGAGAGGTGGTGAAAAAGGAGGGGTAGGGAGACATTTGTCAGCAGACACACACTCACACTTAGCCCAGAGGAAGAAGTTCTTAGTGCTCTGTAGCACAGTAGGGTAACTATAGTTGACAATAATTTATCATATATATCAAAATAGCTAAAAGAAAGAATTTGAAATATTCTCAACACAAAGAAATGATACATATTAAGATGATGAATATGCTAATTATCTTCATTTGATCATTTTGCATTGTATTCATATACTAAAAAAAAACACACTGAACCACATAAGTATGTAGAATTATTATATGTCAATTAAAAACAATATAACATTTTTGAGAAATTATGCCATAACCTCAAGAACTCTATTGCAAGGGGAGTTCATAGTCCTTTCAGATATAAATAATAAATAATATTCACTATTAAAATTCATAGTAGTAATAATAATAAATGCCACTTGTTTCTACATAGGATATTGCAGTTACAAGTATTTTCATATTCATTTCTTTTTTTAAAAGAGTTGTTTTTTTAACTTTATTTACTTTAATTTAACCAGAGAGGGACAGAGAGAGAGAGAAAGTGAGAAGGTAAGCCACCAGGTCCAGGACTTGAACCACAATCGGCCAAGTGGGAGTCCAGCGCCTTTAACCACCATGCCATCTGCCAGCCCCTCCCTCATATTCATTTCTTCCAATAACCCTATGAGGAAAGAAGAGCAGGAATATTATCCACCATATTGACAAAGAGACTGAGGCTGAGAGATGAAGAATGACTTACCCATCATTATGTATTTATCACTAGAAGATTTGACCAAATATTTCTCACACCAAATCCTAAACTCTTTGCTATACCATGATAATTCCGTCACATTCTAGACTCTAAATTATGCTAACACTTTTACATTTGTGTCATGGACAGCAATGAGAGTACTTGGAGTTCATAGCTGGGATATGCACATTAGTCTTCCCTGCCTGTAGACATTTGCACCAGTCCTTCTTGTCACACATCCAATAAAAAGAAGGCAAGCCCAAATCAGTGGCCAAACAAAGGCTTTGTTCATTTTCTTTCTTCTTTCATGGACCACATACTTATCTCCAAGCGTTCTTCCAGTCAGTGACTCGACCACCCACATGAGAAGGCAGTATTGAGCCTGTTGCCCTTTGTCTGAAGAAGGCTGGGGTATCACTGACACCTGGCCAAATGAACAGTCGAGAGTAGGACTTGCCAGCTCCTTTGAAGATGAGAGGTAGGCTCCAGCACTGCAAACAGCTTCACTTAAGAGCTCTTCAAAGCTTTCAAAGTGCTAGGCCTTTTACACCATCATCAGAAGGGGGAACCCCCTTTCAACACAGTAACCAAATTCTATTTTGTGTAATTCATCTTTGGATCCAACCATCCTGATGGCCATTTTGATTGAGCTTCTTTTTAAATTCATTTCCTTATCACATTCATAAAGAATTACAGTAGAGTTCACAACATCCTGGCACACCCAGCACACCCTTTAACGACACAAGACAGTACCTTTTTTTTTTTTTTGAGAGGTTTTTGCTATAGGGTGCCTTCACTCACCAGAAAGACAGAGAGACAGAAAGAGAGAAATCACCCCCCGGGGGCATCGGCATGCCGCAATCCCTTCTTCTCCTCCATTCTCCTTTCGGGATCTTGGGCATGCACGCACATGTGCCTGGCGTGAATTTAAGTCACCGGATCCAGGAACTGAACCATGGTCTACTACATGGGAGTCCAGCGACATAGCCATTACGCCAACTGCTGGTCCCAGGTTGGTACTTGCTCTGCAGCTGGCACCCTCACACACTGAGAGGCTATGTCAGTGTCACTCAGGAAGGGCTGCTGCAATTTGCTCCCATTTTGCAGGTGGACAGTCTGGCAGCAAGCGTTAGGGTAACTTGACTACCTTGAACACCCACTGCAGTTAACTTCAAATCTTGTCAAGTGATCTTAGATTCACCAAATCTCTTTTGACATATTTACTCATTAATTGTATTAAAGATTATACTGGATAATCTTTAAAGTAATTTCTAAAAGTGCAATTTTTAATTTTTTTACTTTTCCCAAGTCATAACTAGGAAAAGTGCCAGATGCAAATCCAAAAGGACAAAACCCACAGAAATGCAGTGTAGACCACCACTGCCCTGTAAACCTTTCTACAAAGACAAGCTGTTCTATACGTTACTGTCTAATACGGTGGCCACTAGTCACCCATGACCAGAGAGCACTGGACATGTGACTAGTGAGACTACATTTTTTATGTTATTCAATTTTAATTTATATAAATCAAATTTAAGTAATCACATGCTTTTATTGGCTTCTATTGGAAGCAGAAGTCTAGACAAAGAGCATTTCTTGGAAAATCTGTCAAAGGACTGACTGGTAAGAGAGGGAAGAAGAAAATGGAATTCCTAGACTGTAAGAGACTGCGTTTTGAGAGTTTGTGTACTTTGCATGGACAAAACCCTAGACCAGACAGGCAGATCTCACTTTTATCCCTTTCAGGTAAATCTACTTTTTTATCCCTAAAAAGAAAGCTTCTTAGCCTCTTGGGCAAGAGTTCCATTCAGAGTCACTATGTAACTCACCATCCAAATTGTGACACTTTTGATGATGAAGGGATCATTATTGATAATTATGCCAGGAAAATAGGAATATGCCAGCACCATTCCAGGCAAATCTGGACATGAAGTCACCTAAAGTCAAGAAACGCTACAATCGCAGATTTCCTGGTACTCGGGACCCTAACAGGCTGAGTCAGGACTTGTGGCACCAGGCTACGTACTACAAACGATTTCATGAACCTGGCACAGAATCACCCAGGCTGCTTCTGAAAAATTCACCCTCTGGGACCAGCCAATGGTATAATGGTTACATTGCTGGATTCCCATGTACTCAACTGCAGTTCAAGTCCCAGACCTAGCAGCTTGAAACACACCAGGCGTGTGTGCATGCATGTTCAAAATCCCGAGGGCAGAATGGAGGAGAAGGGATCGTGGCATGGCCATCCCCCTAGGGGGGTGATTTTTCATTTTCTCTCTGTTTCTCCAGTGAGAGCATGTGCCCTATAGCAAAGATCTCTCTTAAAAAAAAAAAATGCAGGAAACCAGCAGTTAGCGTAATGGCTATGTCGCTGGACTCCCACGTAGTCGACCGCAGTTCGCGACCCGGACCTGGTGGCTTAAAACTCACGCCGGGCACGTGTGCGTGCGTGCCCAAGATCCCGAGAGGAGAATGGAGGAGAAGGGATTGCGGCGTGACCATCCCCCCTGGGGGGTGATTTCTCGCTTTCTGTCTCTATGTCTGTCTCGGTCTGTCTGGCGAGCGCACGCGCCCTATAGCGAAAATCGCTCCAAAAAAAAAAAAAAATTCAGTCTTTTAGTTTCCACCTTAGACCTAATAATCATTATTTCAACTCACAGAGCTTTTACTCCTATTGTTCACAATCTCTGGAAGCAGGACTTCAAAATATGAATTACTGGGTAATTCTTATATACAAGCCAAAATACATAGAATGGCAGTGTCTAGAGAAAGATGGCATATAGAGACATACTATCAAATGAGCAAGACTTAACATCATGAGGAGAGAAGGGGGCGTGGGCACTGGTATTTCCAAATGTCCTCTGTAAGCTGTCTTTGACATGTGTCATTCTTGAACTTTTACGAGTGTCCATGCTCAAAAGTGTTCTGAGCAGGACAGATCAGCCGAACAAGCAAATCAGTAAATCCCTCAGACAGAAGTATGTGCTGTGAAGACCTTTACACGGTTTGTTTGGAGCCAGACTGTAAGACTCATGAAGATAAGAACCGCTGTCTGCCTCGCCCACTGCTTCGTGCCCTTGCCTAGAACAGTGCCTTAAACATGGCAGGCACTCGAGAACACCTGTGTGAGCGACATGGCGGAGCGCAGGAAAGGTCCCATTTAGATAGAGTAGGCAGGCCCCGCTGAGAAAGCAAGTTTTGAACCAAGAGCTGTATGAAAGGAGCCAAGCTAGGAGGACCACAATGAAGAACTTTATTGATTAAGGACACAGAAGGTGCAAAGGCTCTGAGATGAGAACAAACTCATTCTGCTCAGTGAACATGGCCAGCAGGGCGACCTGGGCGAGGGCAGTGGGACAGAGTGGGACTAGGTCTTACGGGACTTGGTAAGAAGCCAATGGCTTCGAAGCGAAGGAGAGAAAGGATCTGGTTTAGGACTTCCAAGTTTACTTTGGCTGTCCCACAGAGAACAGCCCCAGGAGCACCAGCGCGGGACTAGGACACCACTGAGGGAGTTACAAGACCGCTGTGAGGCACAGGCTGGGCAGGGAAAGAGACAAGGACGTGAGCAGGGAGCACCGGTGTGGGGCTAGGACACCACTGAGGGGGTTACACGACTGCTGGGAGGCACAGGCTGGGCAGGGAAAGAGACGAGGACGTGAGCAGGGAGCGGCATAGGCAGAGCTGGCAGGAGTGCCTGTGAGTGCGGGTCAGAAAGCAAAGAAAGAATGACAGAGATGAGGTCGCGGTCCCAAGCCTGAAGGGTGAGCATTTCCCACGCACTGCACATGTGCCTGGTAGAGGTGCCACCTCTCAGTCTCACCTCCCAGGAAAAAAAAAGAGCAAACCCTGAGCGCAAGGAGAGGAAGATTCCTTCTGTCCAAATCGGAACACTCGCCAGGTTTGGAAGACAGTAGTCTCAGTCAAGAGTCCTTTCATTGCACTTAATGAAGAGTGATAGCAACGAAATCGAGCAACGATACCCCATGGCCATGCCCTCCCTGCTTAGCCAACATAGGAAGTGGAGTTTCGATGATTAAAGTACCAGTTGCTAGGTCAGTACCAGAAAACAGCAAGGAAGAAGCTGGTTCTGGAGATAACACAGGAAAGAGGTAGTAGGAGGGTCTAACGGGACGAGAAGCACTGAGGCCACCTGGAGAGGCTGCTCGAAGCCATGGTCCAGACTGGGAGCCCGAACTCTGTAACCGAGGAAACAGCCTAAGAGCAAGTTTCCTGAGATACAAGGAGCAGCCTCCAGACAGCCCCCTAGGGTCCCCCGATGGCGTAAATACTTCCTGAGAACCCTCAGTTTACCCTGCACCGCAAGGCCACGCCAGTCGCCAGCCGACCACCACCACCACAGCAACGCAGAGCTGCCGGGAGGGTTAACTTGTTTCCCATCAATACCAAATTAATTCTAGAAAACTGCCTCTGTTCTTACTCTGCTCATCTCATCACATGACAGTGTTTAAAGCAACACTTGTAACAGAAATGGGAAAATCGGGGACCGCTTTCTTTCGCACCACAATGTCACCATTGTGCGTGAAAAGGACTCGGCTGCTATTCGAAGGCTGTTCCTGCTGATTGCCTATTGTCATAGTGTGAGATGAGTGGGGAGAGAGGACGGCTTCTGATTGTGCAGCCATGGCAGGAGGGCCTCCAGTCACATCTTATTAATTTGCTGCAGAACAGAATGTCACATTGACATTTCGAAGTATCCCACTGCTTTGTTCACAGGATTATTTTGAGGTTAAACTCATTGAGTTTCTAGCTTGGCTATTTATATGAACTACAACTCTAATCTTCTGATGTCTTGACCCACACTCAAGGCCAGATTCTACTATTTATAAAAATGATTAACTGCGCAGTCTTTAGGGTTGAACACACCAGAGCTCAAATATTCCTTGCTCCACGTCCTAACTGGTCTCCTTGGGGAGGCGATGTTCCCTCTCTTTGCCTTAGTTGCCTTGTTTGTGACCAGGAAATATCCACCTAGTATGTTTCCTGTGAGGATCAAGTGAAGATGATATATGAAAAGCATTTAAAATTACACCACAAAGGACACCACGCTGTAGTAAAATAACATTAGTAATGTTTAACACTGTAAGCATATTGACTCAGTTGGTCTTCACAGCAAATCCCCTTCTTTTCTCCATTTTACAGATGAGGAAACTCAAAGAATAAATTATTTTCGGGACCAGCAGTTGGCATAATGGCTATGTCGCTGGACTCCCACGTAGTCGACTGCGGTTCGTGTCCCGGACCCGGTGGCTTAAAACTCACACCGGGCGCATGTGCATGCGTGCCCAAGATCCCGAGAGGAGAATGGAGGAGAAGGGATTGCGGCGTGACCATCCCCCCTGGGGGGTGATTTCTCGCTTTCTGTCTCTCTGTCTCTCTCTGTCTGTCTGGAGAGCGCATGCGCCCTATAGCAAAAACCTCTCAAAAAAAAAAAAAAAAAGAATAAATTATTTTCCAGGAGCTCAGCCCAGATAATCAGGTTTGGGGGCCTAGACTTATGTGCTGTGCTATTTTGTGTCTATATGGATTTCTTGACGTAGACATCTACCCAAATTTAGATCTTCAGCCCAGCCATCGCCCCCAAATCTGAGCGTACATATGTGCTATCCAACTGCTTCCTCACCATTTTCCCTTCAAGAGCTCACAACTCTCCAATCTACCAGGCCCGAATTCCGCAGTGTTGAGTGAGCTCCTCATCGTCCTGACTCCTGCTCTAGCCACTGTCCTCCCCCTCCTGGTTTACGTCAGTCCCATTCTTCCTTCCAGAAGCTTCCAGAGCTTGTTTTGCTCCTCTTCCCCTCATATCATGAATTTACCCCATTAGTAATTACTTGGCTCTACCTTCAAAATAGATCTGTAAATCCACCCCTTCTCACCACCTCCTCCATGCCACCCTGGCATGAGTCACCTTGATGTCTTTCCAGGGTCACTCCAGATATGACCACACTCCACTGACCTCTGCCCCTTCCTCCACTGCTCAGCACCTCAGCCCTCAGTGACCCCTCATTCCACAAGGGCACTCTGACCTCGACTCCCACTCTCCCTCCCTCACCCTGCTCCAGCCACACTGGACCTGCCGCTTCTGAGACACCAGGACAGCGCCCAGGGCCTTCGCCTTTGTCCATTGCTGCCCTGCAGGTTCTGACAGAGGCCTTCCTTTATCTCCGCCCCTCGCGAGGCCGTTCAGGACATCCCCCTCGGACCCTGCCTCCCTCCCTTGCCTTAACTTTTTCCGTTACTTGTGTCATGATCCAACGTCCTGTCGCTCAGCTCATTCGTTTTACTTATTATGTCTTCCTCACTAAAATGTCATCTCCACTGGGACAGAGACTTTTGTCTGTTTTGCTCATTGCTGTATTCTCCCGTGCCTAGACCTGGCCTGACACACACTAGAACAGCGCCTCCCGTTAGGAGCCAATGCCCGTGAGGTAACATGTCCCAGGTACTACAGCAAGCACCCCAACGTCCTCCGTGTCCAAAGTCCTCGTCTTTCCTGATGCCCAACCTTAGACACAGACTCATTTCTCTGGGAAAAATCTTTCTAATTACAAATTAAAATTACTCAGGAGAAAGAGGACAATAATTAACTATGATCAGTCAATAATTTTAATCTGAATTGGTTTGTGGCATCTTCCCAGCCTGTGAATTACCTGAGAACAAATTCGCTTAGAAGTAAAGAAGGAGGGGCCAGCTGGTAGCAAGGTGGTTAAGGCACTGGACTCCCACACAGCTGACCACAGTTTGAATCCCAGACCTAGTGGCTTGAAAATCATGCTGGGTGTGTGTGCACATGTGCCCAAGATCCTGAGGGGAGAATGGAGAAGATGGGACTGAAGCATGGCCATCAGCCCTGTGCATATGCAGGGATGATTTCTCACTTTCCCTCTCTCTGTCTCTCTGGCAAGTGCATGTGCCTACGGAAAAAAACTATTAGAAAAAGAAGAAGAAGAAGTAAAGAAGGAGAAGGCGAGAATAGACAGAGGTGCTGAGGCACAGATGCCAACCCCCTGAGGGTGGGCATGCGGGAGGTGGTGGAGGAGGGAGGTGCGAGCCCCAGCAATGGGAATGAGAGCCCTGGATGGAGACAGCCATTTCTCCCTCCTGCAGGTTGCCTGGGGCTAGCTCAGACTTTAGGAAGAGAGCGTAAGCCGCTGGCATCTCTCAGGCCTGAGTATCCTGGCTTGTTTTTTTTTGCTTTTGTTTTATTCTTTGGCTTTGCTCTAAGCCCAAAGACTTTATAATCTCTCCTTTTTCCTGCCAAGCTAATGGCCCCTAACTCACTGATTAATATTTCTCTACCACTAATGATCAGCAAAGGCGCAAAACATGCCCTCAACTCTCCGTGATGCAGGTCCCCGTGATGCAGGTCCCCGTAATGCAGATCTCTGTGATGCAACTCCCCGTGATGCAGGTCTCTGTGATGCAGGTCTCCGTGATGCAGGTCTCTGTGATGCAGGTCTCCGTGATGCAGGTCCCCATGATGCAGGTCCCCGTGATGCAGGTCTCTGTGATGCAGATCCCTGTGATGCAACTCCCCGTGATGCAGGTCCCCGTGATGCAGGTCTCCGTGATGCAGGTCTCCATGATGCAGGTCCCCGTGATGCAGGTCTCCGTGATGCAGGTCCCCGTGATGCAGGTCTCTGTGATGCAGGTCCCCGTGATGCAGGTCCCCGTGATGCAGGTCTCCGTGATGCAGGTCCCCGTGATGCAGGTCTCTGTGATGCAGGTCCCCGTGATGCAGGTCTCTGTGATGCAACTCCCCGTGATGCAGGTCCCCGTGATGCAGGTCCCCGTGATGCAGGTCCCCGTGATGCAGGTCCCCGTGATGCAGGTCTCTGTGATGCAGATCCCCGTGATGCAGGTCCCCGTGATGCAGGTCCCTGTGATGCAGGTCCCCGTGATGCAGGTCTCCGTGATGCAGGTCCCTGTGATGCAGGTCTCTGTGATGCAGATCCCCGTGATGCAGGTCCCCGTGATGCAGGTCCCCGTGATGCAGGTCTCCGTGATGCAGGTCCCCGTGATGCAGGTCTCTGTGATGCAACTCCCTGTGATGCAGGTCCCCATGATGCAGGTCTCTGTGATGCAGGTCCCCATGATGCAGGTCTCTGTGATGCAACTCCCCGTGATGCAGGTCTCCGTGATGCAGGTCCCCGTGATGCAGGTCTCTGTGATGCAGATCCCCGTGATGCAGGTCCCCGTGATGCAGGTCCCCATGATGCAGGTCTCCGTGATGCAGGTCCCCGTGATGCAGGTCTCCGTGATGCAGGTCCCCGTGATGCAGGTCTCTGTGATGCAGGTCCCCGTGATGCAGGTCTCTGTGATGCAACTCCCCGTGATGCAGGTCCCCGTGATGCAGGTCCCCGTGATGCAGGTCTCTGTGATGCAGGTCCCCGTGATGCAGGTCCCTGTGATGCAGATCCCCGTGATGCAGGTCCCCGTGATGCAGGTCCCCGTGGTGCAGGTCTCCGTGATGCAGGTCCCCGTGATGCAGGTCTCCGTGATGCAAGTCCCCGTGATGCAGGTCTCTGTGATGCAACTCCCCGTGATGCAGATCCCCGTGATGCAGGTCCCCGTGATGCAGGTCTCTGTCCCTTCGACAG
Organism: Tupaia tana; assembly: GCA_026018925.1. Lineage (NCBI taxonomy): Eukaryota > Metazoa > Chordata > Mammalia > Scandentia > Tupaiidae > Tupaia > Tupaia tana. The sequence continues at coordinate 68,661,253 of JAKSZU010000012.1, forward strand.
CCTGGCATAGAAAAGACTTTTTTTTTTAGCGAGAGAGATTTTTGCTATAGGGTACATGCACTTCCTGGAGAGACAGAGAGGGAAAGAGAGACCAAGGACAGAGAGAGAGAAATCACCCCCCGAAAGGGTGGCCAGGCTGTAATCCCTTCTCTGTTCTCCTCTCAGAATTTTGGGCACACACACACACACACACACACGCCTAGTGTGAGTTTCAAGCCACTGGATCTGGGACTCAAACCATGGTCTACCATGTGAGAGTCCAGCTCCTTAACCACTACACCACTTGCTGGTTTCTAGAAAATACATTCTTAAGCTGACAACCTCTTAGCATCTTTGTACAGTTTTAGAAAACGTACAGTAGTTATTTTTTCACCTGTTTCAGATGGGGACCCAGGAACTGGTGAATTCCCCAGGTGATCTTAAGGTGCTGCCAGGGTGGAACATGCTGAGGGTGGAGCAGGCCAAGACCACAGGGAGAAGACCCAGCACAGCCACGGCACCGGCTCTCACAGGGTATGACTCCAGGCAAAGTTACTTCCTCTTGTTGAACAGGATCCCTGGCCCCTGACCAGAAAAAGAAATCGCTCTTATTTCTTGAGTTCAGTGTACAAATTAAATTAGAAAATTCTGTGAAAGTGACTTATAAAGAGCTATGTTACTATTGGATACAGAGGCGGAAGTGGGAGTTGGAGAATAGGTGAATAAACACAACAGAGCCACCTGGGGGCTCCTTCTCAGACAGTCGGTTCTCCAACTAACTGCCGCCCAGAGAAATGGTCTCCACACTGGACACAGTACAGAGCCCTGCACACCGACCTAATGTAACTGGCCTCTGAATTACCAAAGTAACCTGCAGTCACAATACAAACTACAGACAACACTGATATGGAAAAGAGAAAAGAAACAACTACCTATGATACAACCATCTATGGACCGCCATGATTGGCCTTCTTCCACACTTCAATGCATGGCACAAATATGCAAAGCAAAGGTCGTGCTGTACATACCATCTCCTTTGCTCACTCAGTACAGCAGAGTATCTCTTAAAATTAATGAAACCAGCTCTTTACAACATTGTTCTACAGGCTGGGTCGCCCCTATCCCTGAGGACTTGCCACTTAATCTAGTTCTCATTTCCCCTCTTATAAACAGTTTTGAAGTATATGTTTACACATTTGTCAATGTTCACTTGTCCAATTATTTTTCTAGAGTAAATGCAAAGTGATAAAATTGCTCAAAAACAAGATAAGAAAAGTGGAGTCGGTAGGTGGTGTGCTGGCTAAGGGTGCTGGACTCCCACATGGCCAACCGTGGTTCAAGTCCCAGACCTGGTGACTTTCTCTCTCTCTCTCTTTCTCTATCTCTATCATCACTATCTCTATCTCTCCCCCCATCTCTCTTTCTCCCTCTCTGGTCAAATAAATAAAGTTAAATAAAATACTTCTTTTTTTAAAAAAAGAAGATAAGAAAAGCAATAAAATAATTTTCTTTTTATGACCAAAAAAATGGCATTTATAAAATCTTATTAAAATCTGCGTTCTCTTCTTTTACCTGGATGTAAGGTCAAACCAAATACACTTGCTTCTCTCGAAGTCGGGAGAGACTCCAAGTGTCAGTGTTTGCCAACGGAATCTGAGCCGAGGTGGTAGGTGCCATGTGCCAGGACGGCCTACTAAACACCCCACCAGGATCGCCTTTGCCTCTCCCCGCCTTTGCTGTGGAATGACCATGCTTAGGGTCATTTTGGAAGCAACGTGTGGAATATGGCAAATGTTCTACCAGTCTGGACCCCTGAGTGTCCATGGCAGACATAGCCCAGACCCTCCTGAAGAACAAGCTTACATTATTTACTCAAGCAAAAAGAAAGCTTCTGTTGTGTTTGTATGTGACACAGGAGATAAGCGAGAGTTTATTTGAAACAGAAATTAGCCCCCCCTTCATTATACAGAAGTTTATGCCCTAAAGATGCATATTTCCAAAGGAAAATTCTAACACTTGTGGCCATGCCCCTCTGGTCACATGCACGTGGTGGGGAATCTCCTAACAGACTCCACAAATGGATACCCACGTCACGTCTTGGATGCTGACTCCGAATGTGCACTGCATGCCTCCCAGGGTTGTATCGGTGGCACAAGTACTTAGCCAAAGGAACTAGTAGAACATGTTGACTGTCACAGCATTTAGGAAGAAGTCACGAGAAAGAGGTGACCTCAAGAGACAATTGGTTGATTTGAAAGTAGAAATGAAAGAGAATAGAAAACGCCCAGATAACTAGACTGCAGAACTAACATAATTTACTGCAAATGAACCACAAAGAATAGGAAATGAGACAGAATATGCCTGAAAGCCTCCATCTAGTCTTTATTAGTAAAAACAGAAGTACTTATTCCTATGGCAAACATAGTGAGCATTCTTCCATTTGATTGAGGGGAGAGGGTCCCTGGGTGAGGAAAGTGAAGACATGAGGCTTAAACACTGTCTTAGCACCGTGGGCATGATTGCTCTCGCCTGGGACTCACCGGCAGATCAGTCTGAAGGCACAAGAAGATTTGAGGGAGTGATGTTGCCTAAGAAACCTGTATCTGAATTGAAAAGCTTTGACTGCTCTAGCCTAAGAGAGCTCTCAGGCCCCACAGAGGCATAGCAGAAAGCAAGCGAAGAGAGCAGGGTGTCCCCGAGGGGTGCAGTCTCAGCTCTTCCTCCACAGATGGCCATGAAGGAAAGTGGACAAGGAGGATGCACCTGGAGAAGGGAATGGGCCGGAAGTGAGCAAGGGAGGGCCTCAAGGACAGCAGAGCCAGGTTTGCCCTACGGTCCTTTCCTGATGGCGTGAAAGGGGCCTCCTAGCCTGCCCTGCAGGGTTCGTCACTGCCAAGAACCTGCAATTTCCTTAACTCTTTCTTCCCCTTCCAGAATAAGAGTTTCTACTGTATTTTTCTATCCCAGCTCTACCATAATAGTGTGAGTGTGTGTATCTGTGTGTGTTGGGGGGGGGTGGTCATCACCAGCAGAAGAGCAGAGAGAAAACTTGTCTCTACTGCACAGATGAGTGATGGAGGACCACCTCTGGATGTAATGGAGAAGGCCACGCACCGCCGGGGGAGCTTTGCCTGTGAATTCACATAGCATTTGGGTGGACTCACAGCCATCTCCCTTAAGGAAGAGGTCAATTCTGTTCTCTAGGTAAGTAGAAAGGAACACCAGAAGCTGACTATGGTAGAAACTGCTGGCTGTCCACAAATATATTTTTCTTCTCTTCTTTCTGGAACACTGTTAGAGTCTATTGCCAAACCTCCATTGCAATTAAAGCAGTGCTATGAGTTCTAATATCAGACATGAGTAGAAGTATGGTTTCCAGACCTGGATCATTAAACATGCACATATTTATGTGCACACACACACATACAGACACACACACACATGCACACATTCACTACACATCTCCAACAAATGAGTCCTCTATGCCACTTGGTTGTCAGTGCCAGGGGCAACCTTGTAAGTTGCGTGTTGAAGATGGAGCCCTGAATGACTGGGTGTGATGTAGGACTCCTTTCTGTCTTTCTGACATGCCCACGAACTGCTCTGCATTAGTTACACAAAGAAAAACTTTGGTGTTTTCTCACCTTCAACTCTACTTGGATCTATTTGTTATAGCAGATAGCATCCCCTAACCAGTATAATTCAAAAGCATATCAATTATGAAAACAAAAACCCATCTATCCAATCACGGTCCTTGAAGTAATCAACTGCTAATACCATTGTTACCCATCTGACACTTTTTCTGCTTTTGTATGGATGGCTACATATATTACAAAAGTGAGATTACTCTATACACATTATCCTGAGATAGATTTATTATTATTTTTATCATTCAGTTTGCTATAGGGCATATGCACTCACCAGAGAGAGAGAGAGAGAGAGAAAGTGAGAAAGCAAGCTGCCAGGTCTGGGACATGAACCTCAGTCAACCACATGGGAGTCCAGTGCCTCGACTACCACACCACTTGCTGGCTCCCCGCAGATAGCTTTTTTAAAAAGAATGATTTTATTTAACTTCATCTATTTATTTATTTATTTTAATTTGACCAGGGAGGAACAGAGTGAGAGAGGGAAAGTGAGAAAGCAAATCACCAGGTTGAGAACCTAAACTGCGGTCAGCCATGTGGGAGTCCAATACCCTTAGCCACCATGCCACCTCCCAGCCGCGCCCCCCCCCAACAGGTAGCTTTTAAAAGTTTAAGTATATGGGCAAATAGGTAGCATAGTGATTAAGGAACTGGACTCCCACATGGCTGACTGTAGTTTGAGTCCCAGACTCAGCAGCTTGAAAGCCACTCCAGGTGCTTACAAGCATATTCTCAAAATCCCAAGAGAAGAATGGGGGAGAAAGGACTGCAGCATGGCCATCTCCCTTGGGGGGGCTGATTTCTCACTTTCACACTTTCCCTCTCTCTCTCTCTCCAGTGAGTGCACATGTCCTATAGCAAAAATCTAAAAATAAATAAATAAATAAATAGTTCAGATATCAATTCTTGTGGGACATACATTAATATGGCTAAATAGAATGTAATGTATTGACTAATAATTATCCATTTGGGGCTCAAAAGACTATATGATAAACTTAAAGAACATCTAGTCTTTTTTTTTTTTTTTTTTTGAGAGGTTTTTGCTATAGGGTGCGTGTGCTCGCTAGATAGACAGAGAGAGACAGAAAGCGAGAAATCACCCCCCAGAGAGGATGGTCACGCTGCAATCCCTTCTCCTCCATTCTCCTCTCGGGATCGGGGCATGCATGCACACGTGCCCAGCATGAGTTTAAGCCCCCAGGCCGGGACTCAAACTGCGGTCTACTACATGGGAGTTCAGCGACATAGCCATTACGCCAACTGCTAGTCCCAGAAAACATCTAGTCTTTTCAAAAAACACTTATTTTTACACTCAGCAAGTGAGGTGCACAGAAATGAGAATATTTAACGCTCTCTAGAAATGCGTATGCAGGAGTAAGAACTTCTGCCCCAGAGACTGAAAGCAACAGTAAAAGTCTACATGTGATTGAGGAAAAGAGAACACCTTCCACCTGCCCCTCCAGCATTTGTCTTCTGATTAGCCTTGGATCTCAGTACGGACCAGAGCATCCAGACCTTGCCCTTAGTACTGTCTTGGAAGTGCAGGAGCTGGTGAGTAACTACATGTTTCCCAGTGTTGTTCCCATCCTGCAGGTACTCACCTTTCTTATTTATAGACATTTTCAGACACTTCTTACAAAAACAGTGAACACGAAGCTAATGCATGATATACTATTTCAACCAATTATTGCCTTAGAAGGTAATATTCACCCTGGAATTCTTAGAATAAGGTCACACTACCAAGGACATCTCTAACTGACCGTAAGAACACCTTGCAGCCTCCCAGCCTGAAAGGTCAGACCTGGTTTCGCTCAATCACTATTGTACATTTTCCTGCACGACCACGCAGCTCCAGTGTCCAGACGGCTGCCTTCACACCACCAGTCCCTCTCATCTTCTTTGAGCACTGGTTTGAGGAGAATGCCCCCTTTGTGTTCCCACAACATTCTGAAAATACTCCATCCAATAAATCACATTTATTTTACGATCAATGTAGAGAGCTAAGAGACCATATTCTAAAAAGCCAGGGATAACAGTTGGTTTCCTCGCCTCTTCCTCTTTCTCTCTTCAAATATTTATTGGTCATCTTTTATGGACCAGGCTTACTCTCACAGTGCACATGAGCAGCTTTCTGCCTTCGTATTTCCAGTGCTTAGTGCCGTTCCTGAAGGGCAGATGCTGCTGAGTAAGTGACCATTGCCAAGACAAGGGTGTATAAACGTCCTCTGCTCTTCCTCGATAGAGAAAGAAGAGAAAACCCCTCTGGAAGGGTAAGGAATGGGCCAAAATTTCCTTGACGCCAGAAATATGTTAAACAGAGGCTGAATTTCTGCAGGTTATTGTTTTTGAATCTTTAAAAATAGAACTAAAAGTATAATGATAAAGACTGTAAGTCAGCTTGTCCTAGTGTCATCTTCAACATTCTAACATGTTTGTCTTTCTAGTTCTGTCTCTATGCTTTTCAAGTCCCTCATGGTCCAGAGGAAATAAATATCAATCAGAGTTCAAATTAAGATGGGAAAATTTGGGGCCAGCAGGTACATAATGGTTGGGGTGCCAGAATCCCAAATGGCTGACTGTCATTCAAGTCTCGGACCTGGTGCCTTGAAAATCATGCTGGACCCATGTGCGTGTGTGCCCCAAATCTCAAGAGGAGGATGAAGGAGAAGGAACTGCCACGTGGCCATCCTACGCTGGCGAGTGATTTCTCATTTTCCTTCTCGCTCTCTAACAAGTGCACGCACTCTATGGCAAAACCTTTAAAAAGAAAAAAGACAGGAAAATTCATGGACCAAATGAGATGAAATAGATTTCAAAGATTGGATAAAGGCCAAAAGTTTGGCAATTTCTGGGCTCAAGAAACACTTGAGTCTATGGAAATAGGAATGGCCATGGCATCAAGGAAGTGGGTGTGGGAAGTGGGTGTGGAGACAAGTCTCACTAAAAGGAAGAACGGAAATTTGTAACAGTAGGTATTTAAGGAGATGATGACAACCATGGTAATGATAATGATGATAGGTAGGTAGGTAGGAAGACAGACAGACTGAGCAGGTCATGATGTTAGAAGGGATTTACGAAGAGTAAAATTAGGAGGTTGGGCGGGGCATGGCAGTGAGTGTGCCCAGTGAGGCTGACTCCCATAGGAAGGTTCATGGTTGAAGGCCAGAGGCCTCCCTGAACACACCAGGCACGTGAGGGGCCATGACGCAGGGCTGGCTGAAGCTGGAGGTGGATCAGCATGAAGATCCTGCTGCTGGTGCCTCTCTTCCTTGTTCTCTCTCTCCTCCTCACTCATGAAAGAAAGACAAGAAGATAACATGTGTAATATGAGTAAAGTTGGAATTAACAAGTTATTTTAGGTTTATGACCAGAAAAGTCACAACATAAAATGAACTACATTATTGTCTAATTTAGATTAGACATTCAATCATTGTACATCACTACGTAAAACAAACTACTCAGGGGCCAGCAGGTGGTGTGGTGGTTAAGGCGCTGGACACTTCTACATGGCCAACCACGGTTCAAGTCCTGGACCTGATGGCTTGCTTTCTCACTTTCCCTCTCTCTGTGTGTCTGTCTTTCTCTGGTCAAATTAAAATAAATGAATGAATAAATAAAATTAAATAATTTTTTTAAAGAATTAATTATCCAACATGAATACACTTCTCACCAGTCCAGTTGAAGATATCATAGTTATCATCAAGAGACAACCCTATTTTTCTCTTTGATTCCTTTCCTCGCACCTCCTCCAATCTCCCATCGTCTTTTCCCACTATTTCCAGTATCTGTAATGATTCTCCATGCTTCTGTATCTTCCAGTTTTTCAGTTTCCACCATAGAGTGTGGACAGTCGGTTTAAATGCTCGTATCGTGCCCAGCCATGGTGGGGGCACTGACTGACACTGCTACTCTCCCCTGAAGCCCACGGGGGGCTCAGGTTTGATTTTCAGTCCACCCTAAAAGTCAAGCTCCACAACACGTCTGTAAGCCCAGCTACTCAAGAAGCTGAGGCAGAAGGATCAGGAGTTCTAGGCCAGCGTGGACAACATAAGAAGACTGTCTGAAAGAGCTGGGTGTGGAGATGTCCCACTGTCATCCCAACCAGTTGGGAGGCTGAGACAAGAAGATTGAGATCTTGTCTTAAAAAAAGAGAGAGAGACAGAAAGAAAAAGAAAGACAGACAGAAAAGACCAGCTGGAGTGGCACTTCACTGTCACGCTCCTTTGTGATACGGAAACTCCCAGGAAGGGCCCAGGTTTTCGTCTCAGTCTCCCTGCATATGCTGAGTGCAAGTGCACCTGTAATCCTGGCTTGCTGAAGTTCAGGACTGATCATGATATGAAAACACCGCTGGAAATTTCTCCTCTCTCCCTCTCTCTCTGAAGAAATAAACACATTTTTAAAAATTATATTGTCTTGCCAACCTTTTTCACCATGGGTTTCTGGGAGGGACTCTCTTTCTATCCCTTCCTGTGTCTCTTCTCTCTCGTAGGCTGGGGATAGGAGGGCTCAAAGTGATTGCAATTTGGGGAAAAGAGCCAATAAGGAAATTGGTCAAATAAGTTAGGTCGCAACTGCAAAAATACTCTTCACACAACCGGACCTCTGGATCTTATTCCTTGGCGAAGAACCAACATCCTCTGTGGAGGCGCTTCCTTCCCTTAGTCAGCCCTCCACAGTCGGGGCTGCCTCCTGGCTCCTCGCCAGCCACTGCCCCTTTCACTCCCCAGCCTGAAGAGCATTTTCTGGGAGCTTTCTTCAGAATTACTCTCCACAGTGGAGCGCTCCACCCCTGTTCCTAAGAAAAGACCTTGAACAGCCACACACACACACTCATGCCCATGTACACAACCATGTCTGCGTGGCTGTTGGCTTTCCCCAGCGGTTCATGGCTACCTCAGGAGGAAGCAAAAGCCTCAGTTCAGCTTCCAAGATCTTGGTAAAGTTGACACCCATCCTGGCTCAGTCTTACCTCCCAATCAGAACTCAGCCTTACAGACTCTCTTCACAGCCGGGCTAATTAGCCCCACTGTGGCCCAGGTCTATTTGTCAGGTCTCGCCATGTTCCGAATTTAATCCTTATTCCCTGACCTCTTCTCTCTTATCCATCTTTCATAAGCCAATGCTCTCCAATTGCTAGGTCCACAGCAATCTCTACTTCCTCTGAACACCTACACAAAATTTTTGTTTCTACCAATGTTTTGGACACTTAATTTTAAACTTTTATACCATTTCTTAAGTCTTCCTGTGAGGGTGTCCTTCCTCACCAATTACATTCCATGTGGCAAAGACCTTGTTGGAAGCGTGTGTTCCCTTCACAGTCCCAAGCACCACATAGGTGCTCAGCGAGTGCTTGGGGGTGAATTTATGATGACTGATTATTCATCTATGATAGTTGATGAAATGGCAATGGGCAAGCAGATTTGAAATGGGTCATTCATCATTTCTCCATTGTGTCGCCTTACAGAATGTTAATTAGAGTGACTCTTAGCATTACATATGGCTGTTCAGAAAATCAGAATGCAGTTTCGCTCAGGGGTTTGATTTGCCTGAGACAGAATGTAGATGACTATATTATGCTAAAGTAACCATATATTGTACCTCAAAATTACTTTATTTTTAAACCCTGATCCTTAATGCTTGCACAGCTAGCTGGAAAGACACATCAGACCAGCACAAATTTGACAGTCCATTTTTCACCACCTTTTTCTTCATCTATTGCAAAATAAGCAAGGCTCTCCTGAACAGAGTGCTCTCTCTGAAACACGCCTGGGAATGGCAGAACGTGTCTAAAACACAGGCTTCCTCAAATCCTGCAGAGCGTGTCGCTTCCAGCTCATTCCTCCCGTGGAAGGGATGGGGACACATCTGCCTTATTATTATTACTGTTTTTTTTACAAACTGAAATGCAGTAAACTCTGTAAGCCACAAAGTATTGACAAGTTAGAGATCGTCTATTAAAATTACAGGAGAATTGCTTGGTTTACAAAAGAATGTGCTCCAGGAGCCTACAAATCCATCAGACTCTTGGCATGTGTGAATTTAGCAAACGATGTTTCAACCACTGTATTCATGATCAAACACAAATGGCATGCAGCAATTCACCGTGCTGTCGAAGACCTTTGAGTCCTACATCCTGATGGAATTACGGTTTCTTTCAATGCCTAAACTCTGCCAGGTGGGTGCTACGATCCTCCCATTAGAGATGAGAAGTGCACGTGAAGTTTAGGCTCTACGCCCTCACGCGTTTGGGCGTTCCCGGGGCTGCCTGTCATTTCAATGCCAGTCTAGCTCCCAGGAGTAAGACTGCGTACACGATCTTCCTTTAACAACCTGTTCTTCTGTTAGCCTTTGGAGCAGCAATACTTTGTAGGTTTTCTTCTCCTCTGCCCTAAATGAGAGTCTACCATCATCCGATCAACCTGCCTTTATCCTTCAAGCAAGTCCACTCTATTTCTGTAAAGCTGCCACCTGATATTCTAAGGTTCAAAACCCAAATCTGGACGTAGTGGTGGGAAGAGAGTGGCAGGGAGGCTTACTGAAGAAGACGAAAGATGACAAGGCCCACATTTTCAAATGAGTCTTCTCTTGGCCCCTGACGAAGATCAATACTTGTCCTCCCCCAATCAAAGCTATCTCCTAGTGGCCCTCAGAGCCAACTGAGAAACACAGCGGGGACAGTACAGTCCTTCCACCGGTCAAAGCCTCAGAGAATAGTGTAAACTGAGTCTTAGCCAAAACAAGTTTTTAAAAGAAGAAAAAAATAGAAAAAAAAAGTATTGAAAGTATAAGGGGAAAAAGTTAAGGTGAAAGAAATAACCTTTCTGACTCCCCAAAAGTCTTTCCAAGTATTTAAACGTCAGACCCTGGTGTGTTAGGAGCATCTGAGTGGAACCCCCCTTCCTGACCCACCCACATATCCAGGACCTACAGTTGAGAGATACAGAGCAGGATGAAAGCCAAAATGTCACTTAATTTTTTTCCACTATTTTTTTAAATTGGTGATGGAGCACGTGTGTACATATGTGAGGAAGACAGAGGGATACCCTCCAGGATCCAGTCATGCCACGACCCCCTCCCTCCAGGTCTCTAGTTCCTTGATCTTGGGTGCTCACGCACATGCAGGTCGACCAGGCTGGGGATTTGAACCGTAGTTACCATGTGGGATCTGGCTTCTCTGAAGCAGTGCATTACCACTGTGCCATGGAGCCAGCCACTGAAATGTCCCTTGTAATAGTGGTACTGACAGATCAAAGGAGCCTCTTGGTGTGAGTCCAGTGGGCCTTATAGCTCCCTATCCAAACCTGTCTAGACTCAACACAACACACGGTAGAGGAGTGCGTGTTGGCAAGGCCGGCCCCCTGCCCACGCTGCTGCTTCTCGCTGGGAAGGAAAGCAGAAACCACACTGAGAGCCAGGGGTAGATCCTCCCAACCAGGAAACCTGGCACCCTCTAAACAGGTACCTTTCCTATGGCAGGAGGAAAGTGAGAGCTGACCAGAGGTCACAGAGGCTCGGCTAGGGTGGGCAATGGTAGTGCCATGCTCTGCAATTCTGGACGCCATATGGAAGATCAGGGCTCAGTGCCCAGGTTGGCCCATACACGCGGGGTGAGCGCCCATGCCCGTGATCCCTGATGGCTGGGCAGACCGAGGGGGGGCGGGGCACCATGTGAGACTGTGCAGGGAGCTTGTCGCTCTCACTCTCCCTTCCTCTCACAAAAGAAAGAACTTTGTGAAAAAGAGATGCCACCAGAAGCGCTTTTGGAAAACCCCTTTCCATGGAAATCAAGGGTAGAGAAGAGCATTCTCTTCTAACAGTTGGGACTTGTCACTCACTGGCACATTGCTGACCCAGCGAGCAGCGCTTCAAGCCCCTCCTAGCTCTTACTCAGGGGCCTGACTGGATCCTATGACTCCACAGCCGTGGCCTCCACCTGCCGCCACGTAAGCCACACTCACTACATGTCTGGGGGGTTCTGGGAAGAGAGCAAGACAGAGGAAATACGAAAACTAGAAAATATGAGGACCTTAGAATCTACTTTTACCTAAAGGGCCTATTACATTTTCTGGATTGAACTAAGTAAGTTTCTTTATCCCACCCAAAATATGGGGCTCAAGTGGGATATTATTAGTCAATAAAAACAGAGTATAAATAAATTTCTCTGTTCATCAGAGTGTGGAGAGGAGAAATTTGCAAGTAACAGATGCACCTTACAAAACCAAACACTTTCTAAAACAGGGTAATAAAAATGAAAGTAAAGCAATGAAATGTAAATGAATAAAGAAGTATCTATAACTAGAGTCCCAAGATAGCTAATTACCAAGCTGATCATAAAATTTGGCTTCGAGTGTTATAGAAACCAAGTCAAAAGGACTTCCTAATACCTGGAAAGACCTCACAAGTGAGCAGTCGGTCAGTTCACGGGTACTGCCTCCTCCATCCACCAACCTGCAGTCTCATTTTGAAGGCTATGATTTCTTAATCTAGAGGTTTAAAGGAAATAAAACTTACAGACCCAGTGTAGAACCTACTCCCTGACTTTAAACCTCTGGAAGTCGGATTAACATGTAGGCCATGAGGGTGCACTTTAGAAAATGATTGCTTCGTAGGCTCGAATAGTACCCAACAGAGTAGAAGGTGGTAAGAAGCCTGTGCTTTGGTACACTGTGTCTTAGTGGCTGCCCTGCTGGGTAGTCCTCTTCAGGTGCTGGAATTCACTGGTTTGTCGTGTCTCCCTGTACAGTTAAAGGCAGCTTAGGACTCATGCATTTTTTAACCAATCCAGAAGGAGAAAAAGAAAGAAGTTAATTTTTTTCATTATAATTATCATTTTAGTTTACTATAGGGTGCCTGCACTTGCTAGGGAGATACACAGAAAGAGAGAGGAAAAATAAGAAATCATGCTGCAGAAAGGGGGATGGGGCGATGGCTATGCTGTAACGCCTTCTCCTCTGCTCTACTCAGGGCTTTGGGCACGCATGCACATGCACCTGGTGTGTTTTTCAAGCTGCTGGGCCAGGTGCGGGACCTCTAGCACATTGTCAGCCACGTGGGATTCAGCCGCTTAACCACCAGGCAGCTGGCTGGCCCAAGAAACTAATTCTTTTTAAATGAACACAAATATTGTCTCATTAACGTGGTTCTTACTGTGTAATATTTAATGAAGCTAAACATAATAGATTAATTTCTAAATGTGAGTTAACATCTGATATCAGTGAAAATGATTAATCAGTAAACTCAGATGGATTTCACTTTGTGTTTCAGATACCTCTACGGTCCAAGGAGCCCAGGGCATGGAGGCCAGAGGGTCGTGGGCTTGAAGTTGGCCGGGACAGCATAGCTTAAGGAATTATAGCTTTCAAAATGAAGCTGCAAGTGAATCGATGGAGAAGGCGTCATCCAATAACTGACTTATTGATTGCAAACTTGTGAGGTTTTAAAATTTTACCTTTTTTTCCCCATCCAGAATATACTGCATAGGGGCTTAATCATGCATGTTATCATCAATAATTTTCCATTTCTAGTTTTGTGTGTATATATATATATATATATATACACACATATATACACACACACACATATATATATACATATATATGTATACATATATATATACATATATATGTGTGTATATATATATATATATATATATATATATATATATATTTACCCCTATTTCTGACCCTCTGCCCTTTCTCACCCTCCTCCCACACTATCACTGGTGTCTACAGTTGTTTTTCATTCTTTTTTCCCTCACATTTTATTGATCACAAAATTTCTTATATAATCTAACTACTTTCAATAGCAAGTTCAGCTGGTAATTTCAAGAAAAGCAGTTTTAACTTTAATAAATCAAAGAAATGCTAAGGAACTTTGCTTAAAACTTAAAGCCAGAAAATGGGTTAGGATTCTGTTCATATAGTAGGTACATGAACCTATCAACAGCTCAAGGCAGGATGAAAATCTTTAAAACCAGATAACAAAGCCAGACAACAAAGCCTACAAAAAAAGCTTTAGTTAAAAGTCATAAAATGCTATTTCACCAGTTCAGTCTCATGTACTTAATCTATCTTCTGTTGTGGTTCAATCTTCCTGATTGAATTTTGGAATATAATATTCAACGCCAGATTTGTCCCTACAATTAAGTTGGCCATTTTCTTAGTTTTTGAACTCTTATTTCTGTGTGTCTATATTTAATTTTCCTGACATAGCATTCCCTTGAGAACTTCTTGGAGATCTGGTCTGGTGATAGTAAATTCTTTCAGGTTTTGTTTATCTGAGAATGTTCTTGTCTTTTCTTCCCATATGAAAGATAATCTTGCCGGGTACAGTATTCTTGGTTGCAATTGCTTTTCCCTTAACACTTTGAATACATTCCTCCATTCTTTCCTTGTTCTCACTGTTTCTGATGAGAGGTCCGCTGTCAGTCTGATGGGATACCCTTTGTACGTAACTTGCCGTTTTTCTCTTGCCAATCTTAGTATCTCGTCTTTGTCTGTGGTTTTGGTCAATCTGGCTATAAAGTGTCTTGGAGAAGATCTTTTTGGATTAATTCTATCTGAGTTCCTTTGTATTTCTTGAGAGTGGATCTTTGAGTGCCTCCTTAGGTTTGAGAAATTTTCTTGCAGGATTTCATGGAATAGATTATCAAGGCCCTTATTAGTCTCTTTGCCTTCTGGGATATCAATTATCTGGATGTTTGGACGTTTGATGGTATCTAGTATTTCTCATATATTATTCTCATTTTTGGGTCCATTTTCTCAGTCTTCATGGTGGATTTTTTCTAGGCCAGCAATTTTCTCTTCTACACCTGAGATTCTATTTTCTGCATGATCTAGCCTGCATTTAATACTTTCAAGGGAGGTTTTGACTTCCTGTATTATAGCCTTCATCTCTAACAGGTCCATTTGATTCTTTTGTAAAGTGTATCATTCCTCTTTTAGATCTTGCAAGAATTTCCTCACCTCCTGGAACTCGTCATCTCCTTTCTCTTTTCTCTTCTTCAGTTCACTGTCTCTCTTCTCTCTCATCTCTGCTGGCTTTGCCATTATGAATATTCTAAATTCTTTATCAGACATTTCCAAGATTTCAATTGAACTGTCTGTGGATGAAGAGGAGCTATTCTTTTCCCTTGGAGGAGAGGTATTTTCTTTGTCTATTTTTTTTTTTTGAGAGGTTTTTGCCATAGGGCACGTGCACTCGCCAGATAGAGAGACAAAGAGAAAGCAAGAAGTCACCCCCCAGGGTGGATGGCCACGCTGCAATCCCTTCAGAGGAGAAGTATTTTGTTGCTTTCCCATATTTCTTGAGGCCCTGTTATGATTTCTAGTCATCTGATGGATGGTGTGTTTCTTCCTAAACTTGAAGTTCAATCTGAGCGTTCAGGAGCGTGCCGAAAAAGGTGATCTGGAATCTCTTTTCTGTTCCATTTTGATCCCTTTGTGCAGCAGATTCAGTAGATATTGAGGAATATGTTAACCCTAATAGTATTTGGATGTTTGGCTATAGTTCCCTTAGCTTTGTCTAGAAACACAGTGAATGGAGACTGAAGAGCAGAGAGATAAGATAAAACAAAAAGAAAAGGAAAAAGAGAGAAACAACAACCAAGAAACAGAGAAAAAAAGAAGAAAAAAATTAAAAAAAAAAAACTAAAAAATTATTTTTTTAACAAAAAGCAAAAAATAGAAAACCGCATGGCATGCAGGCACTGTGCAAAATGACTAGTTCTCAGGAGCTGTGAAAGTGTCTTATTCTGAAGGCTTAGCCCTTGCCTCTCCTGGGTGGCAGGGGGAGAGAGGGTTATTAACAAGATAAGAGTAAAGGAGGGGCTGAAAGCCAAGAAAATACTTTACCCTAAAAATTATTTAAAGGAGGGAACCAGCAGTTAGCGTAATGGTTATGTCGCTGGACTCCCACGTAGTCGACCGCGGTTTGCGTCCCGGACCCGGTGGCTTAGAACTCACGCGGGGCATGTGTGCATGCGTGCCCAAGATCCCGAGAGGAGAATGGAGGAGAAGGGATTGCGGTGTGACCATTCCCCCTGGGGGGTGATTTCTCGCTTTCTGTCTCTCTCTGTCTGTCTGGCGAGCACACGCGCCCTATAGCGAAAACCTCTCCAAAAAAAATAAATAAATAAATAAAATTATTTAAAGGAAAAATCACCAAAAAAATGAGAAGACAGAGACAGAGGCAGAGAGAGACAAAGATAGAGATAGCGACAGAGAGAAGGCTTGAGGGTCTTCCTACCACTCGAGTTTGTGGGCTAGAGACTGAATTATCAGTGGAAAATCTTCATTTCTCTTTTTTCCCTGAAATCACTAGTTCTCAGGAGCCATGAAGGTCTCTTCTTCTCACTTATTTTTTAATAGTGAAAATCTGTGTTCAAAAAAAAAAAGAAAAAAGGTTGGACATCATTTCATTTCACAGCTTGAGGGCAATCAATATGTTTTTGTTTTTTTTATTTTTTGCAAAAAAACTACACTAACAGATGCCTTCAAAGCTTCACTCAGTTATTATTGGCAGCATATCGCGGTATCTTAAATGGCGGCTTCTTCTCTCAGCCACCCTTTAATATCACATACCTGTGGGCCCAGCTGCTCGAGTCTAATGCAGGAGGAGCGCAACACAATGAGAACCTCAATAAGGTTAAAAAGCCAGTTTCTCATTACCCCAGTCACGGGACCAGTGGCTCCCACAGTAGACAGCACGGACCTTCACGTCACTGCAGGAAGTTCCACTGACAGTACTACTAACATCTACAGTAGAGTCTTTCCCACACCCTCAACAGAGCACGCATGCTCCCTGGAGAGAGACAGAGACAAAGGAAGGGAAAAAGAGAAATCACCTCCCAGGGGTATGGCCACACTGCAATATCTTCTCCCTTCTTCTCTTAGGATTTTAGGCATGCATGCACACAATCCCAGCATGGGTTTTCCTTTTTCCTTTTCTCTTTGTATTTTTTGTTTGTTTAAGAGATTTTTGCTGTAGGGCACATGTGCTCACTGGGGAGACAGAGAGAGTAAGAGAGACAGAAAGTGAGAAATCACTCCCCAAGGGAGATGGCCACACCATAATCCCTTTTGCTCCATTCTCCTCTTGGGATCTCTGGCATGCACGCATGTACACCCAGCGTGAGTTTCAAGCTGCCGGATCCTGGACTCAAACCACAGTTGACTATGTGGGAGTCCAACACCTTAACCACTACATCACCTGCTCCCCACACCCTGAGCATGTTTTTTATTTTTAATTATTACTTATTTAATTTTATTTATTCGTTCATTTATTTTAATTTGACCAAAAAGGGACAGAGAGAGAGAGAGAGAGAGAGAGGGAGAAGGAAAGGGAGAAAGGAAGCCACCAGGTCCAGGACTTGAACGTGGTCGGCCATGTGGGAGTGTCCAGCACCTTAACCACAACGCCACCTGCGGGTCCCACCCTGGGCATGTTTTTCAAGCCATTGGGTCTAGGACTCAAACCACAGAGTCAGCCATGTAGGATCCAGCCACCTTAACCACCATACCATCTATCTGGGCCCATTTTTTTTAAGTGAATTCTGAAATGTTTATTTAACAATCAGGAAAAGGAATTATATCTATTTATTACCTATTAAAGACAGAAGAAATTGTGTGGCTTTGTTTCAATGTAATCAGTGTTCTACATTTATATACACTCATTTCAATATTCCACAAAAATGTGTCCCAAAACTCTACCACATTCCAGCCTCGGTGTTAGGCACTGAGGCTACACACGAGTTCAATCTAATGGACAAGAAATTTCAGTAGCAAGTAATTACAATAGAGTGAAACAGGAGCTATGAAAAAGGAGATGAGAAGTAACAGAAACGAGATCTCAGAGAGGGTTTTCCACCCCTGGTAAGGAAAGAATGGAGGATATTACAGATCAAAGGAACCGTTCATGCCAAAGTGCAGAGACATTAAAAAGTAAGATGTGTCTGAGTACTAAACGAGATAAATCCTGACATGAAATTAGGTGGAAGGTGATGAGATTCGAATCATGAGGGGAGGCAGCTGGAGCTCACCATCCCATAGAGGTAGGTCTTATGTGGTGGGGACTATGGAATGATGAATGTTTTGGTATATAGAACATTTGTGCTTTGAGAAAAATGAAAGCAACTTGCTAAGAAAACAAAAATCATTAAGTATATGTAAGACTATTTGAAGAAAAGCTGAAAATTTACTACCAGATGCCAAATATAATAGAAATAATGTTCCTATATGCAGAGTCACACTCAAGTAAGCATACATATAAACACATGTATAGATGATCAAAAGTAATATAACTATAAAACGCTAGTGAGCTATGCAAGTGTGTGTGGCATATTCAGCTGATTTCCCTAGTATAGGAAGCCCACCCTGAGTACGGTAATGAAAGGGGTATTTTGTGAGGTGCTTTTTGCAAGCATTTAACCCCTCCTGCCTTGCCAGGAGGGTAGAGCCCTCTGCAATAACTTCTCTGACCCCCTCCATTACCTTATCCAGACACTCACTGGAGGGGGAGAAAGAGTTCACCTGGAACACTGAAGTAAGAAAGAAACCGAGGTAATAAGCGGCAAGCTTTGCAGTCAGCTCAAGAGGGGAGGACGAGAGGAAAGCAGCCAGCTACCTCGTGAAAAATATTAGTATGAAGTCAGATGAGAGAGTTGGAGGTGAAGAAGGGGGGTTGGTAGACACACAAAACTGAACTAGGGCCAGCCCCGCAGCGCAACAGTGAAGTGCTGCATGTGGAGAGCCAGATCCCACAAGGCCAACCACGGTTGGAATCCGGGCCCAGCAACACGAAAGACATGCCTCATGCATGCACACACGTCCCAAAGCCAGACAGGATGGAGAAGTGGAGGAAACCAGATTGTGCCATGACTCTCGCTTTCCCTGGAGAGCACTGCAGCCTTTGGCAACTGAAAAACAATCCTTAGCTTCTCAGTCTCAGGGGCCAAGGCAATCAATCCGTTTGTTTTTCAGCTTTTGCAAAACAACTACACTGACAAGTATCTTCAAAGCTTTGCTGGGACCAGCAGCTGGTGTAATGGCTATGTTGCTGGACTCTCATGTAGTTGACCATGGTTCGAGTCCCAGACCCAGTGGCTTAAACTCACACCAGACACGTGTGCGTGCGTGCTCAAGATCCCGAGAGGAGAATGGAGGAGAAGGGATTGCAGTATGGCCATCCCCCCTGGATGGTGATTTCTCACTTTCTGTCTCTCTGTCTCCGCGCCCCATAACAACAAAAACAACAAACTTCTCCAAGAGAAAGAAAGAAAGACAAAAAGCTTTGCTCAGTCCTGGGGAGCATATTGACAATTATCTGGAATGCAGCTCACTTTTCTCAGGAGTCCATCATATTGAGGAAGAGGCCACTTCTCCTTTTTTTTGTCTTTTTTTGGAGAGGTTTTTGCTATAGGGCACGTGTGCTCGCCAGACCGACATAGAGACAGAAAGTGAGAAATCATCCCCCGGGGGGATGGCCACGCCGCAATCCCTTCTCCTCCATTCTCCTCTCAGGATCTTGGGCACGCACGCACACGCGCTTGGCGTGAGTTTAAGTCACCAGGTCCAGGACTTCAACCGCGGTCGACTAGGTGGGAGTCCAGCGATATAGCCATTATGCTAACTGCTGGTCCCAAGGCCACTTTTCTTAAAACATCCCACTAGTTAGAGTTAATTACAGGGAGTAGGAGCATGGGTTCTTGGAAGACATCAAGGTTATCCCTGTGGATAGATTACATGACTTCCAGAAGTCGTGAAGTCCCGCCTGCCTCTGTCCAGGCATCAGTGAGCAGTGACATAAGACAGACCCAAAGCACAGTCACTTTAATTCATTGCACTTCAGCTTCATGTTGCTGCAAGGCATGAGGCCTCGGAGCAGGGTCCTTCCCAGGTGCAGCTTCAGAAAAACGAAAGTGAACGGAGTCTGTTATAGACTTGTCTGTCCCAGTCACACAAGCATGGCCCTTCCCTCCTTAGGTTGTGATAAGACCAGATCATGAAGCTCAAGGCAATTCATCAACATTAATCAATTCCAACACAAGCCTTGGGTGGAAGAACAGAATACGTAATAGAGTTCCTGCAGGGAGGCAAACAGCCCACAAACATCTTTGCAAAAAGCAGCAGGAAAATAAGCTCAGGTTTGACTAAAGGCTCTTCATAATCACCGTTATCTTCACATTCACACACAGACACGTGCACACACTCTTCTATTTTCTTTGAAATAGCAAATGCTAGTATGCAAATATCTGAAATGAAAACTAAAACTCAGACCTAAAGTGGACCTCCAAAGGTCATCTGACTCACTCCTCTGTATTAAGATAATGAGGTTCCTTTTATAATGCTTTACAAAGTTAGCAGCGTTTATGGAGGTTCTATAGCATGCTTCACACAAGGAGGCAATCGGGAACTTGATTTAAAGGGAACTTCATGAGATGAGTTTCCAAGATCTCACAACTAGCAGGAAAAGACAGAAAGAAAGAACCAGAGACAGATCCCTGACTTCCTGCTGTAGCATTCTCCCGACCACGCTGTCTGGAGCCAGTGACAGAGTGATAACGTGCAAGAAACAGAGAACCCTACAATGGAACTGTTAATAGAAGACTAATTTAGTCACCCCGTCTAACACAAGTTTTGAACAGAGGTGCTCGTTATCCCACCCAGCGTCAGGACAGATGTTACACCATTTCCTTGACCTTTCCTTCCTGTTTATTGCCTCGTGGTTACGGCATTATAACCTATTTTCAGCAGAGGCACTCTCTCTATGCCTCATAGAAATATACTACGTGACCACCTAACCTGCAAGAGAGGCTGGGAGGTTCAGGGTTTCAACCTGCTCACCGTGCTGCCTCAGGCAAACCAAGGAACCTTTAAGTAATAGGGGAAATTAATATTGGGTTTTTGTACCCTTTTACACACACCGAGTGTCCAAGGAGGTGTTGCAGCCTTTCTACCGTGGACGTGGATTCGGTTTAGAAAGCCAGTTGTTTATCTGCCAGTAACTAGTAGAGGGCAGCTGTTACTGTCAGCGGGGGGAAGAGGAAGCAAATCTCGCTGCTCAGGCCAGTCCTGCCTCCACTGAACCACTCAGTCCCCACCTCTGTTACCCCAGGTGTGGAGCTGCAGAGGCGAGGAGCTGAGATCCCTCCGGCCTGCATCATCCATAATCCCAAGGAAGAGCAGATGGGCAGGTTTGCCAAGTTGGCTTCCGAAAAAAAGTGTTTAGCTTGGTTTCCAAGTATCAATGGTAAAGCTCATAAATTTGAAAGGAAAGAAAAGCCTATTATATAATTGCTGTTCTCCTCTTCCACCCCCTATGAATACTTAAGATAGTCCTTTTATTAACAAAAGAAAAAAAATCTTGTAAAAGTTATGAGATTTAAACACCAATCAATGATACATCTTTAGCAGGGAGTGACTAATTTGTCAAGTAAATCTTTTTTTTTTTTTTTTTTTTGGAGAGGTTTTTGCTATAGGGCGCGTGCGCTCGCCAGACAGACAGAGAGAGACAGAGAGATAGAAAGTGAGAAATCACCCCCCGGGGGGATGGTCACGCTGCAATCCCTTCTCCTCCATTCTCCTCTCGGGATCTTGGGCACGCACGCACATGCACCTGGCGTGAGTTTTAAGCCACCGGGTCCGGGACGCGAACCGCGGTGGACTGCATGGGAGTCCAGTGACATAGCCATTACGCTAACTGCTGGTTCCCTGTCAAGTATATCTTTTTTTTAAAAAAAGAATTATTTATTTTTTATTTTATTTATTCATTCATTTATTTTCATTTGACCAGAGAAAGATAGACACAACGAGAAAGCAAGCCACCAGGTTCAGGACTCGAACCATGGTTAGCCATGTGGGAGTGTCCAGTACCTTAACCACCATGCCACCTGCTATCAAGTAAATCTTTAGAAACAAAGATAAGTTGTTAAAATAAGAATTCACAAATTCTTTTTTTTTTTCCATCCTTGATTCCCTATCCCTCACCCTCTGCCATGTCCCACCCTCCTCCCACATTGTCTCTCGTATCCATGATTGCTTTCTATGCCTTCCCCCCCCATTTAATTGATTTGCTAATGAACTTAACTAGTCTAAATATTTCCAATAGCAAGTGCAGCTGATATATACATATCCATGAACCCAAGTCTGACTTTTGGCATAAACCTCAGTGAGTAGAATGAACATACTATAAAGCAGTACCTAGCTGGGGCTATATAGCTTACTGCAGTCATCAAATAAAAAAAAAAGCAAAAATATACAAGACATAAGAAATGGAAAGTTATTTGTTGATAACACGTATGTTGATCTGCTTGATTGAGCCAATATATAGTGTATTCTGGATGGAAAATTTATTTTGTATGCTATGATGATGTATAGTGAATTAATGTAAAAGAAATAAATTTAAAGAAAAGGAAAAAAATGTATATATATATTTGTTCATTTTTAACAGCTGGATACCCCCCAAAAAATAGTAATTCACAAGTTCATCCACCTTTGGTTAAAAGTTAAAATGAAATTTGAAATTACAGAAACAAGTGTTGTTTTGTATGGATGAAACTAGCCATGAGCTTCTCGACCTGAGGTCCCTTGCATATAGAAGGGCCCTGACAGCCGGCTGGGAGGAAGCCGCTGGGGGCCCCACCCCAGGCAGCAGGCCTCTGGGCTCAAGGAGCAGCCTCTGGGCCTTGGTGACACGGCCAGCCAGCCTGGCCCTAGGTGACCGGAACAGAAGAGTTTTCTGGGATGCGGGGAAGTCGGATCTAAACCTGGGAGGGTCTCAGAAACCGTGAGGCCTGGGTTGCCTGCCACCGCAGAGAGCCTGTTGCTATAACCCCACCCCGTATTTAGAGGGAGAAACAGGCAGGTAAAGACCGAAGTCGGACCGGCCAGGGACTAATGAATTCTAGCCGTTCAAAATGTGCTTCTGCGCGCTCTGAGTATTCATTGCTGTGTACTGTGTGGCATTTCTTTCTGAGGGGAAAATTTAGGACCATCCCTCACGATACGCACTTCCCTAAGCTTTTCCTCGGCCACGTTGGGGCGACTGTCCTTTTCACAGTTCAGTCGCTGCGAGACAGAGGTGTCCATGTGTTGGATTTGTTTTGGAATTTGGGGCACGCACTTATGATAAACCAGTCCAGTTCTTACTCACCTACCCGCCTCCTCAGACTGGATCACACTGATAAAATGTGAGTTAAGTACATCTTTTCAGTAATTCTAATAACTGACCAAGGGAATTAAATTAATATTTTTCCATTCTTGTCGTAACCTGTTGAGATATCTTTCAAAATGTGGCACGGAGGGAAAGAAAAGAAGTTTTATACACATATTATTGCTGAAATTTCCTGGCTTTTTGTCTCTCAGAAGAGTACTGTATGAAATATTTATTTAAAAATGGAAATATTAAGAATTAAGTGAGCTTAAACCATCCTAATTACTATATGGCATTTCTCTATTGCTTGAGGAAACTCCAAATTATCTACACCCCTGCTGTAGTTAGCCTGAGCTGACTAGAATATCTTGTTAAAAAAAAATTAAAATCTTTCAAATAGCTAACTAGATCCACTTAATTCTATTTAAATCATCATTCAGGATGAGGTAACTATTGCAGTGTAGGATTGGAAGAACAAGTCAGGGAGTCAAAGAACTTTAGGTCACAGTGCGCCAGCAGATGGTGTAATGACTACATCACTAACTTCCACATGGCCAACTACAGTTCGAGTCCTGGACCCGGACGCTTGAAACTCAAATGGGGCACTTGTGCTGCATGCCCAAAAATCCCGAAAAGAGAATGAAGGAGAAGAGATGGTCACATAGCCATCCCCCTGGAGGGTGATTTCTCACTTTCTGTCTGTGTCTCCAGTGAGTGCATGCATTTATAGCAAAAATCTCTCTAAAATTAAAAACAAAGAAGAACTTTAGGCCACTGGAAACCAGAAACCATTTATTCACTGAATAGATATTTACTGGGCTCCTATTATGTGCTAAGCACCTTTTTAAGAAAAAAAAAAGAAAAAAGTGTGTAGGGGGGGCCTAAAGAGACAGAGTTTCTACCCTTATGGAATTTACATTCTAGCAGGAGAAACAGACAGCCCCACCCCAGATGGTGATAATAAGTAATATGAAGAGAGGTAACAGGATGAATGTGACCAATTCTTTCCTGTCTTGAAGGAAGAGTATCTCTGAGAAAGTCTAATTTGTAGCCACCTTTAATTCAGGGAGAAGACTCCTCTCTGTCCTACTGTCGTGATCTCTGTACATCTGCAGTGGTGGTTCTCAAAGGACGGTCCCCACACCAGCCATGTCAGTTTTACCTATTTGTTAAAATGCACATTCTGAAGTCTTACTTTATTTTAGTATTATCATTAAGATTTATAGTGTTCTCTTCCTTAAATATTTTTAATTTAATTCTAGTTTCTTTTATACATTCAATCACTATACATCACTTAGCTTGTAAAATAAATTTTCCCAACATGAATACACTTCACGCCACTCCAGTTGAGGATGCTATTTACATTATCAACAGATAATAATCCTTTTCCATGTCCCATACATGTCTTGCCTCTCCATTTTTCTCCTTAATGTCTTTCTTCACACTGTCCCCCTTCTTCCACCCTCTTCCCACACTGTATCCAGTATATTTAACCATTTTCCATGCTTCTACATCTTCTAATCTTTCCGTTTCCACCATAGAGTGCGGGCAGTCAGTATATATACATACAACGTCATTCTTTCATAGCCTGGCTTTGCTTCACTCAGTAGTAAATCTTTCATATTTGCCCACTTTCTATCAAAATGCCAGAGTCTTATTGTCTTTTAAGGCTGAGCAGTATTCCATAGAATATATGTTCCACAGTTTTTCAATCCATTCATCTGTTTGTGAACATTTGGATTGGTTCCGTGTCTTAGCAATTGTGAATAATGCTGCAATAATTATAGGTGTGCAAGAACTTTTCCAACTGAGTGATTTTCTATCCTTTGGGTAGATAACTAGGAGTGGAATTGTTGGATCATATGGTAGTTCTATTTGTAGATCTTTGAGAAACCTTCATATTATTCTCCACCATGGCTGGACCAATTTACCTTCCCACCAGCAGCGTAGGAGAGTGCCCCTTTCACCGCAGGCCCACCAGCACTTATCAACATTTGTTTTTTAATCTTTGCCATTCTGACTGGGGTTAGATGGTATCTCATTGTGGTTTTGATCTGTATCTCCCTTATGATGAGGGATGTTGAACATTTTCTCATATACTTTCTGGCTGTTCATATGTCTTTCTTAGAGACTTGTTTGTTCAGCTCATTTTCTCATCTAATTGGATTGATCTTCTGGGTTTTTTTTGTTTGTTTGTTTGTTTTTGTTTGTTTGTTTTTGTTTTTGTTCTGTTTTTTTTTTCGGGGGGGGGGAGGTAAACTTCTTGAGTTCCCTGTGTATTCTGGTTATCAGTCCCTCATCTGGAGCATAGTTCACAAAAACATTCTCTCATTCCGAGGGTTGTCAACTCACACTAATTACTGTGTCTTTTGCTGTGCAGAAACTGCTTAGTCTGATGTAATCCAGTTGTCTCGTTTCGAGATTATTGCCTGTACTTTGGGGGTCTTATTTAAGAAGGCTTTGTTTATCCCAATGTCTCCCAGAGTCTCCCCAGTGTTTTGTGTCAGTAGTTTGAGGTCTTAGGTTTAGATCTTGATTCACTTTGAGTTGATTTTGTCAATGGTGAAAGATAGGGCTCCAGATACATCTTCCTGCAGGTGAAGACCCAGTTTCCCCAGCACCATTTGGTAAAGAGGTTTTCTTTTTTCCAGTGGATCCACTGGTATCCTTTGTTAAATATCAGTTGACTGTATGTTTTGGAGGTTATTTCTAGGGTCCGTATTCTGATCCATTGGTCCTCATATCTATTTTTGTGCCAATACCATACCGTATTGATTATCACAGCTTTGTTATATATTTTGGGGTCACAGAGTGAGATGCCTCCTACTCCACTCTTCTTGTGTAAGATTGCTTTGGCAGTATGGGGTTTTCTATAATTCCAGTCAAATTCTGTGGTAGTCTATTCTAAATCTGTGAATAATGTCTCTGGTACTTTGATTTACATTAAATATGTAGATTAATTTGGGTATAATTGCCATTTTCATTATATTATCTCTTCTGATCCAAGAACATGGGATGTTCTTCTACATTTTTGTGTTATTTTCTATTTCTTTTTTTAGCTTTTCATAGTTTTCCTTGTGGAGGTCTTTGACTTCCTTGGTTAGATTTATTCATAGGTATCTTATACTTTTTGTGGCTATGGTAAATGGGACTATTTTCTTCAGTTTTATTTCAGTCTACTTGTCGTTTGTAAACAGAAATGTATAGATTTTTGTGTGTTGATTTTGTATCTTGCCACTTTACCACTGCATTCATTTATCACTCGCAGGAGGTTTTTCGTGGATACTTTCTGATCTTCTATGACAATCATGTCATCTGCAAATAGATCATTTCACCTCTTTTCCTATTTGAATGCCTTTTATTTCATTCTCTTTTCTGATTGCATTGGGTAGGACTTCCAGCACTATACTGAAAAGGAGTGGAGAAAGTGGGAAGCCTTGTCTTTTAACAGTTTTTAGTGGAAAAGCTTTCAGCTTTTCTCCATTAAGTATGATGTTAGCTATGGGTTTTTCATAGATAGTTTCTATTGTGTTGAGGAATGTACCTTCTATACCAATTTTGCTGAGATTCTTAATCATGAAGAGATGTAGTATTTTACCAAATGCTTTTTCTGTATCAATTGATATGAGCATGTAGTTTTTTATCTTTCTTTCTGTTAATATACCATATAACATTTATGGTTTTGCATATGTTGAATCACCCTTGCCTCCCTGGAATAAAGCCTACCTGGTTGTGATGTATAATCTTTTACATATGTTGTTGTATGTGATTTTTTAGTATTTTGTTGAGAATTTTTGCATTTATATTCATCAGAGATACTGGTAGTTTTCCTTCCTTGTCACATCCTTGTCTGTTTGGTGATAAGGGTGATGGAGGCTTCATAAATGAATTGGGGAGGATTTTTTCCTTTTGGATCTTTGAAAATAACTTGAGTAGAATCGGAGTTAACTCTTTGTTAAAAGTTTTGTAGAATTCAGAAGCGAAGCCATCAGGACCAGGGCTTTTCTTTGCTGGGAAGTTATTTATTACTGCTTCAATCTTGTTGCTTGTTATGAGTCTATCCGGGCTTTCTGCATCCTCCTGATTCAATCTTTGTAGATTATGTGTCTAGGAATGTGTCCATCTCATCCAGGTTTTTTTGTATGTTGGCATATAGATACTCATAGTATCATCTAATGATTTTTTTATTTCTATTATGTCTGTTTTAATATTTCCTGTTTTGTTGCAAATTTGATTTATCTGGCTCCTTTCTCTCTTCTTAATTAGTGTAGCTAATGGTGAGTCAATTTTGTTGGTTTTTGCAAAGCACCAGCTTTTGCTCTCACTTATTTTCTGTATACTTTGTTTATTTTCTATTTTATTTATTTCTGCTCAAATTTTTATTGTTTCTTTTCTCCTAGCATTTTTTGGATTTTTTGTTGTTGTGGTCACAGTTCTCTGAGGCATGACATTAGGTTGTCCACTTGCCATTTTTCCACCTTTTTCTTTATGTGCACTAATTGCTATGCGCTTCCCTCTTATGACTGCTTTTGGTGTGTCTCATAGATTATAGAAACTCACGTATTCATTATCATTGGTTTCCATAAAAATTTTAATTTCAGTCTGAATTTCTTTAGTAGTTGTGAAGTCATTCAAGAGTAGGTTATTTAATTTCCATATGATCATGTATTTTTGTGTTTTTTAAAATGAAGTTAATATCAAGTGTAACTCCATCATGGTCAAAGAAGATGCTGGATATAGTTTCTATACCTTTGAATCTGTAAAGTCTTGTTTCATGCCCTGTTGTGTGGTCCATCTTCAAAAAGTTTCCATGTTGGGTGAGGAAAAAAAGTGTATTTTGTGGTTTTTAGGTGGAAAGTTCTATAGATAGTTGTTAAGTCTATTTTATTTATGGTATCATTTAGCTCCTATATCTCTTTGCTTATATTTTGTTTGGATGATCTGTCCAAAGGAGATAGTGGGGAGTTGAGATCCCCAAAAATTCATGTGTTTCAGTCTCTCTCTCTTTTTGTATCTAGCAGTCTTTCCCTCATGTATTTGGGTGCTCCTGAATTAGCTGCATAGATATTTATAAGTGTTATATATTCTTGATGAGTTAGCCCTTTCACTGCTATGTAATGCCCTTCTTTGTCTTTTTTTACAGTTTTTGTTTTAAAGCCTATTTTGTCTGACATTACTATTGTGACTCCAGCTCTTTTATGGTTTCCGTTTGCATGGAATTTTTTTTTCTTTTTTTTTTTTGGGGGGGGGAGAGGTTTTCGCTATAGGGCGCGTGCACTCACCAGACAGACAGAGAGAGACAGAGGGACAGAAAGTGAAAAATCACCCCCCAGGGGGGATGGTCACGCCGCAATCCCTTCTCCTCCATTCTCCTCTCAGGATCTTGGGCACGCACGCACACGCGCCCAGCGTGAGTTTTAAGCCACAAGGTCTGGGACGCAAACCGCGGTCGACTACATGGGAGTCCAGTGACATAGCCATTACGCTAACTGCTGGTCCCTGCATGGAATATTTTTTTCCAGCCCTTCACTTTTAGTCTGTGTACGTTTTTATCCATGAGGTGTGTTTCTTGTAGGCAACAGATAGAGGATTTCTGTTTTTTTATTTGTTCAGTCAATCTGCGTCTCTTAATTGGAGAATTTAATCCATTAACATTTAACATTACTATTGATACTTCCAAATTTCTCACTACCATTAAGTTGACCATTTTCTTGGTCTTTTTATTAAAGTAATTATTTTATTTATCTTTATTTATTTATTTTAATTTGATCAAAAAGGGACAAAGTTGGGGGGAGGGGAGACAAAACAAGTCTCCAGGTCCAGAACTCAAACCATGGCTGGCCAGTTGAAAGTCCAGTGCCCTGACCACCACATCACCTGCTGCCCCCTCTTGGTTGTTTCTTATTCTCTTCTGTCTATCTCTTTAGTTTTCCTGGCATAACACTCTCTTCAGAATTTCTTGAAGAGCTGATCTGTGTTGGTAATTTCTTTCAGGTTTTGTTTATATGAGGTTTTTATCTTTTCTTCCATATGAAGGATAATCTTGTCAGGCATAGGAATCCTGGTTGAAATTCTTTCTCTTAATACTTTGAATATATCTTCCCACTCTTTCCTTGCTTGCATTGTTTCCAGTGAGAGGTTCAATGTTAGTCTGATGGGATGACCTTTGAAAGTAACTTGACATTTCCCTCTTCCCAATTTTAGTATCTTGTCTTTATCTGTCATTTTGTCTATTCTGGCTATACTGTGCCATGGAGAGGATCTTCTTAGATTGATTCTATTTGGGGTCCTTTGTATTTCTTTGTTCTGAATGTTTGAGCACTTCTCTAGACTTGGAAAGTTTTCTTTCAGGATTTCATGGAATCGATTATCAGTGCCCTTAGTTTCTTCACCTTCTGGGATACCTGTTATTTTTTTTCAGTCCTTTGGTAAATTTTTCTATGTCAGAGGTTTTGTCTTCTACATCTGAAATTCAATCTTCATCATGGTCTAATAAGATTTTATTACTTTCAAGAATGGCTTTGATTTTCAGTATTACAGTTTTTATCTCTAACAGTTCCATTCAACTTGTTTTTTTGTTTTTTATTTTTGGTGTCCATTTCTTCTTTCACATCACAGGACTTCCTCATCTCCTGGAATTTGTTGTCTCTTTTCTGTTCCATCTCATAGAATTTTGTCACCATAAATGTTCTGAATTCTTTTTTGGACATTTTGGTAACTTCTGTTCTTTTCAAAAGTTGGAGGTGAGTTACTGTGTTCTCTTAATGTAGACATATTTCCTGGTTTTCTCATACTTGAGGCTCTTCTGAGACTTTTAGTCATTTGGTGGTGTATTCACTTCTGAAGGACTCTTTGGAGAAGGTTTCTGCACCTGTAAACTCGTTTGCATCCCTTTTGCTGTGAATAACTTCTGTGCCAATGTCTCTCTTCTGCTGTGGTTAGCATCGTGGTCCCCACAGGAGGCATTTTCTGTTCAGGTTTCTGAAGAGTTTTCTCCCTTTTTACTGGTAGTTCATTGGGGAGGTGGGGATTCCTCTGAGCCTCACAATGTTTAAATATTTGAAAACTATAAATCTAGACCTGTCTTGTCCCTCTGAGGGGTGAAGGCTGAGCAGAAAATGACAATGTAAGGTGGCAGAAACAGAGAAAATCAAAGAAGAGGAAAGTAAAAGTTGCATACCACACTGCGCAAATTTGGCAGGGGCTTCAGACAGAGACGGAGTCTGATTGAGAAGCTTGCAACTGTCCTGTCCTATGTGAAGGAAGAGAAGTAAGGAATTAGCAAAATAAAAAGTAGGAAAGAAACTCGTACCTTTCTAATTCTGAGAAGGGGGGTTGGCTCTGAAGTTTGGAACTAGGACTGGGGCTGAGGCTGAAATTCAGCCCTGCCTCAGATTCCTTGACTGGGTAGGTGGCTTCAGATAGAGATGAAGTCTGCTCGAGAAGTCTATGACTTCCCTGTGTTAGGTGGGGGAAGAGAAGTATAAAATCTTGAAAACCACATTGGGCACATGTGTGTAGACAGAAAATAACCAACTCTGCAAAAATAATAAAATAATAATTAATGTTGTTTATTTCACATTTTTTGAGAGTTTTTTTCTTTTTCTTTTTCTTTTTCTCTTTCTTATTTTTGTTTGTTTGTTTTTGGTGGGTTTTTTGGGTTTTGTTTGTTTGTTTATTTGTTTTGCTATAGGGCACGTGCACTCTCCAGAAAGTGAGAAATCACTCCCCAGGGGATGGCCATGCCACAATCCCTTCTCCTCCATTCTCCTCTTGGGATCTTGGGCACATACCTACATGTGCCTAGTGTGAGTTTAAGCCACTGAGTCCAGGATTTGAACCTCGGTTGACTACATGGGAGTCCAGCAATGTAGCCGTTACGCCATCTGCTGGTCCTGAGAAGTATAGAATCTTTTTTTAAACATTTTTTTATGTTTTTATTTGTTATGATTTTGGGGCTGCTGACTCCAGGACTTAAACCTCAGTTGACCATGTGAAAGTCCAGCACCTTAACCACCACACCATCTGTCAACTCCCTGAAGTCTTACTTTAAACCTACTTAGTATAGGGCCAGCCGTAGGCAGGGTAGTGATGGTAAAGGCAGCTGAATCCCACATAGCTGACTATGCAGTTCAAGTCCTGGACCTGGCAGCTTAAAAAACACTTCTGGTGTGTGTGTGCCCCAAATCCCAAAAGGTGAAATAGAGAAGAGATTATGGTGTGACCATCCTCCATGGGGGAATGTCTTCTTACTTCCTCTCTCTCTCTCTCTCTCTTTCTGTCTCTCTCTGGAGAGTGCATGCACTCTCTAGTAAATTATAAAAAAAGAAAATAAATTAGAATGAATCTTAAACTCTGAAGATAGAACCCAGCAGTCTGATTTTAAAAAGTCTCTTTGGTGGGACCAGCAGGTGGCATGATGGCTAGGGTGCTAGACTCCCACATGTCTGGCCACAGTAAGAGTCCCAGATGTGATGGCTTGCTTTCTCACTTTCTCTCTCTATCTCTGTATCTCTCTGGTGAGCACACGTGCCTTATAGCAAAAACTTAAAAATAATAACAATAAATTAAATTAAATAAGTATTTTTTAAAAGATGTCTTCCACGTGATTCTGATGCATGTTCAATAGTAAGACTGACTGCTCTAGACAATCTTATTCTTTAAGGTCCCATTTAAATGCCCCCTCCTCCATAGAGGCTTCTCAGACCTGCACGTTTGTGAGGTATTCTGTCCTCTGAAGGCCTGCGCCACATCACAGCCACTCGGAGGCACGTGGCCTCTCTCTATGTTATCGTTAGGCTGCTCGTGAGCTCAGACTCTCCGTTCATTACCCGTCAGCTTTGTGAAGGTGGGGACAGTGGCTATTTCACCTTTGTATTCCCCACAGTTTGATAAGGCCCCTGGCACAACACAAGCCTCCAAACAAGCATGAAGGGATACTATAGTAAGCCAGATAGTGGTTCCTAGAGATATCATGTCTCAACCTGTGAAGTCTCAATGTTACTCTGTATGGAAAAATCATCTTAGAAGATGTGATTAAATGAAGGGTCTTGAGAATAAAAAGAATCCTTTGGGTTTATCTGGATAGTTCCTAAATACAGCCACAAATATCCTTAGGAAGTGAGGCAGTGGGATATTTGGCACACGTAGAGGGGGAGACAGCAATGTGACCGAGGAGACAGTCACCGAAAGTGGAAGCGACAAGTAAGAGAATCTCCCCGGAGACTCCAGGAGAAACACTACTCTTCCAGCACGTGGTTTCAGCCCAGGGACAGGCTCCAGACGCTGGCTTCAGAACTGTGAAAGAATAAATGTTGTTTTAAGCTAACAAGTTTGTGGTCGTTTGTGGCAGCAGCCACAGGAAACCAATGTGTGAGCAGAACTAGCAAGTGGAGGTGGCTTTTTGTTTCTACTTTCCAGAAGGCATTTGGGCTCTCCAGAGAGAAGAAAGCTCTCCCTAGTGGGATGTGGTCATGCCACAATCCCTTTTCCTCCATTTCTCCTTCGTTTTGGAATTTGGGGTGAACATGCATGCACACAGACACACACACACACACACACACACACACACATGCATGCATGCAAAGAATGTTTTTCAAGTTACCAGGACCAGGATTTGAACCATGGTTCCTTATATGGAATCTGGCTCCCTTTGCCGGTAGACTCTGAGGCTGACCTATTTATTCCTTTTTGGGACAGCACCTTGGCAGGGTGCCAGTGCCCAGCTATTCAGTCAGACACTAAGCTGGACGCTCAATGAAGGGACTGCAGAGGTCATGAAAGTCCCTCATACATTGACCTGATGTAAGGGAGAGCCTAACTATGCCATTTGGGAGGATGGAAAAGCAAAGTTAGGTTTTCCAAGAGAGAGGAGAATGCTTTCCTGTAGGCAGCAGCTTCAGACCGTGCCACGTGAAGATCCCTAACAGTGTGTGGATGGTCACATCAGTCCACGCCTGAGGGTTCCAGCTGCCCCAGGACCTCTGCCTGCCCTCGTTCAATTCGGGCCAATACAGAGACACCAGAAGCATTCAGTGTGAAGTAGGTATAACATGGATATTATATTCTGTAATCCTCACAACAATCCTATGAGGTAGGTGTGACTATTATGGATGAGAACATTCATACTTTGAGAGAGGAACTGATGACTCGAGGTTACGCGGCTAAAAGAGGACATTGGAGAGCTGTCCCTCAAACGTGGGCAGTCTGACTCCAGAGCCTCAACCACTAGTACCACGAACATGTACTCGTCGGAGTGAGAGAATAATTGCAAGAGACTTCTGGCCCTCTTAGATGTTTCAGGCTCACTAAAGAGAAATAGCAACAGTGGGTTGTTGAAAGAGCATGTGTCCTATTAATTTGGAACATTCGGGGCAGAACTGGATGGTATGGAAGATGGTTTGTTTCTTTTTAAAACTGTTCTGCGTACCTCAGGCCAGCTGGGCTCAGAGCCTCTGCCGCTCCCATTGGTGGGTCGCTCGGCCGACCCTTCTTAGCACACTTCTCTTCGAGGCCGCACCTGGAACTGGACAGCTGCTGAAGACAGCAGGGGGTGGACAGCCTGGTGGTGAGGTGGAATTTAGGAGGCTCCAGTTGGGCTCCCATGCACTCTCCCCCAGTCAGGAAAATGGGCCAGATCAGCATTTGCCCCAGGGTGCTAATTAAATACGCTAAGAGAAAGAGTTCCATGTCTGACATCTTGTAGCTGAGAAGAAATTCGCTCACTGTGAAAAAAGAGTATTATGCCCAATGGAGAAACTTCAACAACAAAAAACTCATTCTAACCTTCTTCATTATAAAAAAAATTCAGCACGAGATGGTTGTAAGGCAGTCAGGAGTAAGAATGGAAACTCCCTGAAGGGCAGCAGGGCCTTCGGGTGCGGGCGTCTCTCCTCTGAGCCAGTGCCCGTGAGGAGGATAGAGCACACCGGGAATTTCCCAGAACAGGGTTCCAGACTCGGCTCACTCAACCCAGGACTTCAGTAAATTGCACATTTTCCTGCGAGGAAGACATGTGTGTGT
This sequence comes from Tupaia tana, assembly GCA_026018925.1. Classification (NCBI taxonomy): domain Eukaryota; kingdom Metazoa; phylum Chordata; class Mammalia; order Scandentia; family Tupaiidae; genus Tupaia; species Tupaia tana. The sequence goes on from JAKSZU010000012.1 coordinate 68,695,053, forward strand.
ATCATTTTATAATTTTATTACATGACATCTACTCATTTAATAAAGTCAAATAATAGATAGAGTGACTGTGAAGTTTATTGGAATCCCTCTACCCAAAGATAACTAAAATCAACATTTATTGGGTAAGTAAGCCAATCTGGTTTTGCGTGGTTACCTTCACCAATCGAATGGAAACCAATGGAAACAGAATCTTCCTCAGAAAAGGAAAGAGATGCATGAGATAAAGCAGGTAGTGCACACGGCACAGGCATGCGTGGCAAAGCTCGCCCATGCTGGCACGACTGGTCATCCCAGGTTGCCAGGGATGTCTCTTGGTTCCAGCAGTAAAAGTCTCCCCTCCTGGGGAACGACTCAGTCCTGGGCAGACGGGGCAGCTGGTCAGCGTCTGTGTCAGACCCTGCCTGAGTGATGACAGTGACGCACATGCTGGGGCACGACTCAGTCCTGGGCAGACGGGGCGGCTGGTCAGCGTCTGTGTCAGACCCTGCCTGAGTGATGACAGTGACGCACATACTGTTCGGAGCGCAGGCAGTGCGGGTAGGGCACGGCAGCCATTTTCACAACAGGGACTGATCGTGGGGTCTGCCTGCGAGCCGTCTGTTTAGCCATCTTTGACACGCGGCTGCTCGGCCTGGCTTGACCTGAATGGAGACGTCTCCAAGCCAGTGGTCCCACTGCAAAGGCACTGTCCCAGCACGGCACTGCCGCTCATCCAGAAGCAATTTCAGTTTTCAGGCAGCAGCATTTTCTTCCCGACTGCCTCCACCTTCAAGCTGAAAGGAGCAGGAGCGACCCTCTGGACTCCCCTAAACTACAGGCCTCTCTCGTGCTGAGAAGAGAAGCCAAACGCTCAGCACAGAGCCCCCAGGACTGCTGCACGACAGCCTCACCAGGCCAAAGAGCACTGATCTCCTGGCTCGGTCCGCTGCAGTCTTCAGCCACTCTCGTGTCATGGCAGTGACACAGCAGGACGGAGTCCTATAATCATGGTGTCGATCCTGCCTTCAAAAGTTCAGACTAGCTCTGACTGTCAGGACTGGAAGCAGCAGAGACCAGAAAGTGTAGTCTGAACCAGCCCCTCGCCTGCTGCCCTCTGTCCAGCTGGGCAATTCGTGCTTCAGGAGGAAGAGGACTCCCTCTGCTGCCCCTCATCTCACAGAGCGCTCACTCTCCACGCCCTGACAAATGTCAGAGGAAATCTCCTCCGCCCACGACCTGTCCCAGACTTTCTAGTTACCGGCTCAGCCCTTCTATCATCTAACAAGGACCAGCCAGCTTTGCGTGAGTTACAGCCCTTCGATGCCCCTTCTTCCCCCAGTATTTTTTTCTTGGCATCTCTCAATTACTTTTCTCTGTGCTCTCCTGGAGATCCTTAATAATGTTGTTTCTAATGCATTTGAACCTTTGGACTAACAAGTGCTCTGAGGCATTTTCTTTCTCCTGGGAAACCAGCTGGAAAGTCACCCAGACACGTTGCCCCAGCCATATTTCAAAGAAGTTCCAGAGACGCGAAGAAAGCCTCCAATTTCTAAGGGTCTCCAGAGTACCAATTGGATATCCTTGAATTCAAGGAATACACACATTCATTCATACACACACACACACACACACACACACGTGTACTTCCACAGCTTTGAGTTTAGCGACATTTCATTTAAAACAACAATAAAATTTTCTCCGTCTTTAACATCACCTGATCATATAAAACCTAAGCCTCTAATAAAGACCCTCAACCCCGCCAGCATTTCAGGGTGCCCATCCAGTCAGGCATGCGGCTTTTCGGGACACATTGCCACCCTGCAGCTTCTGTCGTCTCCTGTCAACACCAGAGATGCCATCGCCTGAACTCTGAAATAGCCAGAACTTAGAAGGGGCCAGTGGCATTATGGGAGAGACCAACAGCACACCACTGCCAGAACCCTGCAACCGAGAGCCACATGAAGTGGAGGGCGGAGTAGTACTTGCCCCTCCCCTGAAACTCAACTGCTGTCCACGGATCTGAGCTGGACACAGAGCAAGGGACCAGCACCACAGTCCACCCACACCTCACCCAGAATGGTACCCACTCCTCCTCGCCCCAGTGACCAGAGCCATAAAACAGGTGAGCTCTTCACTCACAGAGTTCTTCCCTGAAGGCACTCCTCACACAAACAGACTTTCACAAACTGCCATCATGTTCCATTCTGGTACTTCCCACACCCACCCAAGACTCCAGATTCCCAGGCATGCCAAAATTCAAAAATTAGAAAAACCACAAGTTCCACTGCATCCTACACATTAAAAAAAAAGTAAAAGTAAATTTCCTTTCCATTCCTGAACACAATTCTAAATACTACAGATTCAAAAATAAAAGAACTGCAGCATCGTTCTTAAAAAAGATGCATTTTCCAAGCAAGCAGGTGGCACAGTGGTTAAGGCACTGGACTCCCAGATGGCTGACCCTAGTTTGAGTCCCAGACCCCACACTTGAAACTCATGCCATGTGTGTGTGCATGTCCAAAATCCTGAGAGGAGAATGGAAGAGAAGGGATTGCAGTGAGAAATCATCCTCATTTTCTGTCTCTCTCTCTCCAGCAAGTGCACGTACCCTATAGCCCAAAACTCTCAAAAACAGATAAACAAAAAAGATGCATTTTCCTGAACTGTTTTTCTATCATTTGAGATTCATGAGTCCCCAAAATGCAACACAGGCCATGTGAAGGCGTTAATGCGGGGTTCGGGCTGTTGTTACCCTGGTCGGTGTGGTTGTCGCTGTGGGTTTTTCCCGTGTCCTTCCATATGACCCATGGACTCCATGAAAAGAAAGTGATCCTAATGGTATTCAGACTCAATACAATAAGAACGGTGACTGAAACTGGATCTAGACACCACCTGGATAGCTTTTTCATAAAAGAAAATGAATTTAGGAGCAAATAATGGAAATTAATGAAGGCACCCTAGGCAAAGTCCTCCTCCCCTAAACACGGTGTCAGCAGGGGCTGTGCTCCCTTCGGAGGCGGCCGGCTGCCCCAGAACTCCGGGAGGCGCTGCGCGGTTGACCAGGAGCAGCCGGCTCCAAGGCTCCGCCGTCGGCAAATGGAGGCACCTCTCCAGGGAGGCGGTAAATGTCCACAGCCCCCACAGATCATTTGGCTGATATTTCCATACCAGCAGTCTGTCTGTAAAGGGTATTTATAGCCTTAATGGTATTAAAGTGACCAAACTCTCTGGGATTCCTGAACTTTTATCTGTTAGTGAAAATATTCATCACCTTGACACCAGTTTAGTCAATGGAGATTCTGTCCCTAGAAATGAATGCCTCGTCCTCGGTCACTCCAGCTCTGGGGTATCCGCCTCTGCAAGACCAGGTCAGCCAGGGTAGTCGTGACCGCCTTCCCAGGGAGCAGCGAAGGCCATGTGGAAGTGAGCGAAGATGTGTCCAGTAGGACTTTATCCCTCCCGGCCTGGGCTGGGCCTACTAAGGTAGACTCGGTCACTCTGCTGAGGTCTAAGACTTGTAGCTTCTAATGCTGGAAAATCAACACGCCCATTCCCCAAGAACCCTCGCTGCTTGCCGTTCTTCATTTCCTTCCACACGCCATGGGCCGATTTATGGGGCACACGCGGCCCTTGTCCTCCACCCAAAGTCAAGTGCCACGGAGCATTTGTGCTTCTGTTCGCCGAGGTAGCACAGTGCCTGCACAGTACCTGGAACATGGCAGGTGCTCAATAAATACTTGTTGAATGGATAAACAATGAAGAATGAGTAAGTGGTGAGCACTGTATTGTAGAATCTCAAGATTAAAAAAGAAGTACAGAGTCATCTAATGACCCAGCCTTTCCTCCTTCACTTACTGCCTCTGCTCGTGCGAATGGACAAGAAGGGTGATAAAGGAAGTGTTCCGGGAGCTGCTGGGAATCTACCTGAGGACATCTGCATCTTCACGTCTCGGGAGAAAGGGGAAGGGGGCTGATGGGAGCCAAGGCCATAGAGAACCCCACGGCTTGGTCCTCCTCATGGGCCCATCTAGTGACTATCAAGAGGATTTATAATGCAATGTGTATTTCTCAATCGGTCAGTCAGTCTGGACATTTATCGGCCACTTGCCATCTTTCTGTTCTATTGCTGAGCAATTTCTATACGGTGAGTACTCTGTCAGACACAGGAGCTTACAGCCTACCAACAGCTCCCTCGCTGACATAGGCGCTCCTAGGGAGACTCAGGGTGCCCGGGAACACGTGCAAGGGCCACCGAGGGCTTCCCAGAGTCTCTGAAGTCACCCAAGGAAGCACTGCAGCTCCTTGAGAGCTCTCTAATCCTTAAAAAACAAATCAGCTCTGAAGACATAAAAAGGAACAACACTCTTCTCCTGGTCTCAAAAGCCATGGAACTCAACTTACTTGGTGACACTGGACAAATCACTCCACTTCTCGGATTTCCAGTTTGTTCTTCACAGAGTCTGAATCACAATTTCATCTGTGTTGCATGAAGAAACCAAAGTGTGGACGTACCAGGTCTGAATATGGCCTCCCCACACCAGAATCCCTCAGGAGACTCAGCAGAGAAGACGTCGGTAAGTTATTCTCTAAAAGATCCAGCTCTTGAAGGACCAGATCTCAAACGAAGTGGAGAGTACCTGAGGAGAAGTCACTGCTAAGCCCTAACCAAGACAGACCAACAGAAAGCGGCCGGAGGTGAGCCACAGAGAGCTGCAACCAGGGCCACCATGCCCCCTCTCTGCCTCCCCAGGAGACAGCACGGGAAGGAAAGGACGGTCCCCTTGCCCTCACTGAGCACAACGGGCCATGACGGGGAAGCCATTATCCCATTTGTTCCTTCACGCAGTCATTGAGCGTCTACTCTGTCAACCCCAGCTCCCCAAGAGTGAAGGGAAGCTTTGCGCACTGTTGATGGGATGAAGATTGGTATGGCCACTATGGAAAACAGGGTGGAGATTCCTGAAAAGTTAAAAGTAAGGACCACCCGGTAGCACTGCAGTTAAGTGCTGTAAGGAGCAAGCCCAGCCCATGTGGCCCACCAGGCCGATCCTGGTTCGGCTCTTACGTGCTGCGTGTCCACACACACCCAGATCCCAACGGGATGGACGATTGGAGGAAAGAGGATGGCGACATGGCCAGGCCCTGTCTGAGAGTGCTATCTGTCCCTTTTCCTCGCTCTATCCCTCCTTCTCCTTCCCTCTCCCTACTTCTCCTTCCTCCTCCCCTTCTCTCTCTCATACATGCACACACAACCTCTGGCAAAGTAAAAAGCAAAAAGTGTCCAAGCAGGTGGTGTGATGGTTATGGTAAGTGGATCCTACATGACCTATGGAGCTATTCAAGTGCTGGGCCTGGCAGCTTGGATAAACACGCTGGACACATGCATGTGTGCACCCATGATCCCGAGAGCATGGAGAAGGGATTGTGGTATGGACACCCTCCCCGGGGGGGGGGGGGGGGGGCGTGATTCTTACTTTCTCTCTCTATCTGTCTCTCTCTCTTTCTCTCCAGGGAGCATACAGGCACTATAGTAAATTTTTTAAAAAATCAATTTCTGCCACTTATAAAAATGAATAAAAGGGAAAACATCAAAATAGAACTATGGTATGACCCAGCAATCTTATTTCTGAATCTATAGCCAAAGAAAATGAAATCACTTTTTCAAAAAGAGATCTACACTTCCATATTTATTGTAGCACTACTCATAATAGTTTAGATATGGAAACAGCCTAATGTCCATCAACAGATGGATGAGTAAAGAAAATGCAATTTTGTATATAGCCAATATTTCAAAAGTTCACATATGTTATAAGAAAACTATGCATGGATTTCAAAAAAAATGTATTATAATAAACTTGTACTTTAATTTCATTTTCCATGAATTTGTTGAAGTTCATATACAAACACATGCACACACATATGTAAGGGAATACTACTCAGACCTTGAAAAGAAGGAAAGCCCACCTTGGGTGCCAGCATGCGAACCGGGAGGACATTACGCTACGTGAAATAAGCCAGTGAGAGTTAGACAAACAGCCGCATGTTTTCATTCTGCGTGGAATCTAAAACTGTCAGACTCGTGGAAGCAAATGGGTAGTTGCCAGGGGCTGGAGGGAGCAAGGAATGGAGAGCCTTGGTCAATGGGTGGGACCTTCCATTATGCAGGACAAACGCGTTGTGATCACATATGATCATAGTTAGTGCTACATTGTACACTTGAAATGTTCTAAGTAGATCTTAAGTGTTCTTACCACAAAGAGAGAGAGAGAAAATGGCAGCTATGTCAGAGATGGATGTGTTAATGAGTTAGATCACAGTGATTCTTCCACAAGACATATCAAACATCAGGTTGGACACCTGGCATCTATGATTCCGGGGCCAGCAGGTGGCATGGTGATTAAGCCGCTGAACTCTCACGTAGTCAACCATGATCCAAGTCCTAGAGCCAGCAGCTTGAGCGTCATGCCAGGCGCATGTGCATGCATGCCCAAATTCCCAAGAAGAGAATGGAGTTGGAGAAGGGACTGCAGCACGGCCATCCCCCCAGATTTCTCACATTCCCTGTCTCCCTCTTTCTGTCCTCCCTCTGTCTCTCTCCAGTGAGCACACGTGCCCTGTGGCAAAAACCTTGTTACATATACCTATATATATGCGATATGTAACTTTGACTTTAATTTGGCAATTATATTTCAATAAATCTGAAAGAAAAAAATTTAAATCTCTAGAAATGGTTGAAATGGGGACCAGCAGATGATACCTTCTGATGGCTATGTCGCTGGACTTCCTTGTAGTTGACCACGGTTCAAGTCCCAGACCCAGTGGCTTAAACTCACTCTGGGCACATGTGCATGCATGCCCAAGATCCCAAGAGGAGAATGGATTGCAGCTTGGCCATCCTTCCTGGGGGGTGATTTCTTGCTTTCTGTGTCTCTCTCTCTTTCTGGTAAGCACAAAAACCTCTCCCAAAAAAAAGAAAGAAAGAAAGAAATGGTTGAAATGAAAGGAAATACAAAATACCTTTTAAATTAAGTCTTGGAACCAGTAGATGGCATAATAGTTATGTCACTGGACTCAAACCACAGTTTGAGGCCCAGATTTGGTGGCTTAAAATTCATGCCAAGCAGACCAGCCGATGGCGTGATGGTTGCACCAGACTCCCACATGGTTGACCGTGGCTGAGTCGCAGACCTGTGGCTTGAAACTCACACCGGGTATGTGTGTGTGCGTGCTCAAGATCTCGTGAGGAAAACAGAGGAGAAGGGATTGTGGTGTGGCCATCCCCCTGGGGCGGGGGGGTTGATTTCTACCTTTCTATCTCTGTCTTTCCGGTCAGCGCATGCACCCTATAACAAAAATCTTTCTGAAAAAGTAAAAAAAAAAAAAAGAAAAAGAAAAAGTCTCTCCCCTGAAGGAGCGCAAGGTGGTTTAGCAAAATGGGTCAGAGCGTTGTCTCCGCGACAGGGCATGGCTCAGCCTGTGCCAATCCGTGACTGAGTAAGGTTTTTTCAACTTTCTGTACTCTACTTTCTGGTCAGTGAAATAAGGATGATGGTGGTGCTTTTCCCACAAAGGCCTAGAAATTAAGTGAAATCATACAGGAGTTAAGTGTGATAATACTCGGGACCACTTTGCACAGCTCCCAGCACATTAGCTGGGCTACACGCGTGTGCAGTTCACTCTTGTGGCATAAGATGTGTGTTAAAGGAAGGGCGGAGGGTTGTCGAAAAACTGAGGAAAGTAAGAGAAAGCTCTCTCCCCCCCAAAAATATTTCTTATAAAGTCTCAGAGCACGAAGGTGTTTGCAGCGTTTGAGGATTACAGGATAGATCTCAGGGGCATGGTTGACAGCAAGGGGAAACGGCCCAGCTCACAAAGGACATTTCACCTTTGTCTAGGAGTTCGGGCCGTAGAAAAATAGTGGGACCCAGTTTGCATCTCCTGAGTATATTCTGTCTCCTGTCACAGGTCGGCGTCCCAGAAGCAGCCCAAGTTGGAGATTGGCCTGAGAGATGGTATTAAGCAGTGTCTGTAGATCATGCCCCAGGGAAAGAGGGCAGAGGAAGGAGGACTGGGCAAGGATAGAAGGCCAGCTACAATGCACCCCTGCGGTCCACCCCTGACCCTGGGCGATCGAAGCCAGAATGCCCTTCGGAGCTGTGCCGAGTTGGGGTGAGAGGCCAGGACGTTATATTCTGTATCAGTCACTGGCTGGGCACGGACCACCCGAGGAAAGGGACTGAACTCGGGCTGGCAGCCCTCTAGGGCTGAGGCAACCCCGACAGCAGGGCAGCGAGCCCTTCCCTGAAGGGCTGGGTAGGGCGTCCATCTCCCGGCTGACACATCTTTCCTATCAAAGACAGAGAATGCCTGGAGCCCACCAAGACTCTGGGCTGGAGGGGGGTACAGCAGGCGGAGTGACATGCACAGACACGAGTGTGCACGTGCACGCGCACACTCACAGCTCAGTGTTGAAATAAAGAGTTCCTAGGAGAAAGCCTCATTCTAGATTATTCCGGCTAGGTCTGCCCAGCCACTTCCCTTTCTCCCTAGGCCTTCAGAGCCTTTCCAGCAGAGACAGTTTTATTTATAATACCTAACGATACCTGAAAAGAAAAACAGCCCAGCCAGGGGAAATGAGAGGCTCCGCTGGGGAGCTTCGAGGCTCCTCGATATATTTCATACTCTTTTCTCTCAGGCAGAAATTTCCATTTACAGAATTCTTACGGCTCTATCTGTCTTATGCTAGTTTTTTATTACTCCCACTTTTTAAGCACACGCCTACTTGAAACAAATCATCATTTTCTCTGACTCATGTGTTCAATTAGTGTAGATATGAACTCGAGTGGGCTGACCCTGGCAGTCAGCGAATGGGCACCTCTGTCCCAGTTCCCCAGACTTCCTAGCGTCACACTGACCTGTGACAGGCAGCAGGTGGCTGGCACGGGGGATACCCCTAACGCTTCGATTTGCCTGATAGAGAGGCCTGGGAGCTGGTGGGTCCTTTGAGCTCGCAAACTTGCAGGAACGCGCTAAGTCCCCAGTGGCAGCTCAGGGGAATAGGACGCAGCATCGACCTCAGGTGCAAAATGCCAAAGACAAGAGTGAGCCAAGACTAAGGGCCCAGGAAGCTTGGCATAGACACGGAAGGGCTGGAAGGCATCTGGGACAGTATACCCTATTCCTTCATTTTTCAAGGGAAAAGCATAAACCTGAGAGGCTGAGGGAGTCACCCGCTGGCTCAGTGCCGCAGTGGCAGAGCTGAGGCAGAGGGAGTCACCTGATGGCTCAGTGCCGCAGTGGCAGAGCTGAGGCTGAGGGAGTCACCCGCTGGCTCAGTGCCGCAGTGGCAGAGCTGAGGCAGAGGGAGTCACCCGCTGGCTCAGTGCCGCAGTGGCAGAGCTGAGGCTGAGGGAGTCACCCGATGGCTCAGTGCCGCAGTGGCAGAGCTGAGGCTGAGGGAGTCACCCGCTGGCTCAGTGCCGCAGTGGCAGAGCTGAGGCAGAGGCCTCTCGGCCCCAGCACAGCACAAGCCCTTTCCTCTGCCCCACCTACAGGGAAGTGGCAGTGGGGTAACAGGAATTTGCTAGAATGAAAAATACCTCGTTACTTTCAAAATATTCATCTGAAGAAGAACTGGTCAGAAATATGCTGTAATTATAATTACCATTTTTCATTCTTGTTTTCTGATTTACCAATGAAATGCTGGATTTTGTTAAAGCTGTAACGAAAAGCCCCATGAAGGTTTACATTGCAGTGAGAAAAATCGGTCAGCTCCCACATCTCAGAGGTCCATGGGAGACCTGCTCCCCTCTGGGTCTTTGGAGAGTTCATACCTATGTTTTCTGAAACTAGAGTTAATTCTATTATCTTCCATCATCTCACCCAGTTTATTTTTTTTTTTCGTGTTCACAGTTTGTAGACATGTATTTTCTAGGTGGTTTCCTTGTCCTGGCTTATTTCCCACATCCCTAGATTAAGAGGGCTAAAGGACAGGAAACTTGTTTGTTTTTATTTATCTCTCTTTCCCCAGCACACAGTAAAACAGAAAAAAGAAAACTTATTAAATGTATGAACGAATGACAAGTGAATGAACATACTGGACATAACAATTATCAGGTACTTCTGTTTGTCGATGCATTTTTTTAAGAGTTTTTTTGCTCTAGGGTGCATGCACTCACCAGAGAGGCAGAGACAGAGGCACAGAAAACAAGAACTCACCCCTCCCCCAGAGGAGGTGACCATGCTGCAATCCCTCCTCCTCCATTCTCCTCTGGGGATTTTGGACATGCGCATACGCATCACGCCAGGTGTGAATTTTAAGCCTCCAGGTCTAGGACTCGAACCACAATTGACTACATGGGAGTCCAGTGATGTAATCATTATGCCATCTTCTGGTCAGTCAATAGGTTTTTTTTAATTGGCAAAAAAATTTGTATACATTTATGGTATAAAACATGTTTCAATATATAGATACACTGCAGTATGGCTAAAATCCAGAAAATCAACGTGTCCCTTATGTCTAATAGTTATTTTTTGTAAAGAAAACATTCAAAGTCCACTCTCCTAACAATTTTCAGGTATATGATATATTGTTGCAAACCGTAATCACTGTGCTATGCAAAATACACTCCTCCTGTCTCCTGCACAGCAGCTCCATTTCATGTTCTAATCTTAGAGGGCCCTTACTCTATTTCTTTCCAACCTCTCTCCCCCTTCTTCCCACCACCATTACCCTGTTCCACCCTGTTCCATTTTTTAGAGAAACTAAGATACAGAATGTATATGTCTCTATTTATTATTGCACAACTGACTACAGACAGAACTAGAAGAAGCCCAAAATGTTTGACTTCCAACTTTTCTACCAGACAGTACTGTTCTATATGCTCTTTGAATTGTTCTCTGCCCCGCACACACCATGTGTCTAGATGATACTTCTCTTTATAAATAAATAAATAAATAAATATTTCACAATGTCGAAAAAAGAGAGCATTTCCAAAATGTGTTTGTTCTACAAACCATTAAGTATTAGGAACTTCTCTTAAAAAAAAAAAAAAAAAAAAGCCGTCAGTAAGTTTGAGAAACACTGCCTACTTTATGTCCCTCATGGGCATTCACAAAGTACTTTAGAAACCTGAGCAGTGTGTGTCATGAAACTAATTTCATTTTGTTAGGTTCAATTTTCTGAAACTTATTTGACCAAGGGAACCCTTTGGTGAAATGAACACCCACTCACGTCCCTTGTAACCAATGTTCCAGGTCACAGTTTGGAAAAGAATAAGGTGGGGGATCATAAACACAACGGAGTCTTGCACTTGCTATTGAGAGTATTTAGATTAAGATTTATTGTGAATCAACAAAACGTGCCAACAAAACACCATGGAAAGCCACTGTAGAGACCAGAGACAGTGGGGCGGGGGGGGGGGGGAAGGCAGAGGGTGAGAGGGAGGGAAGCAAAGGGGGGAAAAGAAGCAAACTCTATAAGAAGCAAGAAATGCAAAATTGTTTGTTGAGGACAAGTAACATGTATGGTAGCATCCTTGACTGAGTCCATATACAGCGCACTCTGGGTGGGAAAACTCGTTCTGTATGCTGCAATGATATACAGTGAATGAATGTAAAATTTAAAAAATTAAAATTAAAAAAATGGAGTCCAGTGAAGGTGTGACTGTCACACAAATGCTGAGCTTGCACTCACCAGGAGTTTCGGCTTTATGGACAAACCTGCCAGTTTTAGGTAAGTGAAGCTCCCAGGCATCATTAGAAAAATGACAGACCCAAGGGAGGAGGCTGCTCTGCAGAGAGAAGGCGAGGAGTGGTGACACACGGCCACGGCCTCCTGGCTTTTACATACTGGTATGGGCTGAAGCGATGCTCGATGCCAGAACTAGATCTTTAATAATCTACTTGATTTCAAACACGAATCTAGGGACCAGCAGTTAGCATAATGGCTATGTCGCTGAACTCCCATGTAGTCAACCGCGGTTCACGTCCTGGACCCGGTGGCTTAAAACTCACACCGGGCGCATGTGCGTGCGTGCCCAAGATCCCAAGAGGAGAATGGAGGAAAAGGGATTGTGGCATTACCATCCCCACTGGGGGGTGATTTCTCACTTTCTATCTCTCTGTCTCTCTTTGTCTGTCTGGCGAGCACACGCGCCCTATAGCAAAACCCCCCCAAGAAAAAAAAAAAAAAAACACGAATCTTGAAAGTCCCATCACCAAGTATACCGCCATTTTGAAGGTCAATTTGTAAGATTTTGAATGATCGCTGGTGACTCTTTTAAAATAAGAACCCCACATGTCCAAACCTCTGGTCCCCTTACCTGAAACCACACCCAGGGGTTCTTCTGTGATCCACGGCACTGTTTATACTTTGCAGCATCCCAATCCCTAATCCCTCTTCCCCACTTATTAGCTCTGTGACTTCGGATTTGCCGTCTCCTCGTCTCTAACACAGGCTGTGTAACAACTAAGTTACTTATTACTTGCAAAAAGTTTATAACAATGTCCAGCATATATTCATCCCTCAGGAATTCTGCTATTATTTCATAGCCCTTATTATCACTACTGGAATAGTTTCAGATATTTGATTTCTAATTAATTTATCATTTCATTTAAACCTGAACAGAAGTAGAGTTATTATCACTTTCGTCTTATTTTATTTTAAAAATAATTTATTTAATTTTATTTATTATATTATTATTAAATTTGACCAGAGAGAGAGAGAGAAAAGGAAAGTTAGAAAGCAAACCACCAAGTCTGGGACTCGAACTGCAGTCAGCTAGGTGGGAGTCCAGCACCTTAGCCACCTGCCGACCCCATCACTTCCATTTTAGACACAGTCCAAGAAACAAGGGCAAAATGAAGTAAATGTGGAATTTCTGTGTACCTTATTACTTATCAACAAGAATGGACAACACCGATTAGTAAGAAAAAGGCCAAGTTAATAATTATTAGAAATGACTACAGAAATCTAATGATTCTTTTTTATTTTATAATTATTTATTTTATTTTATTTATTCATTCATTTTTTTTTTTAAATTTGACCAGAGAGAGACAGAGGTTGAGAGTGAGAGAGAGAGGAAGCAAGAAAGCAAGCCACCAGATTCAGGATTCGAACCCTGGTCGGCCATGTGGGAGTATCCAGCGCCTTAACTACCACACCACCTGCTGGTCCCCAGAAATCTAATGATTCTAATTAATAAATTAACTTATTGCTATTTTTCAAATTACCTCCTTCATCCTGAAAGTAAACAACACTCGCCCTGATGGCTGGCAAGGACATAAAAGAACGCATCGGGCTGGCAGCGCGGTGGCTGTAACGATTGTCTAAGCGACTCTGACAGCAGCTATTCAAGAAGTGCAGAGTGGGGAGCTTCACGGTTATAGTTATACTGTGCGCTATTCAGTAAGTTACACCCGCCGACTACCGCCAGAAGTACGAATCCTTGATTTAAGAATTACTTTATTTATCCATTCATTTATCTTAATTTGACCAGAGAGGAACAGAGTCAGAGAGAAAGAGAGAGAAAGGCAAGCCACCAGGTCCAGGTCTCGAACCACCATCAGCCATGTGGGAGTCCAGCGCCCTTAACCACCACACCACCTTCCGTCCCCGGGGTACTGCTCCTTTCAGAGCATGCGCACACGTGTATTTGTACCTACATTGATCACCCACGACACACAATCCCAAGCTAACATGCAGGAGGGCCACGGACTGGCAGACAACACGTTGCCCTCACGACCCTCAGCGTCTCCTCAGGAGTAAAGTCCATTAGAACGAGATATTTCAGGCTGGCTCTGTGGCCTAGTGGTTAAGGCAGCTGGGTCCTAGAATAGCCTACAGGCCTACCAGATCCAGCAGCCTGAGAAACACGCCACACGTATGTGCATGTATGTATGCCCCAAGTCCCGAAAGAAGGAGAGGTGGAGGAGAAGGGGCTACAGTGTGACTCCATCTCATGGAGAATGTCTCTCCTGCCCCTCTCTGTGCCTCTCTTTCTCTGGTGACCTGACACTCCCCCAGCAATAAAAGGAAGAAAGAGAAAGTTATTTCAGCAGCTGTGTTGAGTGCTGCCGGGCCATCGCAATCACACCAAAATACTTTTCTTCTTTCCTAACCATTCAGTTAATAAAAATTGTTCTGTCTCCCAGAGCCGGAGAAAGTAAGTACAAAACATTTTTACAAGAAGTAAAATTATCTCTGTAAGGGAGCCAGCAGGTGGCATGACAGTTAGGGCACTGGATTCTCTAGGGTTCAAATCCCAGACTTGGGGCCTTGAAAATCATGCTGTGTGTGTGTGTGCATGCCCAGGATTCTGAGAAGGGAATGGAGGAGAAGTGATTGCAGCATGGCCAACTCTCCCTGGGGGCTGATTTCTTATTTCCCTCGCTCTCTCTCCAGAGAACAGTGCCCTGCGGCAAAAACCCTTCTGTTCCTACGTCCTTATAACGGCATAGCAGTCTCTTAACTCAGCGGCTTCCTCTCCACTCCTCTCTGGCATGGGGCAGGGGGACCACTCGGCTCCACGCTCCAATGTCCATGTTCCACCTTCTCCCTCGATCACGACGCCATAGGGTGTGCTGGTACTCAGAAGTAAATTTCCAGAAACTTGAAAGTAGTGCATTCTGATAGATGTTTATCTCACATAATTGAACACTTCAGTGATAAAAGGCTGCACGGCACGGCCTTCCTCAAGGAGGGGTGACAACTCCGACTTCGAGGCCTGAGAGAACAGTGGGCCAACGCTGTGGTGACCTTGTTTTCCAGACCAAAAATCAGAGCATGGAGTCTGAGAAAGAACTTTTTCCACTTCGGAAAATTAGGCTGTCTGAGAAGTATAGTTTAAATCTCAAAACACTGGCATTTCTGGGACATTAGTAGTATATGAAAAACAAAAGAACAGAATAGTGGAAATCGAGACTGCCCTGGAAAACTCAAGAAATATCAACCTAAGAGAATCTGCATAAAAGACAGAGCCTCGAGACCTGCAGAGATGAAAAAAAGAACACAGGTGGGTGGTTAGAGCCGTTTCTAAAGTTCAAGGAGAGAGCAAATGAATCTTAAATATTCTTAGTTGCAAAATGAAGGACTGAAAAGAACAGATTCTTTTCCCTTTAGAATGCCATCAACCTAAGCCAACTGTGTGTGTATGTATGTACATATGTGTATATATGTTATCTATATGTGCCTGTTAGTGTACTTAAACTGAGTGTGTGTGTGTGAGTGTGTGTATGTACATATGTGTGTATGTTATCTATATGTGCCTGTTAGTGTACTTAAACTGAGTGTGTGTGTGTGTATGTACATATGTGTGTGTATGTTATCTATGTGTGCCTGTTAGTGTACTTAAACTGAGTGTGTGTGTGAGTGTGTGTGTATGTACATATGTGTATATATGTTATCTATATGTGCCTGTTAGTATACTTAAACTGAGTGTGTGTGTGTGAGTGTGTGTATGTATGTACATATGTGTATATATGTTATCTATATGTGCCTGTTAGTGTACTTGAACTGAGTGTGTGTGTGAGTGTATGTATGTACATATGTGTGTGTATGTTATCTATATGTGCCTGTTAGTGTACTTAAACTGAGTGTGTGTGTGAGTGTGTGTGTATGTACATATGTGTGTATGTTATCTATATGTGCCTGTTAGTGTACTTAAACTGAGTGTGTGTGTGTGTGAGTGTGTGTATGTACATATGTGTGTGTATGTTACCTATGTGTGCCTGTTAGTGTACTTAAACTGAGTGTGTGTGTGTGAGTGTGTGTATGTACGTATGTGTATGTTATCTATATGTGCCTGTCAGTGTACTTAAACTGAGTGTGTGTGTGTGTGTGTGTGTGAGTGTGTGTGTGTATGTACGTATGTATATGTTATATGTGCCTGTCAGTGTACTTAAAGGCCCTCGTGTGTCCCTATCATCAGCTATTTAAGTGGAAAATCAGCGCACACCATGTTTGCTGTTAGGCTCTTTCAGCTGCGAGCATTGGAGACAGTCAGGTTAACTAAAACACAGAGGCGTGGGGTCAGGTGGCACAGTTGTGAAACAGCCGGACCTAGGGAAGGTTCCGGGCTTGCGTCCCGGGAACCCTTGAGCCCACCGTCATGCCCGTGCCCAGGTTAGCTAAGACCAGGGATGGACGGTGGCATGAAGACCCCACTGGCTGTCGCTCTGGCTCTCTCAGAAGAAATCGATAAACTGTTTGAAGTGGGGTGTTTGTATATTGGAAGACGAATACATATGAATTACTATACCTCTTTCACCACTTTGGCTTCGATACTGGCAGAAACCGACTCAGACTAGCAGGATTTCCAAGTGCCAAATTCAGGTCCTCCTGAGACTGAGGTCTGATGACTCCCACGTCCTCTCACACCATGTCCTGCCAGGAGAGGGCGCTGGGCTGTCTGGTTTCACAGGGACTGGGTCCAGGCTGCACTGTGAAGGTGCCCAGCACTGCTCCTGAGAGGAGTCTGTGGATGCCCACACTTCAGGAAGAACTTCGCAGCACAGTCCATCCCGAGCCCAGCGAACGATCCAGATGTGGCGTCTGCAGACAGCACCGTCTCTGCAGAGCGTCCTCCGAAGATGGCAGCTGGTGACACGTCCGCCCACCCCAGGGTGGGTCCGAGCCATGCTCTGCGCTGCACTCCCAAGCTGCCGTACCTGCCCTCACGGCCCTGTGTCAGGAGCTGCGGTGCCCTGCCCGTGTTACCTCTGTCACCAGGCACGGCTCCCACCCTTGCCAATGGCACAACCCGCTGCCCAGCGGCATGACCTGGCTGCCGGACATGACCAGCCCCGTTACGTAAGGTAGGCCACACAAGCCAAGAACGGCGTTCCTGAGGGACTGGTCCCCACCAGTGTGAGATGGAAACTGGTGGGTCAACACTCGACTTCCTCACCTCGCTGACGGGAGAGTTGTGTAGTGTGGTCTACACAGACTCTCGGAGGGCCCACAGGGGAATCCATCCGGTTGTCCACAGTGGTAACAGGCTCCTGAATACAGCCTTCATGAGATGTGTTTTCCTTCTCTATCTCATTCTTCACTTCCTCCCATCTTCCCTGAGATCAGTTCCCCCCCAAAAAAACATGTCTCCCAAAATCCTTGTCTCAGGGTCAGTTTTTGTGAAAACAAAACAAAGGTAATGTTTAAGAAAGGACATCTTTCTCTGTTCCCAAAATGATTCCCAAATCCTGCATTCCTTAGTTAGGACCAACTCAGTGGGATTGTCTCTTCACTTAGTCTTAACATTTCTCTCTGAACAGATTCAGTTTGCCTACGAACGCCCAGAAACTTCCCAGCTTCCCTTGCTCGGTGCATCTCCCTACTACGTGAAGTGAAGTCGGCCGTGCTGTGTATGTCAGCACCAACAAGGATACGCAGAAGACACGCTCCTCTCCACAGCCAGCACCTTACACCTTGCTGTCTTCCCTCTATGGGAGCAAAGACGGCCAGCATTCATTCGCATCTCCATTCCCCTTTATAGCTAAGGGTTCCACAGAGCCCAGTTCTTACCGTCCAACTTAAGGAAATTTCTGAGGTAGGTTTTTCCCTCTCCTAAAAGAGAAAGAAAAATGAAAGCTGAGGAGTAGTGTAGCAGTAACACACCACGCTCCGGAGACTGGCCACGTGGGAGTGTTACAGGCTCGTGACCAGAGGCTGCCCTGGGCACGCACGGATCCATGATCTGGAGCTGGCTGGAGCTGGGAGGAGCGTGGTGTCAAGACACCACTGGGGTGCCCGCTCTCTTTCTCTTTCTCTCTCATGCATGGGGAAAACTTCTAAAAACTTAAAAATAAAAGAAAGGAAAATGACCCTAAATGAGACCTCTCTCTCTCTCTCCCCCCACACATGCAGTTACCCTCCTGCCTTCCCCTCTAGACACAGTTGCATAAGGAAGAGGTTTCTTGGGTTGCAGAAGAAATCTTCTAAGTACGAGAAATATAAACCAAGAGAATCGCAGAGATGCTACTCAAAACCTTGACATCATGGAGCTAAGAAATGAACACCAGGACTGACACATGATAAAACATGGCAGAATACATGTAAGATTCTGCCTCAAGCTACAACTATTTCTTAACCACCTAGTTGTTGCAAAGCATGATAAGAATCCAGAGCACGTATAATGCAAAGTTCCTTACAAGATAGGAGCAGAGTGGGCAGTCGTGATAAAGAGGCTCTTAGGAGGAGGCTTCCAGCTGCCTGTGCTGAGCCACTGCAGGAATGCCCAGGAAGGAGAAGCCGTGGTGGACAGAGATGGGAGAGAGAGGCTTCCTGGGACAGCTTTGTGGCCACATAGGATTTAAGTAGATGGAGAACACTGGGAAGGAAATTCCAAGCAAGGGAACCCATATGGGCAAAAATGGTGGGCATCATTTTATAAAATATGTTAAGAAAAGCAAAACTCAACATGGCTGCAAAAGGGAGTGGGGTCTTGTTGTCTCTGAAACTTGGGCGTGATCCTTTACATTGTTGGCCTGTAGGTAACATATGCTGGGAGAAAAGCTGAGGGATGTCTCGGGCACAGGTTACCAGCACTACCAGACTAAGGAAATGACAATATTAAAATAAAAACATTTGTTGGGACAGAGGGCGGTGCAGCAGGCAAAAGCATAAAACAGGATGCTGTGCAAGGCAGACCCTCATGGGAGGTGCTGGTTTACACCCGGGGCCCCTGAGTACGCTGGGCACATGCGTGCACATGATCCAGGGTCTACTGAAGCTGGGGGCATCGTGGCATCAAGATCGTGTCGGGGTGCTGCCGTCATGATCTCTGTCTCCTTCACCCATGGAATAAATAAACATTTAAAAAATTGTGAACATTGGAAGTAATTGCTATGGTAAACGTGTTCTGCAAACTATCTAATGTAACTCTCAATTCAATCTTATGTAAAAAAAATTATCATTCTAGTTACTATAGATAAGAAAATTAAAATTCCAAACCTTTTAAAAATCACATCATTAGCAGGCCAGCAGGTGGCATGGAGGTTAAGACAGCTGGATCCCACATATCCAACAGTGCAGTTCAAGTTCTGGACCTGGCATCTTTAAAATCATGCCAGGTGCGTGTGCATGTGTCCCCGGGATCCTGAAAAAAAAAAAAAAAAAAAAAAAAAAAGGAGGAGAAGGGATTGCAGCATTGCGGTTTCTCACTTCTCCCCCTCTTCCTCTCTCTCTCCACCTTCGCCCAGTGAGCATGCATGTCCTATTGAAAGTAAAAACAAACAAAAACAGAAAAAAAAAAAAAAAAAAAAAAAAAAAAAAAAAAAAAAAAAAAAAAAAAAAACGAAGAGAGAGAGAGAGAGAGAGCGCAATCACACCAGGAGTAAGGGGTAGCAACAGATTTCAAATTCAGGTCTCGATTCTGACTCCTGTAAGCCTGGGCTGGACGCCTGCCTGTGGGCTCCCCCATCTGTGTGCTCCTTCATCACAGCACCCACCACACTGATCCATCTCCTCCAACAGACGTCAGGCAACATAGGGACAAGGATAATGGTCCCTTTGACCCTTTCCCCAACCTACAGAGTTCACACACAATAGCCAAAATGAAGTCTCTATTGAATGGATAAATGTCTTCATTCTCAAATGTCAAACTGACTGATGTATCAAGATTCTCTCTTCCGGCTTAAGCCATAATCCTTACAAGATTTTTGTAAACGGAAGGGGGTGACTGGCCTCCACACCTTGGCTGAGGAGGCTCCTTCATCACCACAAAGCCTCTGCCCTCACCACCTACTCAGTCCAAGACTGAGCGTGAGACAGGAAATGAAGATTGTAAATGGGTGCCAGACAGGAAGACTGGCCAGCACTACCGGGCCCATCCCAGAGCACTGGTGCCACACAGTCCAGATGGAAACAGCCCAGAGGGTGAAGAGGCCAAAAGTGAGCCCAAGGGGGTCCGCGGAGTGACAGTTACATCACAGAGCTGCTCTTCACACCCAGAGGCCAATCTCGAAGATAGTCAAGTGTAAATTGCAGCCAGGTAGACTGACGTCAGAAGGAAGGAACGCTATCTTAGCTGGAGTACTAACCAGCAGAAGTTCATACCGTGCACACTGGCATTAAGCACTTGCATATCCAAGGCAACAGGATGCAAAGTTAGAGAAGGCTTTCCCGTACGGTCCTCACTGCGTAATTTCATAATAATCAGCGACCACCAATCAACAGCCACAGCTCAGAGGGATGGCTGGTTTATGAGAGGTGTGCTAAGGGGTGCCAAGAAAGGGCCCTTGCCATATTCACCACGATGTATTGAGCTTTCTTTGTGCCAAGCTCTGGGCTAGATACAGGAGTGAAAGGAAAATGAGCTACAGCCCTGCCATCTAAACCTTCCTAACGGCGGAGACAATCCATGAGTTACTACCTCCTCAGCACGTGATGTGTGTCCTAGACACTGTAGTAACAGAGTACCGTCCAACAGAAAATACGTACCTATGAAATTGAAAATTCTCCAGTAAGCTTATTAAAAAGGTGAGAAGAAACAGGTAAAACTACTTTCATTGATACTATTATCTAACCCAATGTATTAATAAAATCATTTCAACATGGACTCAATATTTTTTAGAAATTTACAGTATTTTAGTTTTAAAATTTGAACTAAAAGTAAACATCGAAAGCACCAGCAACAAAAGCAAAAATAGACAAATTAAATTATATCAAACTAAAAAACTTCTGCACAGCAAAGGAAGAAATCAGCAGAGTGAAGAGACAATCAACAGAATAGAAGAAAATATTTTCGGGGTCGACAGGTGGCATGGTGGTTGGGTGGCATGGTCACCAGATTCCCACACGGCCAACTGCGGTTCGGGTTCAAGATCTGGCACCTTGCTTTCTCGCTTTCCCTTCCTTCTCTCTCTCTCTGGTCAAAATTTAAAAATAATAACACATGGAATTAAATAAATATTTTTTTTAAAAAAAAGAAGAAAATATTTTCAAACTTTACATCTGACAAGGGATTAATAGCCAGAATATACAAGAAACTTGAACAAGACAACAGGAAATAATAATAATCATCCAAGTAAAAGAAAATAACCCAAATTATCTAAACAGACATTTCTCAAAAGAAGGCATACAAATTGTCAAGAAATAACATGAGAAAAATGTTTGACATCACTATTGATAAAGGAAATGAAAATCAAAACCACAATAAAATACCATCTCACTCTACTTTAAATGGCTATTACCAAAAAGATTTTTCAAGCACACAACCTAAAGAGAAAACAACAGAAATGCTGATGAGAATGTAGAAGAAAGGGAACTCTTTTACATTGTTGGTGGGAATAGAAACTAGTGTTTCTATGCCAGGCGCATGTGTGTGCGTGCCCAAGATCCGGAGAGAAGAATGGAGAAGAAGGAATTGCAGCATGGCCATCCCCCCTGGGGGGTGATTTCTCGCTTTCTGTCTCTCTCTGTCTTTCTGGCAAGTACACATACTCTATAGCAAAAACCTCTCAAAAAAAAAAAAAAAAAAAAAAAAAAAAAGAAAAGAAACTAATGTATCTATATGGAATTCCCTCACAAAACTATAAACAAAATTCACATAACACTGTAATCAACTACGAGGAACATATCCAATGGACAGGAGGGCAACATGTAGCAAAGCTGTTCTCAGAGTCACGTTTATTAAAACTCTGCTTACAACGTTCAAGATACAGAATCAACTTAACACTCACCAACAGGCAAACAAAGAGGAAAATGTGGAAATACGTACAATGGAAGACTGCCCTTCCTGCCAGTCCAGGCAGCAGTAGCTGAGCCTGAGTAAATTACTAAAGAAGCCAGGGGCGGAAGGGAGTGCCCTGTTTTCGCTCATATGTGAAAACTGTAAACATTGGCCTTATAGCAGTAGAAAATAGAATAGTGGATACCGAAAGCTGGAAAAGGTAAGGGGCAGGGAGAATAAGGAGATATTGCTCAGCAAATACAAAATTACAGTTGGATAAGAAGAAAACTTAGAGGGTTCTATGGCACAGTAGGGTAAATATGATTAACAATAATGTATGGTAAATACCAAAGTAGCTGAAAGAGAGAATTTTGAATATTCCCAACATAAAGTAATGATAAATATGTATGATGATAAATATGTTAACTACCCTCCCTTGACCACTACACATGGTACGCATGCACTGAAAAATCACACTATGCTCCATAAATGAATATAATTATTGTCAATTAAAAAACAATAGCTTTTTTATTTATATATTTATTATTATTATTTATACATTAAATCGCTATACATCATTTAGATTGTGAAGAGATTTTACCCAGCATGATATACATCTCAGTCCAACCTAGTTGAGACCGCCATACACATCCTTGTCAACAGATAATAAACCTTATCTGTGTCCCACAAGTGTCTTAATTTTTTAATAAATTTTTTTACTTAAATTTATTTATTTATTTATTTATTTTAATTTGACCAGAGAGGGACAGAGCAAGAGAGAGAGAGAGAGAGAAAAGCAAGAAAGCAAGCCACCAGGTCCAGGACTTGAACCACAGTCAGCCATGTGGGAGTCCAGCACCCTTAACCATCATACCACCTGCTGACCCCCAAAACAATCATTTTTAAAAAGTAAATAAGATTTAACCTTCAATTCTTCTACAAATAAGTCATGTTTCAAGCGCTTAGTAGTGGGACCAGTAATTGACATAATGGCTATGTCGCTGGACTCCCATGTAGTCAACCATGGTTCAAGTCCCGGACCCAATGGTTTAAGCAAACTCACACCGGGCGCATGTGCGTCCGTGCCCAAGATCCCGAGAGAATGGAGGAGAAAGGATTGCAGCATGGCCATCCCCCCAAGGGGTGATTTCTTGCTTTCTGTCTTTCTGTCTCTTTCTTTCTGGTGAGCGCATGCGTCCTGTAGCAAAAACCTCTCAAAAAAAATCAAGTGCTCAGTAGTCACTTTTATTTTTTTTAGAGAGAGATTTTGCTACAGGGTGTGTGCACTCACCATAGAGAGACAGAGAGACTGAAAGCAAGAAATCACCCCCCGGGAGGATGTCCATGCCACAATCCCTTCTCCTCCATTTTCCACTCAGGATTTTGGGCACACATGCACAAGCACCCAGTGTGTTTCAAGCTTCCAGGTCCGGGACTCAAACCACAGCTGGCCATGTGGGAGTCCAGTTACGTAACCATTATGCCATGCGCTGGTCCCACTCAATAGTTCTGACTGGTGGAAAATGGTGCCTGAGTTTTGATGAATGACCGAGAGTTACCATACTATGTAAGGCGGGAATGGTGTTCCAGGCTGAAGGACCAGTAAGTTAATGGGAGCACAGAGCTTCAGGTGATTAGACAATGACTATGGCAGGAGAAAAGGTCAAAGGTAGAAGCAAGCATCTGAGCAGGTACTTTGCACACTGAGCTCCGGAGTGAGCACTTACCGTAGACTCATTACAGGGAGGCATGTACATTTCCAAGGCTGTCAACAAACTGCACAAACGTGGGGGCTTACAACAGGAACGTAGTCTCTCCCAGTTCTGGAGGTGAGCCCCGTAAAATCAAGGTGCTGGCCGGGCCATGCTCCCTCCAAAGCTCCTCCCTTGCCTCTTCCAGCTTATGGTGACCCCTGGCGTTCCCTGACCCTGGGCAACATCACTCTCGTCTTCACATGCTCCTGTACTCTAGTCTCTGTCTTTGTTTTCACATGCTCATGTCTCTGTCTCATCTTCCCTTCTCTCTGTAAGGACATTGGACATTGGATATAGGACTCACCCTAAATCTGAAATGATCTCATCTTGAGATTCTTAAATTAGTTACATTTGCAAAGACCCTATTTTCAAGTAATGTCACAATCATAGGTACCAGGGACCAGAAGTTAAACATACTTTTGAAAGAGTCAAAGGGAAGTGGACGCAATTGCACTTACTACAGGAGGGTTATTAGCAAGAGAGTGAGACACTCAGATATGTTTTATGGAAATATAACAATTAAGAATTCATTATCTAAGGGTAAGTCAGGTACACTTTACATGAAATTTTGGCTTTAGCCTTTACTTAAAAAAAAAAAAAAAAAAAAAAAAAAAGGCAGCTTGGGTCAGCCATTGCAAGGCACTTTATGCAGCTGGCTCCCACATGGATAACTGTACAGTTCGAGTCCTGGACCCAGCAGCTTGAGAAATACAATAAATGCACTCACTGGAGAGAGACAGAGAGACAGGGAGAGGAAAAGCAAGAAATCCCCCCTCCCACAGGTGGTGGCCATGACATTGTCTCTTCTCCTCCATTCTCCTCTCAAGATTTTGGGCATGCATACACACATGCCTGCTGTGATTTTCAGGCCTCCAGGTCCAGGATTTGAACTGCATCTGGCCATGTGGGAGTCCAGTGCCTTAACCACCACTCTATCTGCTAGCTTCTACTCTAGCTTTTTTTCATGGTTTCTAACTTCTCTCCATATTTCTATGATCTGTCCTGTATATGTTTCTGCTGATAATGATTACATATTATTAAATACCATGCAGATTTCATTTCTCATCACTAATCTATTTTAAATCATCATTATTTAGAACAATAAGTAAGTATCCTAAGTGATGAAAAGGAAAAAAGCTTCTTTTAATTTCAAGGCCAATTTAATATTTTATTTGTAAATTATTAATTTTCTAATTATTATGCACATTATTCATATGCATACCTACAGTGCTGCCTTTAAAAAAGCATTTTAAGAAAAAATATGTGCACGGACAACTCTGTGATAAATAATGCACATTGATCATAAGTCCCCATTCTGAACACCCATTAAATTTATCGATCTGCCTTTAAAGGAGAACTTGCTGCTGATGGAGCAAAATGATTCACTACTCGCAAGAATGATGAAAACAGAGGCAAACGAAATGAGTTTCCAAGCAACCCAAGGACCAATGGAATAGATTAAGGGGTGAATTGTATAGTGAGAATCAGATGGTATCTGCGTATATTACTGAGCTGGTGACTTGAGAACCATTAGATGAACCATTCCGATGGCCGGTAGTTAAATATCCTGCCTACCCTCAACGGCATGCATATCTCCAGGGACTGTGTTAGGGTGCCTGAGTATGTGAGCGCTAGACTCCTGGTGATCTTGGAAGTGGTTATATCTCTGCCATCCAACCACACTGAGTTTCCTAACTGGACTCTAGTTTGATATTCTAGTGTAGTTTCTTTACATTCAAAATTTACATGATCCCTCAAGACTTCTAAAATTGAGGTTCTGAGTTGTCGGCCCCATCTAACACACCGGAGTCTCCCTGTGCAGTCTAGCTCTGGCATGGACTTGAACTGCCTTCTATGGTACAACTGTTTCTAAACTTCTAAGAAACACCCAACCTTAAATTCACCTTTTCTGGGGTCTGCCCTTCTGCAAATGCCACATGAATTCTCTTTGAAGTCTCTGCTGTCTCTTCATGCCAATGTTGGCTATCTGCCTAGACCACAGAAAAGCATTCTTCTTCTCTCTTGGTGCTATTCCCCAGCTAGAACTTCAGTGAGCACCGGCAGCCAGGCCAGGCCCTCCAGTTCTGACTCTGCCTGGGAATCAGCTGCAGTGAGAGACCTAAGACTAAGACTAAATATAACTCCTAGGGGTTACGTAACTGATTATCTGTATTTCACTGGAGGTATGCCTATCATGCACTTCTTCATCTTACATGCAAACTGTATCATATTCCATGTCTAGATGCACATTTAACTGTGTTAACTACTCCACGGTTCTGTGAGTCTTCTCACTCTAAGTGGAATGCATCTTTGTTACTTACTAAAACATCTGTCGAGCCCAGTCTAATAGTACATATTAGTCACACTGTATAGATTTGAACTGATCATCAAACCCTCTGGGGTAGCAAAACGTCTCTCTCTGAGAGGTGTGGGGACAACGCAAGTTTGCTGGACTTTGTGGGATGATAGAGATATAACCGCTTCCAAGATCATCAGGAGTCAATTTCTTATGTACTCAGGCATCCTTTGAACACAGTTCCTAGAGAGTCAAAGTCACTTACTTCAAAAGAATTATTTTATGCACCCTTTCTAAATGATAAAACTTTGTGGGTCTCCGTGTGTCTGTTCTACCAAATATTTAAAGGAGACATGTTAATTTAATGTGAAATTGGCAAGGGGGAAAGCTCTAAGTGTTTTTCTGTTTTTGTTTTATTTGTTTTTTTTTTTTTTTTTTTTTTTGAGATATTACATCATCCCTTCGTTTTCCTTAGGGTGACTTAATCGGAATTGTGATCATATATCGGCTTCCTGCACCAGCTGGTGTCATACTCTGGCCTATCAGGTAGAGCTCACTCATTATTTGGTAGGTGAGGCTACTTGGTTTTCACCACTCTCCTTCATGTTTTATGAATAATTAGTGCTTTCAATACCTTTATTTATCTTGTTGTTAGGTCACCCCAGTGACCTATGGACTCCTTACTGGTAGGAGTCCACAGAACAATGCCCTTCTGAGGTCTGGGCCCCCAAGCAAATATCACTGTAAACCACACTCTGTCACAGTACAACCCTAACTTAGTGGCAGCCGTGTGCCTTAAACTTAAGAACTGGTTCATATATCTTGATGTTGATAGAGAGGCTTACATTTGAGCATGAATACCATGTTGGAAATATCAGAGGGCTGTATCTATTAGTACAATAAGAAAATATTATTGGGCTACTTGCACATGAACACAACCTGCCCTGAAAACCTGGCAGGTCTTTATAAAAGTCATGAGTAGGACCAGCTGGTGGTGTGGTGGCTAAGGCAGCTAGATTCCACATGACAGACTGTGCAGTTCGAGTCCTGGACATGCTAGCATAACAAATATACTGGGCACATGTGTGTGTATGCCCAAACTCCTGAGAGGAAAATAGAGAAGAATGTATTGCAGTGTGGCCCTTCCCCCTGGAAGTGCTTTCTCTCTATCTCTGTCTCTCTCTCTCGCTCTCTCTCTCCAGTGAGTACATGTGTCCTGAAGTATGAGTTCAAATTGCAATGGCTATTTCCAAATGCCTGTGTTGCTGCTTGGGCCACTGAGGCAGCCATGGGGTTTTGACGACCTCTCAGGACTAGTTTTCAAGATGACCTCGCCCCCCGCCTCTTGTCACCTTGGTCCCCTTTCTTGTTAAGGCTAGCGACTCTGGTAAGGGGGAGCTTTTTGTAGGTAGAGCCAAGTGCCCCTGAGCCAAGACCACCATGGTGACCTTCATGGCAGGACCTAGAATGGATGGTTACGATGGAATCAGTAAGTTTAAGACACCAAACAAATTATCTGAAAAAAAGAAATCTGTACTATGTTCAACTCCATGTATGAAGACCCTGCCTCTCTGGTCATGCAAAAGCTTGGCTTTGGTACTGGGGTAAATGTTTACCTAATGAAAAGCTCTCCAAGAGGTTTGTCTCATTCTCCTTGGGCTGTGAAAAAGATTAATCCTATACGTGATGATCACTGTCGAAGTATGTATCAAAAGAGACTGATGAAGCTCAGATTTTAAAAAGCCCTCATCATCCAAACACTATAGGTTTTCATAATTTTACTGAAGCCAGTGACGGTGGTCTCTGTCTCGCTATGGAATATAGAGATGAAAAGTCTCTCAATGACTTAACAGAATGGAATAAAGGCAGTCGAGATCCTTTTCTAGCAGTCGTAATTTTAAAAGTTGCTTTGATTGTGGCAAGAGCATTAAAGTATCTGCACCAAGAAAAGAAGCTGCTCCATGGAGATATAGTCTTCAAATATTATAATTAAAGGTGATTTTGAGGAACCAGCAGATGGTGTAGTGGTTACGTTGCTGGACTCCCAGATGGCCAACCACAGTTCAAGTCCTAAACCAAGCGGCTTGAAACTCACACCAGGCACCTGTGCGTGCGTGACCAAGATCTTGAGAGGAGAACAGAGGAGACGGCCATCCCCCCGGGGGGTGATTTCTCGCTTTCTCTCTCTCTCCATTTCTATGATGAACGCATATGCCCTATAGCAAAAATCTCTCTTTAAAAAAAAATAAGTGATTTTGAAACAATTAAAACTTGTGATGTAGGAGTTTTTCTGTGATTGGATGAAAATATGACTGTGACTGACCCCAAGGCCTGTGACATCGGCACTGAGCTGTGGAAACCAAGAAAGCTTTGGAAGAGAAGCTGACAAGGCAGACATTTTCCATTGGACGTACTCTGTGGGAAATGATGACTTTATCCATTCCACACATAAATCTTCCAGGTGATGGTGATGATGAAAGTTTTGATGAAAGTGGCCTTGATGATGAAGCATACTGTACAGCTTTGGGAACCAGGCCACCTGTTAATATGGAAGAACAGAATGAATCACACCAGAACGTAACTGAACTCCTCTCGGGATGCACTAACGGAGACCCTAGAGACCATCCTTCTGCCGCACACATGGGTGAAGCTTTGGAAATACGTGTACAGTGATCAGCTCATACTCATGATCACCTCGGCACGTGGTATGGCTCATGCATAAAAATGTTTATTATACATGGCTATATAAATACTATGATAATTTGAAGTTATTAGACTCTGGAAGTGGCCTATTTTAGGCCATAATATCTTGTTAACATTTGAATAACTATTTCTAATATAAGGGGATTTTCATATCCTTAATGACACTAAGCAATTGGGATGGTACTGGGTTTTCCTTTTAAGAAACTTAGCTACTCAAGTACTTTTGATATTGTTTATAGACAAAGCACTAGCAGTAAAGTGCTATAAACTGTTATTAATGACCTTCCTTAAATACTCAGTTATTAGATCTATTAATATAAGTCTGTACAGTACAGTCTATATCTCTTACTTTAAAACATCGACCCTTTTGCTGGTTTTTCGTGGCTGGTATACTTTATTCAATGGTCCCTGGAAGCCGAGACTTGGACTGGACAGAGCAGCTCCTTAGACATCTCCAGACTTTGGATACATACTTCGACAGTGATCATCACACGTAGGATTAATTTTTCCACAGCCTAAGGAGAAGGAGACAACCCTGTTGGGGATCTTTTCATTAGTTTGTCTTGCTCTCTTGGATCTCTCCTCATCTTTGGTTTTCGCTTTAACTTATTAAATGTGTTTTCTATAGTTGAGATTCCCTTTTTTTTAACTAATAAAATAAAATTTGTATCCAAAGCATTTCACAGTTCTAGTGTAAATAATGTAACTCAAATAGGATGATACAGAATAAAGGATACTTTTGGTATCAAAACAAAGAACAAAAAACCTTAAGTACGTCATTTGATTGGGCAGAGTCAACCCAACACCTCAGACATCGCAATCTTCCAAGGAATTGTTATTTCTTAAGAAATATGGTGTGGAGCTACATTTTCTCATAATCATAATAGTATATACCAAACACAATTATCCTAAAGCAGCATTAGAATAGAGTATGAGCCTTAGTGAGTCACATCAGGCCATGAGACAACAGCACTGCTGTCTTGGGCATTGTTCTGGGGACATTTCTGCCTGCAGAGCTCTAAGCATATTGACACTATAAAATCTGGCACGAACTCCAAGACTCACTATGAAGGGTACAAAATGGCACTTTACTGGCTATGTGCTGGTTAATTAGAATATATAACTTCATATTACTATGGAATGCCAAGTCAAATTGGTATTTAGAATGGCAATTCTTTTGTGGGAGCTCAACCACTGTGAAACTAAAGCATAGCTCTCCTCTATCTGAAGTGGTTTTCTGGGATAGAGAATAAAGCTTTAGTGGAACACCCGTACACCCATAAGGATGGGAAAGGAGTTGTAACCATCTAGTTGTCCCTGTCAGTCTGGGAGATGAAAATGATCTTTGTCAAGATTGTATCACTCCAAACCCAAGGTCTTTGTGGGTCAGCTTTCCAAGTGCTGTTCATCTTAATAAACACGTACTGAGAATTCCAGACGGCATCACAGTCAATGGAAAGGTTTATAAAAAATAACTCTTAACCCCAAATGTTGCAGGGAAGATTTCTCTGAACACAGACTGCAAGAAGTTTTGCTTGCAGGGGACCAGCAGTTAGCATAATGGCTATGTCGCTGGACTCCCATGTAGCCAACCGCAGTTTGAGTCCTGGACCCGGTGGCTTAAACTCACGCCAGGCGCATGTGCGTGCGTGCCCAAGATTCTGAGAGGAGAATAGAGGAGAAGGGATTGCGGAGTGGCCATCCCCCCTCGGGGGTAATTTCTCGCTTTCTGTCTCTCTGTCTCTCTCTGTCTGGCAAGCACACGCGCCTATAGCAAAAACCTCTCCCCCAAAAAAGAAGTTTTGCTTGCAGCAAGTTCACTGAAGCTTGTTTCTGGATCGACACCTGGGAGGGAGTGACAGTAACAGCACTGCTCAGGGTAAAGTTACTGCAGTTGGATGACAACAAAGGCTTCAGGTCGTCCCATGGACAACTAGAGAGATGGGAGGACTCTCAAAGTTGGCTTACACTGAGGCAAGGCAGCCAGGGCTTCATAAAGCATCCTAACCAATCACAGGGTATGGATAAGATGGCTCTCTACAGCTAAGGGTAATTTGTAAAGAATAAGCAATTGAAAGTTTCAACCACCAACCCTTTCACAATTTGGGGAAATAGAAGCTTTTATCTTCTTTTCTTCTTTTTTTTTTTTTTTTTTTTTTTTTTTTTTTTTATTTTTTATATATATAGAGAGAGATTTTTGCTATAGGGTGCATGCACTCACTAGAGAAACAAAGAAACAGAAACAGAAATCGAGAATCACTCCACAGGAGGATGGCCACATCACAAACTCTTCTCTTCTATTCCCTTTTTGGGATTTTGGGCACACAGGCACAAGCACCTGGCATGAGTTTCAAGCCACTGCGCCCAGGACTCGAACCACAGTCAACTACGTAGGAGTCCAGTACTTAACAACTATACTACCTGCTGACCTCTAGATGACTTTATCTTAAAATGGAGGAGGGAGGACCTCGATGGCACACCAAACAAAAGTGCAAACAAATGTTTGTTTCTTTTTTTTTGGGGGGGGGGGGAGAGGTTTTTGCTATAGGGCGCGTGCGCTCGCCAGACAGACAGAGAGAGACAGAGAGACAGAAAGCGAGAATCACCCCCCATGGGGGATGGCCACGCCGCAATCCCTTCTCCTCCATTCTCCTCTCAGGATCTTGTGCACGCACGCACACGCGCCCGGCGTGAGTTTTAAGCCACCAGGTCCGGGACGCGAACCGCGGTCGACTACGTGGGAGTCCAGCGACATATCCATTATGCTAACTGCTGGTTCCCACAAATGTTTGTTTCTGAATTAAGTGAAGAGTCTAGTTATCTTTCTGTCATCCAGTTCAATCAGTAAACACTAAAGCAGCTTTTAGTTCCTAAAAAGTCAATTAATTTACAACTGGACAATACAAGTTTTGCTATAATTTTGAATAATTTTTTTCTGAAGGATAATTTCTGAAAATCACTCTCTAAAAAAGATGGAATCAGGGCCAACAAGTGGGGTGGTGCTTAAGGTGCAGGATTCCCACATGGACAGGTCAAGTTTTGGACCCAGTTGCTCGAAAAATCATGCCAGGCATATGTGTATCATATCCAGACTCCCAAGAGGAGAATGGAGGAGAAGGGATTGCATCATGGTCATCCCCTCGGGGGCTGATTTCTCACTTTCCCTCTCTCAGTCTCTCTCTAGTAAGCACACACACACCTGAAAAAAGAAAAAAGGAAGAAGAAGGAGGAGGAGGTGGAGGAGGAGGTGAAGTAGGAGGAAGAGGAAGCATACTCATGATCTAACCAAAACAAACTGAATGGGAAATCAATGTCACTACTAGGTAGTGTTTACCCAACTCTGTTCTCGTTTAGAATTTTTCTGGCAAGGCATCCTCTCACATATGAAGAGCAAATGACTCTGAAGACCCTGAAATCAGAGCCCTTTCTACCTGCCCTGCTGAAGACTCAATGGCCAGGAAAATTACCCACTAACATTTGCTAAACATTATGTGCCTGGGGCTGTGAAGATCATCACCCACACACCTCTCAACAACTGGAGGAGATAGTTATTAATATCACAATACAGAAGCAGCAGCTGCTCGAGGTCACACAGTTCATTCACGGCAGAGCCCAAATTTCAAGTTGTCAGACCCAAAGAACATAAACAAACGCAATCAGTTTGCGTATTCTCCGCTCTTCCCTACAGATCCCCTCTCTGCTCTCACTACTTGCTCTGTGTCCCAGGGAACAGACAATCCGATAACTCCATTGACTAGGCCGTTTTGTCTTCTGTTGACCAGAGTTATCAATGAGAGACCAGAGGGCGGGAGAGATCAAGGCCAGTTATTTACTGCCTGGTTCCTTCCTGCCAGGGCCACAGGTCGTCGGGGACTGCTTTGCTCTAGCAAAGAAAGGGTCTTCATACAGCTGGGGATGTCACTGGGCCTGGTACCCAGCCCCTCCACTTGTCGCTGTAGGCTGCTCTTGCTGACTTTGAGATACTTCCCCAAGTCGTGTTCATTTCATTTAATCCTGCCCCAATTGGCAAGTAGGCCCCTTAGCAAGCTTGCCTCAACTTCTTCACTTAGGAGTCCCACGTGATTCCTCTGTGACCCTGGCAGGTTCTGGAATTTAGCTGAATCTATGCAGTGACATGCTCTCCTGCAGAGAGGGTGCAGGTCATGTGAGCAGAGACGTAAGACATACAAGGCATTGATGAATTTCTCTGTTCAATTAAGGGTACTGTTGATGCACGTGCACTCCTTTCTCATTGAGGACATCCATACAGATGGAAAAGCGGCAGATCAATGGCAGCTGAGCCACCAGTCTGGCACCTGGTGTGGGCTCAGAGAGATGGAGCATCCTAGAGAGGACTTCACGGGAAGGACGAAGGATGGACAAGAGAGAGGGCTGTAAAACAAACAGGTGCCTCAGAGGGCATTCGACCGCAGAATAAGAATATAAAGGGGTTAAAATTAAATGGGGGGGGCAGCAGAAGGCATAATGGTTATGTCGTTGGACTCTCACATAGTAGACCACAGTACTTATCCTGGACTCAGTGG
Source organism: Tupaia tana (assembly GCA_026018925.1). Taxonomy (NCBI): domain Eukaryota; kingdom Metazoa; phylum Chordata; class Mammalia; order Scandentia; family Tupaiidae; genus Tupaia; species Tupaia tana. Next base: position 68,727,997 of record JAKSZU010000012.1, read on the forward strand.
CTAAAAACTCATGCCAGGCACATGCATGTGTGTGCCCAAAATCCTGAGGGGAAAACAGAGGAGAAGGGATTGTGGCATGACCCTGGGAGGTGATTTCTTGCTTTATGTCTCTCCTTCTCTCTCTGTCTCTCCAGTGAGCACACATGCCCTATAGCAAAACTCTCTACAGAAAACAAGAAGAAAAAACTAAATGGCGGGGCAGTGCTCACTTCCTATCTCTGTCCCTCCTGAGCATGCATTCCTGCTAACAGTGGAAAGTGCTTGCTAATTATAAGTGTCTTATCTCCTCCACATTTTTTAAATTGTCACAGGGTGAATAAACTCCCCAGAGGACCAGAGAGAAAGAGAGAGCGAGCGAGAAGGAGGGACAGACACCTCCCCACTGGGGCGTGGTCGCACTGCACTCCTTGCCCTCCATTTCTCTGCCCTGGCAGGGTCTGGCACATGTACTCATATGGTTCTCAGGCCAGTGATGCTAGATTCAAGCTGTAGCAGGTGTGTGGAATCTGGCTCCCTTAACCACCAGGCTACGGGCTGGCTTCTTCTACTTTATAACTTAATTTCTTTCAAGTAATTGACCTTTCTGAGTTGTTTTCACTGCTGGTTCCCTTTTCCTTCTGCCAACATCAGACGGAAGGCGATGTTTTATACCGTCACAAGAAGGGGGTTGGGAATGAAGAGTGAGCACACAGTGCTCTCCATCTTTTTTTTTTATTTCAATTTATTTATTTGCATTCATTCACGGTACATCATTACAGCATACAAAATGAGATTTTCCATCCAGAGTACACGGTATATTGTCTCAATCAAGCACATCAACAAACATGTTATTGTCAGCAGATGATCTTCCATTTCTTGTTTTCTGTATGTTTTGCTTTTTTCCCCCCATCCTTGATTCCCTATCTCTTACCCTCTGCCATCTCCCATTCTCCTCCCACACTATCTCTGGTATCTATGTTTGCTTTCTATACTGTTTTCCCCCCACATTTTATTGAATCACCAAAGATCCTAATCAATCCAAATACCCTCACAGCAAACACAGGTGACATACACATTTCCGTGAACACAAGTCTAACTTTATGCATCCTATAAAGTAGCACCTAGCTGGGGCTACATATCCTACTGCAGTCATTGAATATATATATATATATATATATATATATATATATATATATATATATATTTTATATTTTGTAACTCAATTTACATCCCTTACCTAAGCATCATCACAGCACACAAAATGCGATCTCCCATCCAGTACACACTGCATAGTGACTCAATCATGCACATTACAAAAAATTTTCCATTTCTAGTTCCTAGAAATATTTCCACCCCTCTTTCTGACCCTCTGTCCCTTCCCACCCTCCTCACACACCACCTCTGTTGTCCACAATTGTCCTTCATTCCCTTCCCACCCACATTGCATTGATCACACAATTTCCTACAAAATCTAACTACTTTCAGTGGTGAGTTCACTCATTACTACTAAGAAAACCAGTTTTAACTTAAATCAAAGAAATGCCAAGGAACTTTGCTTAAAGCCAGGAAACAGGTTAGGATTCTGTTCAAATGGTAGGTGCATGAATCTATCAGTCTCATGTACTTTTATCTTCTGTTCTGGTTCAATTTTCCTGGTTAAATTCTGGTATATAATATTCAACTCCAGACTTGTCCCTATGATTAAGTTGGCCACTTTCTTAGTTTTTGGACTCTTATTTCCATGTGTCTGTATTTAATTTTCCTGATATAGCACACCCTTGAGAACTTCTTAGAGATCTGGTCTGGTGCTGGTAAATTCTTTCAGGTTTTGTTTATCTGAGAATGTTCTTGTCTTTTCTTCCCACCTGAAAGATAATCTTGCCGGGTACAGTATTTTAGGCTGAAATTGCTTCTCTCGTAACACTTTGAATATATTTTCCCATTCTCTCCTCGCTCGCATTGTTTCTGATGAGAGATCTGCTATTAGCCTGATGGGATGTCCTTTGTAGGTAACTTGATGTTTTTCTCTTGCCAATCTTAGTATCTTGTCTTTGTCTGCAGTTTTGGTCAACCTGGCTATAATGTGTTTTGGAGAAGATCTTCTTGGATTCTATTTGGGGTCCTTTGTATTTCCTGGGACTGGATCTTCGAATGCCTCTCTAGGTTTTTTCTTGCAGGATTGCATGGAATAGATTATCAATGCCTTTATGGGTCTCTTCACCTTCTGGAATGCCAATTATCCGGATATTTGGATGTTTGATGTATCCAGTACTTCTCACATATCATTCTCAAATTTTAGGGCCATTTTCTCAGTCTTCACAGTGGATTTTTCTAGGCCAGCCATTTTCTCTTCTACATCTGAGATTCTATTTTCTGAATGATCTAGTCTGCTTTTAATACTTTCAAGGGAGATTTTGACTTCTTGTATTATAGACTTCATCTCTAGCAGTTCTGTTTGAGTCTTTTGTAAAGTGTGTAATTCCTCTTTTAGATCTAGCAAGAATTTCCTCATCTTCTGGAACTCGTCAACTTCTTTCTCCTTTCTCTTTAGCAGTTCATTATCTCTCTTCTCTTCCATCTCTGTTAGCTTCGACATTATGAATGCTCTAAATTCCTTATCAGACATTTCCATGATTTTCACCGAACTGCTTGTGAATGAAGAAGAGTTACTCTTTTCCCGTGGAGGAGAGGTATTTTCTTGTTTTCCCATATTTCTCATGATCCGGCGGTGATTTCTTGTCATCTGATGGATGGTGTGTTTCTTTCAAATTCTTGAAGTTCAGTCTAAACGTTCAGGAGCAATCAGAGGTGATCTAGAATCTCTTTGCTGTTCTGTTGTGATTGCTGGTGTAGAAGATTTAGTAGATGTTGGGGAATATTTTAGCCCTCTTAGTATTTGGATGTTTAGCTACAGTGCTCTTAGATCTGTCTAAGAACACATTGAATGGATATTGGAGGGTGGAGAGACAAGAAAAAGGAAAAAGAAAAAGGGAGAGAGAAACAACAACAAAAAGAGAAAAAAAGACAAAACAAATTTAAAAATTGTAACTATTGTTCTTTTTTATAAAAAAAAAATCACAAAATGGAAAACCGCACGGCACGTAGTTCGCTGGCGCCATGTGGAACCTTGTTCTGAGGGCCCGGCTTCTTCTGCCTGGTGGAAGGACCAGAGCACTAATTAACAAGATAAGTGGTGGAGCCAAGAGCCAGAGAAAAACTGTGCCTTTTTAAAAAAAGTGTAAGAAGGAAAAATTACAAAAAAATAAGGGAAGGCAGAAGCAGGGAGAGACAGGAACTGAGAGACAGAAAGAGAGATAGAAGGCTGGGGGTGCAGTGGGGGCTCCCTACCACTAGCTCGTTTGTTGGAGGCTGAATTATCAGTAGAAAATCTTCATTCCCTGAAAAATCTAGTTCGCTGGCGCCATGTGGAACCTTGTTCTGAGGGCCCGGCTTCTTCTCGGTGCTCTCCATCTTGAGACGGACCCGGGTGCTCAATCTGGCTGCTGCAGACACGTTGCACTGAGGTCCCTCCTGGCCTGGGACTCAAGGCCCACTGGTCTGCCTAAAGGGGTTGGTGGTGCCTGGAATCTGGATACTGAGCTCGGGGCCTGCCTACAGTTCTCCTTAGCCCTTGCTTCAGAGATACTCCAGAGGAACCCTCAACCAGCGCACACAGCAGCCCTTCATAGAACATAGAAATTTCTTATCGCCTGCCTGCTAGGATGGGCCCAAGGGCACCATATTAAAAACCTGCAGGCCTGGAAAAAGCCTGGAACTTCTCTGAGAAGCATGAAGTCTTCCCAAGTAGAGCAGAGGCCAGGAGGTCAAGACCTGTGACTCCTGCTCTGGGATTTTACCTCTTCAGGCTTTCATGGGTAGTTTCCTACTGTTGCTATCCCTTCCAAGGCATGCCCCCAAGGTGAAGGTTACAGAGTGACATAAAGTCTCACTTCTGACCTTCTTAGACTCTCCCAGATTCTCCTCTCAGTATTTGAGCAGTTGCCCGTTGTCCCTCCCTGTAATCAGGAAACACCTTTAGTCTGCTAATGGTGCCTCTTCTGCCCTTCCAAGTATGCAGTTGTCTCTTCGCTTTGCCAGAGAGCATAAACATACAAGACTGCACATTTGATAAGAGTGATATTTGGGGCTGGGAAATCCTTTGCTGTGGACAGGAGTAGGGCTGTCCTGTGCAATGTACGGTACTTGGCAGCTTTGTGGTCTCTATATACTGGACACGGTAGCAACTTCTCCAGCTGTAACAACCAAAAATATCTCCAGATATTTCAAATGTTCCCTGGAGGACAAAAATTACCTCCAGTTGAAAGCTCTAGCCTAGAGTTAATGAAAACAAAACAAAAAAAGGTAAAAGAGGTAAATACAAGATTAACCAAAAGAAGAGAAAGAAAAAAAGGAAGGGGGAGGGGGAGAAAAACGGGGGAATATATCGAGAGAATACAAAAAGGGTTAACCTGCTACGATACCCCCTGGTGATTCGTACCCCACGGGGGCTCGTATCTCACCTATTCATTCGTTACTACCTTCCAAGAAGAGGGAAGCCATGATCTGATGGAGCATCTGCTGACTTTCTCCTTCCTCACCGCACAGCCAACCCAGGCAAGTCACCAGCACTTTCTAAACCACCTGCCTTGCCTGCTAATCAGTAGGGCTGAACAAGACCATTTCTTAGCTTCTTCCCCTCTTCTCTTAACTATAACTTTAAAGCAACACTCCTTGTTCAAAAATGGTTCACCTGCTGGTCCTCTTTCCCCCAGCATCTGTGGGAGATATGCCTCACTCCCCCTTTAAAAACCAGCCCTATGAGAATACCTTTCACACACACGTGACCACTGTCATTTCATTGTATTTCCATACACTGCGCACCATTCCTTCCCTCCACCCCTGTGCTCAGAGATTCCAGGACTTGGATCTAGAACAACTGCAGCTCTGGCATCCTACAGGAACAGAGGCCTAACCAGCTGAAGGGCGCAGCGATACCAAGAAAGCAGAGAGCTTCATGCCCAATGGTGACTGTCTGGACCAGCTTCCAGGGCCCAGGTAGAAACCCTTCTCAGCACCCGACATTTCCCTTATTGCTAGTGTCAGGAAGGAAAGCACTGCAAGTATTTGGGGCTGAAGTTTCAGCATTCGTCAGACACAATTATCCAGACATCTTAGCATCACTGATGGCTGGAATGCTCACTTCCACTCCTTACACACCCGGGAAGTAGAAACGAAAGCAGGAGGATAATTCATGAAACAGATGCAGTAGTAACAACAGCGTGTTTAAGTTCAGGTGACATGAATGAGTTTGCGGTGCTTTGGAACCAAATAACCCAGAGAGCCGACAGGTCTGTTAGAGCTAATGGGACCGGTAGGCACCATTCCAGCAAGAAGGCTGAGGCCATGTAGACAGGAATCAAACTGAGCGCAACCGAAGTACGTTTCCAGCCACAGTAGAATGTTCACTGAGCGCACTGAACCCTGCTGGCTGAGACGCCGAGAACAAGGTGCCGAATTACCCTCTTCAGAGCTGGACCCTAACCAGCCCTTGAGAGGCCGAACACAGTGGATGGGCATCCCCTGAACGCCACCTCAGACACCTGGCCAGTGGGCCTCCGACGATTGCTCTTGCAGATGCTTGTTTTTTTTGTTTGTTTGTTTGGTTTTTTTTTAGAGGTTTTTGCTATAGGGCGCGTGCGCTTGCCAGACAGACAGAGACAGAGAGACAGAAAGCGAGAAATCACCCTCCAGGGGAGATGGCCACGCTGCAATCCCTTCTCCTCCATTCTCCTCTTGGGATCTTGGGCATGCACGCACACGCGCCCGGCGTGAGTTTAAGCCACCGGGTCCGGGACGCGAACCGCCGTCGACTACGTGGGAGTCCAGCGACATAGCCATTACGCTAACAGCTGGTCCCTCAGATGCTATTTTAAAGCATGTCACTTGTAATAGAACCTTTGTTTCTGCTGGATCCTAGGATTTAAAATGTTTAGTAGGTTTTAAGCCTTTAAAGAAGTTACAAGTCGTGACCTGTTTGGGACACTAAAATACATACAGAGCACAGGGGTCTTCTGGGTGCCTATTTCCTGTGACCTAGGCAGGGGGCTTGCTCAAGAAGCAAGTTGTGGCTATTTTTTGTTGTTGTTGTTGTTATTTGCCAGAGGGCACGTGCCAGAGACAGACAAAGAGACAGAAAGCAAGGACTAGTCCTCTCTTTTTATTTGGGATCACAGTTGACTTCACCATAAGGGAAATCACCACGAGTGAACTCCTGGGCATCCCATTACAGGCTGTTGCTAAGATGGCAGAACAGAGAGTTTTGTCCTCTCTCGAGTTGTGGACAGGTCCATGCACCTACTACCCAAACAGGATCCTAACCTGTTCCCTGACTTTAAGCAGCAAGCAAAGTTCTCTTTACATTTTTTATTTTGATTTATTAAAGCTAAAACTGCCTTTCTTGACATTAAAAAATGTATTTAAAAAATACCTACTTAGTAACCACAGTAAGTCATATAGCCTCAGCTATGTGCTATTGTATAGTATATGCATTCTATCCACAGAGTTTCATGCCTAAAGGCAACTTTTGTTCACAGATATGTATATATCAGGTGAACTTAGCATTGAAACTATTTAGATTAACTAAGATATTTTGTGAATCAATACAATGTGGGAAAGAATAAAGAAATGGAAAACAACTGCAGGTACCAGAGACAGGGTGGGAGGAGGATGGAAAATGGAAGAGGGTGAGAAATAGAGTGTGTTGGTGTTGGGGGAGATATAAATATATATACACACATACACACATACAAGAAACAAGAAATGGAAAATTATTTGTTGACGATAACATGTATGATTAAGCCACTTTACAGTGTATTCTGGCTAGAAAATCACATTCGGTATGTTGTGGTGATGTTCAGTGAAAGTATGTAAAATAAATTAATTAATAATTTTTAAAAGATGGCAAAACATAGAGGTAGAAGATGTACACATCAGGACCAGCAGTTAGCGTAATGGCTATGTCGCTGGACTCTCATGTAGCTGACTGCAGTTTGAATCCCAGACCCGGTGGCTTAAACTCACGCCAGGCGCGTGTGCGTACATGCCCAAGATCCCGAGAGAATGGAGGAGAAGGGACTGTGGCATGGCCATCCCCCTAGGGGGTGATTTCTCACTTTCTGTCCCTCTGTCTCTCTCACAAGCGCACACGCCCTATAGCAAAAACCTCTCTCAAAAAAAAAAGATGTTCTCTTCAAAAAAAGTCAAGAAATTCTCTAATTGAGCCCAAAATTAAAATAAAATAACTCTATTAAATATATTTGAGCACCAGGCTCACCCCACAGTCTAGTAATGAAGGGAGTCAGAATCCACATGGCCAACCACAGTCGAATCCTGGCTTGCCAGCTTGAAAATACAGCAGACGTGTGCAGACGTGCTCAAATCCTGACAGGATGGGGAGACGGGGGAGAAGGGACTGCGCCACCCTATTCAGAGTGCTTTCTCTCTCCCTCTGTCTCTTTGTCTCTCTCTCTGGCAAGAGCATGCTCCTTTTGGCAATTAAAAAACTAAAATTTAAATAAATTTGAGTGTCCAAGATCACAAACTGGTAGCTGATAAGCTTAAGTCAGAGAGCAAATGAACCAAGTTAGTTTTCGTGAAGAGAATGTTTTGGAAATTGATGCCCTCAGGAGGGACATGCCCTTCTGTCCTCTCCCCTGTCCTGCCGCTCCCTGGTATTCATATTGACCTAGGTCAGCCTTGTTATTTGACCAGCTCCTGAAAGTGCATGTGCTTGTCAGACTGTGTTGGTCAAATTTCTTTGCACACAATGAAATGTTTTGACAAGTTTAAGCAGAAAGAAAAACATTCTGTCGAAGATACCAAGTACCTCATAGAATCACTGAGAGGATCAGAGGAACAGACTAAGAAGTTGCCTCAGCAGGAACACTGCCAACCACAGATGGGACTTCTCGCTAAAACACCGCTCAGACCCCACTTAGCTGCAGCAATGTTCAGAAGGACCACTAGGCTCTCTCCCGCCCTCATCCAGCAATAACCACCCCACGCAGCACGGTGTAGATGCTCGCCTGCCTCGCTGCGCTGGCTTCCCACTCCAGTTCTTCCTGGCAGAGCCTCATGCCTTCATTCTAGCTGCGAGTTCTATCCGCCCTCACCAAGCGAAATGGATAAATATTTTAGGACTCCTCAAATCAAGTTTTAGATCCCTGTAAAACTATGTAAGTATCATTCTTTATTAAAATCCAGAGGAACTAATATCTATTCTTGAGATTTTCTTTTCTCAGAGCCATTCCTGGTAATCACAAAATGGCTGCTGCGCCGCATCAGCTGATAATCATCTCTGCTTACCGGAACCGCCTTCCCAAAACTGCATTCTATGGAGACCCACCTACAAATGCGGAACTGCATGAGACTCACCCTTAATCCAACCCTGAACTGCACGAGACCCACCCTTAATCCAACCCTGAATAGAATCTATATTCCCTATTGTTAAAAACTTTATGAGCTGATAATTGAAAGCACGCAGCCCCTCTCCCATTTACTTGCATGTAACACATTTTCAATAAAAAGGCACGATGATTCCTAGCAGTTGTCACTCCTCAGAGAGCGATCTTTGAGAGGTGTCCGGCATAGGACGTGCCTGAAAAGGCATCGAGGCCTGTGTCTTCTGTTTACCTGCGCCGCCTCCGTCGAGATAACCCACCCCCGCCGAGGCTGGTCCCCGGCACAGCAACACAGATGAAGACAGATAAGCTATACTTCTCAATTAAACTATAACAAGAAACCGTTTTAGTCTCCCGTGACTGAGTTTTCACCACGTCAGTGCAAAAAATAAAATCATCCTTCCTTGCCTAATTTAATAAAGCCTTTTTTCAATTATTAAAGAGGCAGCATTTTACAACATACTTCCTAAAATGTTACAATTTAAAATACAGGGGCCAGCAGGTGGTGTGGTGGTTAAGGCGCTAGACTCCCACCTGGCCGATGGTTCAAGTCTTGGACCTGGTGGCTTGCTTTCTTGCTTTCCTTCTTTCTTTCTCTCTCTCTATCTCATCTCTCTGGTGAGCATACATGCCCTGTAGCAAAATTTTAAAAAACTAATAATTATAAATAAAATAAAATAAATTATTTTTAAAAATATATAAAAGACATCAAAACAAGCCAGCCCACAGTGGTGCTTAAGGCAGCCAGCTCCCACATGGTTAACAACACAGTTCAAGTCCCAGGCCCAGCTCAAGAAAACATTCTGAGCCCATGTGTGTGCATTCCCAAACTCCAAATTCCCACATTCCCAAGGGAAAGATGGAGGAGAAGGGATTGTGAAATGATCATGCTCCTTGAGAGGTGCCTTCTCACTTTCTCTCTCTCTGTTCAGTGAGTGCAGGCAGCCTCTGGCTAATTAAAAATAAATAAATAAAAGCACCAGAACAACATACACAGAAAAAAAATGAGCAAGAAGAAATTAAGTAAAAAAATAAAAATACTAAGCAATTGAATGTGGAGCCAAAAAGAAGTATCGCAGTAAATTGGGCTAAGGGTAGCATCTACAACTGATCGTAAAATAGCTGAGTTTCCCAGCAGCCACAGAAAGATGCGAAAATTGTTACACATTCCTCGTTTATTAAGAAAATATGCACCTACTTTCCCAGGGAAATATGCCTATTTTCTCATTTTGAACTGAGAAGAATTAATCAGAATCAAAATAGAGTCAACAACAGTAAACAATGGCATTGTAGATAATATTTCACCAAAGTTTATAGATGTAGTTCTACTTATGACCATGGCTTATTTGTCCCCAGAAATAAGTGCCCAAACATACAGTCAACTGATCTTTGACAAGGGGTACCAGTCAATCCAGTGGGAAAATGAAAGCCTCTTCAGCAAGTGGTGCTGGAGAAACTGGACTTCCACTTGCAGAAAGATGAATCTGAACCCCTACCTCTCTCCTTTGACAAGAATCAAGTCAAGGTGGATCAAGGATCTAAATCTAAGACCTCAAACTATAAAGCTGCTCCTGGAGAATGCTGGGGAAACTCTGGGAGACATTGGTGTAGGGAAAGACTTCCTAAAGAAGACCCTCAAAGCAGAGTCCATCGTCCACAAAATAGACAAGTGGGATTACATCAGACTAAGAAGTTTCTGCATGGCCAAAGACACAGTAGTTAGTGTGAATCGACAGCCCTCAGAATGGGAAAATATTTTTGTAAATGTTGCATCAGATAAGGGACTGATAACCAGAATACACAAGGAACTAAAAAAGGTGTTTGGAAAAAAGATGAGCAACCCTATTAAAAGATGGGAGAAGGAGATGAAGAAAACACTCTCTAAAGATGACATACGAATGGCCAAAAGGCATATGAAAAAATGTTCAACCTCCCTCATCGTAAGGGAAATGCAGATAAAAACAACAATGAGGTACCACCTAACCCCAGTCAGATTGTCTAATATTAAAAAAACAAAAAATGATAAGTGTTGGCGGGGGTGTGGTGAAAGGGGAACTCTTTTACACTGCTGGTGGGAATGTAGATTGGTCCAACCACTGTGGAGAATAATTTGGAGATTCCTCAAAAATCTACAGATAGATCTGCCATATGATCCAGAGATCCCACTCCTTGGTATCTACCCAAAGGACAGAAGAATTCTTCATTGGAAAAGTGCTTGCACATAGATGTTTATTGCGGCACTATTCACAATTGCTAAGTCATGGAACCAACCCAGATGCCCCCGTATGGAGGAATGGATTGAAAAACTGTGGCACATATACTCTATGGAATACTACTCAGCCATAAAAACCAACAGAGCCCTGGCTTTTGACAGAAAGTGGAAGAATATGGAAGATGTACTGCTGAGTGAGGCAAGCCAGGCTATGAAGGAGAGACATTGTATGTCCCCACTTAACATATACCGTTTGTCTGCATTCTATGTCTGAAACTGATTGACTAACAGTTGAACAAACACAAGAGATGGGTGTGAATGTCAGATGAGGTGTATGTGGAGGAGTGGGGCCCAACGAAAGACATTTGGAGAAGGGATACAGAGGTAGAGCATTGATGGGATGGGGAGGTGTGGTGTTATCTGTTGAATATATTTCGATCAACGGGTCTGGGGAGAAATGTTCACATATCGAAATGGTCTCATTGTAAGCCAAACAATATGATTGAAAGTATATACAAAAATAAATAAATTAATTAATAAAAAAAAAAGTTTAGAGAATAATTTCATATTGCAGATTTGTCAAGGCATTTCTTCAGAGAACCAAAGGATACATTTCAATAGGTGGCTAGCTCAGGATGCGCTTTGATACTTGAGAAAGCCTGAAGAATCTGATAAAGATAAAGGGCTCAACTGTCTCTAACACTGGAATACCAATTTTCCCAGCAGGACATTTGATGAACAATGTATAAGAGTCAAATTTAGATTGAAGTCCTTCCGAGTGAGTGCCCTGAGCTGCCGACTACCAGGAGATGCGTACGTTCTCGACTGCAGACAGCACCACTAATGTTTCACTAAGGAAATCAAAACTCCGAAGCTGTGGTCTGACTCAGATACATGCAGTACGTACAATGCAGAAAGAGAAAGGACAAAACTTGCTTGTTCCGTCGTTTTTCTCAAGTAAGAGATCTGAATTAGTTCAAATACTTGTTCATACTCTGGGATGAAACTACCAGAGTTTTGCATGCAAATAATGGGATAAAGAAGCAAACCCAATCTTGCTTTAAAAGACCAGTATCTAGTCCTAGTTCTCTCTCTTTTTTTAAAATAATTATTTATTTTACTTTATTTATTATTATTATTTTTTAATTAACCAGAGATCAAGAGGGAAAGTGAGAAGAGAAGGCAAGTCACCAGGTCCGGGACTCAAACCGCAGTCAGCTACATGGGAATCTAGCACTTCAACCACCACACCGTCTGCTGTCCCCTGGTCCCTGTTCTCTTAACTAAGGTGTGTGATCATGGTTACGTGCCCATTCATTCCACCAGGCCAGAAGAAAAGGGAGCACAGCTCTGATACTGACCTTCCAGATAGGACACTGTTCCAGTTCTCTGCTTCTGCACAGTAAATTTCCCCAAAACATGGAGGGCTTAGACCAGTAACACTTAAGTCTCACAGTTTTTGTGATTCAGGAATATGGGAACAGCTACAGGGAAGCTCTGCTTCTGAGGTTCTTAAAAAACTTCAGTCATTTCAAGGCTTAACTGGGGAGGGACTTGCTTAGCTCATTCATATCGTTATTGGCAGAATTCAGCTTCCTGTGGCTTTTGGACTGAGGGCCTCGCTTCCCCATGAGTTGCTGGCCTGGGGCCTCCCTTGGTTCCTGGTCATGAGGGTTTCTCTGAAACACAGCTCACAGCATAAGAGCCAGCTTTCCCAGGGCAAGGCAAAGGGAAGCAGGTGCTGGCAAGCCCAAAGTACCACCTTCGTACCTTGACCCTGGAAGTGACCTCCTGCCGTAACTGCTGCAGTATTCCATTTGCTCAAAGCAAGCAAGTAGGTCCTTCCCTCACTCAAGGACTGCTGGGCGCCATTTTGGAAGCTGCTGGCCACAGACACAGCTATGGCAGCCTGGATAAAAGCTGACGCAAAAGCAAGTAGGTTGCTGAAATACAAGCTCGGGTCACGGCTCTCAAGCAAATTAGTGACAAAAGTCTTTCAAATAAAATGTTAAAAACAAGTGACAGTAAGCCAGCTGTGGCGATGCTGGAGCCACAAGGAAGGTCTCGGGTCCACATCCCAAGGTCTCCTTGGACACGCTGGCTGTGTCACACACGCCACCATCATGGCTCGCTAAGGTTGGGGCTGGATCATGGCATGAAGACCCTGTTGGGAATGCCTATCTCATGGAAGAAATTAACTAATTAACTAATTTTTCCTGTTTTACCAGAGAGAGCGAGAAAGTGAGAAAGCACCCCCATGGGAAATGGCCACACTGCAATCCCTTATCCTCCATTTCTCTCTCTTTTTGGGATTTCAGTCATGCATGCACTCATGCCTGGCATGTTTCTCAAGCTTCTGAGTCCAGGACTTAAACTATGCTGTCAGTCATGTAGGATCCAGCTGCCTTACCCACCATGCCAAAGGCAATTTATTTTTAAGTTAAATAAATTTAACTTGGAAAGCAGGATTTCCCTCGCTAATCATTGGATAAGGCAAAGGAAGGATGAACATTTATCCTTGCACCCTAACCCAGCAGCAGCCCAGCCCAAGGCCGAACTCCAGTCCTCCCAACACAACACTGGCAACAGGTATTCCTCAACTCCCCGATAGGGAGCCCTGCAGAGGAACGAGTAGGAAGCTTCTCTCACTGAAGATGAAAGCAAGCCAGGGGACCACCACTAGTCCAGCCTTCCCCAACCCCTGGGTCAGTCAAACTCATTATGAGTTGACAATATATTTTCAAATACTGAAAAAATGAAAATTAAGTACTTATTGAGTATCTGAAACCTAGGATTACACCCAAAATTGTTCTTCAAAACATTTATGTTTTCATCTTTTCCATGAGCAAGAGAGACAGAAAGAGGGCAAGAGGGGGATAAGAAACCACAACAGAGTTGATCCACCCCCAGCCTCTGCCAACCTGGTTGGATCCATGTCCCTACCTGGCGTGTGCAAGGAGACCTTGGGTCATAGATCTGGGGCCCTTCCCACACAGGACCCTGCATCTCACAGTGCTGTGTTACCTCTGCACCACCAACAGACCCCTCACCAAAACTAGTCTGAAAATCACAGGAGTCAGAAATCATAAAATACATGGGAAATCAAGCCACGTGTAGCCAAGAAGGAGACCTAAGAGAATCAAATGTCAGTGGGCTTTCCCACTGACACACAACTGGGCACAGCAACTGGGAAGCCAAGCAAGTATCCTTGGATTGAAATAGAGTATCAGGAAAGCCGGCAGGTGGAGTGGTGGTAAGGTGCTGGACTCCCACACGGCCAATCATGGTTTGAGTCCCGGGCATGGTGACTTGAACAATCACACCAGGCACATGTGTCTCCATGCCCAAAATCCCAGGAGGAGAACGGAGGAGAAGGAATTGTAGATCGAGATGCTTGTCTGACAGGCTGAGCACTTGGCTTTTATGGGAGAACATTCTCAAGCAACAAAACTGTGAAGGGAGAGGGGGTCTTTATTTAGAATGAACGTTTGTCCTGATTTTGCAGGGCAGCCCTGGTTTATGCCCATGCCATTATTAATGGTCTTCTCTTCCACTCAAAAAATGTCTCCTGTTGGATAATAAATTATCTCTTTTACGCCAAATGCAAGTAACATACCTTTAAGGACTGGATTTTTTAAAAATTTACCTTACCATCATCTTCCCCCTTTAGTTTTTGTTAACAACCCCTTTCTAATGAGCAGTTTCTGCCCAGTGGTGCCCAGGGGTGCCATGCTCTCCTGGCTCCCTGGCTGGCAGGACCTCCTTGGCTAGGGTGAGAAGGGGCAATATGGAGAGTGCATGTGGACAATTGAGGATGAGGAAAAGGGACGAAGTGGGACAAAATGGTACAAAATGAAGTTCCTGAAATGTAACCCCAGGATGAAACCAAAGACTACAGGCTGATTACGGTGCTCACAGCAAGGAAAGGGATTTAACCTCTAATGCATGTGACAAAGCAAATATTCCAAATATTCTGTGAGGTTTTTCACTCTTCCTTCTTTGTCATTTTTTTTTAAAGAAAGATGTCTAATATTCAGTTACTTTTTTTGGGGGAAAAAGCATCCTTCAGTAGTGGTCCGTGATGGCTATTGTGAGGGAGAGAAGGAAGGATGTTTATTAGGTAACTGAGGTAAAGGTCTATTAACCAGGCCTTCACCGACATTTCTTTTTTTTTCTTTCTTTTTTTTTTTTTTTTTTTTGAGATGTTTTTGCTATAGGGCGCGTGCACTTGCCAGAGAGACAGAGAGACAGAAAGCAAGAAATCACCCCCCAGGGGGGACAGCCACGCCACAATCCCTTCTCCTCCATTCTCCTCTCCGGTTCTTGGGCACACACGCACATGCGCCCAGTGTGAGTTTAAACCACCAGGTCCAGGACTCGAACTGCGATCAACTACATAGGAGTCCAGCGACATAGCCATTACGCCAACTGCTGGTCCCCACGTACATTTATTTTTATAATAACCTCTTTTTAAATTTTTGCATTCACCCGAGAGGGATAGACACACAGAGAGGGTACCTCCAAAACGGCATGTAGACAATGCAATCCCTTCTCTGTTTCTCCATGCCTGGATTTTGGGAGACATACACACATGCACCTGGTGTGTTCTTCAAGCTACTGGGGCCAGGATTTGAACTGTCAGTTCAGTCATTTGGGATCTAATTCCCTTCATCTTTATGCTACAGGGTCAGCCCTTCTTTTTTGATAAACTTTTAGGGGATTACTTTTGCTTGGGTTTTTTTGTGTGTGTATGTGTGTGGTTGTTGTTTCTTTGGTCAGAGAGCATATACACTCACCAGAGAGATAAAGAGAAAAAATTTTTTTAATTATATTTTATTTGAACAGCAAAATTTATGGCTGAGTAGTATTCCATAGCAGAATTATGCTACAGTTTCTTAATTTATTCATCAGTTCTTGGTCATTTAGGTTGATTCCATTCCTAGCAATTGTGCATAATGGGAATCTGAGCTGAGGTAGAAATATTCCAGTATTCTCTCTCAATATGCTGATTTTTGTCTGTTGTTCAGTAAATAAATGAATTCATCTATGAATTTGTGAGCTAGATGCCAGAGAAGGAGGCTAGGGCCAGGACACAGTAGGCCAAATCATAGTCTCTAATGCTAATAATAGACACTGGGCAAAATCCTGAACGTTCTGGGCTTTGTTTCTTCATGTGAAGATGAATGGTCCAATTGTGTTGGTGTGTACTGCCAAGATGCAGTATTCTACAGGCTGGGAGCCATGTGGAAGGCCAGGGTCCTGGTCCAGCTCAAAGCAGCGTGCACCTGTAATTCTAAGCATTCAGGGAGGCTGAGGCAGGAGGAGTGTGAGTGCCAGGCTTACTTCTGTTTGTAACAATGGATATAATCAAATGTTTTTGAACCAAGTCCTCATGGTAGAAGTGCTACAGATACTGGGACTTACAAGGCTAAGAGGCAGTCTTTTTCTTCAAGAACATTGCAGGTTAATGGAAGAGGTAAGTAATGGAAAGTTAACATAATGAGTGAGACTTTAGATCTCCAGGATAGATGTAGAAAGGCACCTGGTTTGGCCTGGGAAAAATCCAGTAAGAGTCCCTGAAGGAAAGAGTGCCAGGACTGAGTCTCCATGGACTCAGAGTTAATCAGGAGAAAAGAGATGAAGAACATCCCAGACAAAGAATTCAATATGAGTAGTCTTAGAGGCATAAAATAGCACCTTGGAGTGGGGGGGGCCAAGTCAGCTCAGCCTGCAGTGCACTGGGGAGGCCTGACTGTGCATGCACTCAGATGCACACTGAAGAATGCAGGCGATGGCCAGTATTAAGGCAAGCCCTTAAAGGATGTTAAGAAGGTCTTACATAGCAAGGGAGTAACACGCTCTGATATGGATATGAGCTACATTGAACTCAACCTGGATTTCTCACCCCAAGTTCCTCGAATGGTTGACAAGAGACCAGGATGAATGCAATATTATAGGACCAATACAGTGTTCCACGAAGTGTAGCTGATGCAAGTTCCAGGGACTTCAGAGCCATCTAACAAGTCACATTATAGGAAAGGGCATTACTTTTGACAATTTAAAATGAGGAAATATTAAATGTGAGAATTAAAAAGAATTCATAGTTTTTTTACGTCTAAGCGCTTCATTTCAGAGAAAAGCCAACTGAAACCTTGAGAAAGGAAGCCCCTGGATCCCAAACAATCCACCTCTCTTTTGTCATCTTTCTGCCTTCAGTCTTTGAGGTTTTCAATCAGTGTAAAAGCCCCTCTTCCCTGGCTGTTACAGGTAGTCATTATTTGAAAAAGTAGGGTAAAGTGGACCATCAATAACACACATATACATCTTAAAATTTTATTTTAACCTAAAACTTGCAAATGTATATTCTCCCTCCAATCTTTCTATTCAGACTCAAGGTATTTGAATATATAGATACATAAATTAGAGAACTGTTTATCCCTAGAACAAAACATAATCATAACGTATCATCTAAGATTTACAGTTTTGACTTCTCTAAAGCAAAGCAGAAGGTTAAAGATATTTGCAAAGGGATCAAAGCACAGTATTCTTCTGAGTATTTATCTCAGTCTATTCTTCTAAAGTGACTCTACATCTTTCAAAGCTAGCTCCCCTTTCTAGGTTTATTTTATTTCTTTCTTTCATGAGAAAGACAGAGGTACCCTTGGCATGTACTTGTCATGTTCAGGTTGACCAGGGCTCTGAACCTGGGCCACCATATGGCTATGGTACAATGCTGCAGCACCCTGCAGCCTGCTCTCCAACAGCTGGACTGACGGCAATTGCCTTTTTATCCACTCAACTTTACCAATGATTTTCAAGTCATTCAACTTATTTTTCAAAGAAACAATATCTCCTTTTAAAAAAATAGTCTATCAGCTTATATTATCTTAAATTACAGAGGACAGTACACATGCAATGACATAAGCTGACTTGAAACTAAGCACAGCCGAGTCTTAGAGATGATATTCTTCTGTTTCTGAGATAAGACATGTAAAATAGGACCACATGATGGCCTGAAACCTAGATGGCAGAAGCCACCATGAGTGATCTATGGTTCGGGGAGAAAGAATTGAGCTCACCTTTGAGGAGGATAAGCAGAAATCTTTTAGGAGAACTTCTGATGAACTTTCTCTTTGCCTCATAGGTACATAAGCCAATAATTCTGTGTTATGGTTCTAGGAAGGTTCGTGATGTATGCTTTTTTGCTTACCTGATGTCACTGTTCACATTTTAAAAACTTGCTTACCCAATATCATTCTTCTGATACTTGATGCGACTCTCTTGTCATCCAGCTGAAAGAAAAACCATATTCCCACACAGCCTGTGAGTATAAAGAAAAAATAACTGTACAGT
Source organism: Tupaia tana (assembly GCA_026018925.1). Lineage (NCBI taxonomy): Eukaryota > Metazoa > Chordata > Mammalia > Scandentia > Tupaiidae > Tupaia > Tupaia tana. Next base: position 68,746,000 of record JAKSZU010000012.1, read on the forward strand.
GAAGAGCAACCAGATACTGATTAATAAGCAGGAGGGGGTGTTTGTTTTTGTTTTTAAATGGGAATCCCTAGGCCAGCAGATGAAATGGTTGTTAAGGCAGCTGGATCCCACATGGCCTACTACATGGTTTGAATTCCAGACCTGGCGACTTGGAAACACACCAGGCACAACTATCCCTGCATGCCTGCCCAAAAATCTCAAGAGGAGAATGGAACAGAAGGGATTGTGGTGTGGCCAACCCTACAGAGGGTGCTTTCTTTCTCTCTCTCTCCCTCTCCCTCTCTCTCTCTCTCTCTCTCTCTCTCTCTCTCTCTCTCTCTCTCTCATAAGTACACATAGCCTGTAGCAAATTGTTTTAATAATAGGAATTTGTGCAGAGTACTCACTGTTGATTCATTCAGGTTTCCTATGTTTTGGGTGTTTTTTGTTGGTTGGTTGGTTGGTTGGTTGTTGTTTTGGGTGAACATATTAGACAATAAAGTTGTACCTTCCTCTGACAAGGCTAGGACCATCTCACTATCTCCCTTTATTCAAACACACTACTAAAACTGATGAAAAATGTGGTCTCTATCTGTGTGGACTACATACGCCCATGAAATGATAACTTCAATCCTTTCTAAAAACTCCCCTATCACTTCCCTTATAATTGGCAAACAGAAAACACGCTGGGCCTCCCCTTCAGCAGCAACAAACCCCAACGAAGGCAGCAGATGGCACTTACCCTCCCTCCTGAAGGCCACGGCACCTTTTAATTTCTCAGTTGAATGGCAATACTGCAAATGCTATGTTTCCATCAACAGCGGAAATAAGATAACAGCGCATGCTAGTATTTAGAGGTAGATGCTCTGAAAAGAAGCTAATGGTGGGTAATTTGACCTAAAGAAAAAGACCAGCTTCTAGGAGTGTCATCACAATCACATAGATAAGAGCTCCGCAATTTAAAGTGTAAGCATAAAGCAGAGAATCTCCCAACAATACACTTTCTCATGCCAACAATAATTTGTTGAAAGAGCCAATATATTTTTGAAATGCTGGTGTACAAATGGCGTTTGGTTACACAACTTATGACAAACGGTGGGTGAAGCCATAGTACAACTGTCAATTCTCGTTTAACTATAAGTAAATCAAGGAGAGGGATAAATGCAGTAAAATTTGTCAAAGACACAGAGGGTAACATGGCCCCGAATTCACTTACTCAGCAGTTTTAGAACTCTACTGTATGCTAGGTTGTGTTAGGTACTTCACATAACGTAAGGTTCTTTATTGAAGATGGTGGATACGGTAATACCCTTGATTTAAATGTCACACACTGCATGCATGCTTCGAAAAATCATGTTGTACCCCACAAAGATATGCAATAATTAAATATAAATAAGAAATTATAAAATGTTAAGAAATAGTACAAAGCTCAAAAATAATCATGGCTGCTTTGAATACTTACCATGCTATTAATGCATGTTGGCTGGAGACTAGGAAGTGGGCATTTTTTTTTTTTAAAGAGACTATTTTTGCCATAGGGTGCGTGCATTCCCTGGGGACATAGAGAGAAAGTGAGAAGCCACCATCCTGCAGGGAAGGCCATGCTGCAATCCCTTCTCCTCCATTCCCCTCCTGGGACCTTGGGCACACATGTCCATGGTGCCCTCTGTGAGTCTCAAGCCACCAGATCTGGACTTGAACAGCGGTCACCCTTGGAGGAGTCCAGTGCCTCAACTATTATGCCACCTGCTAGCCCCATGGGTACTATTTTCATATCCATTTGACATATGAAAAAAATGGAGACTTAAAGACCAAGGTCAAAAATTAACAACAGAGACTGGATTTGAATTTGAACAATCTTAAGCCAAAAACTGGCTGATTAATCATTATTCAATATCATTTCCAACCCAAAGTATTGCACTGAAAAAATCTTGATATTTACTGAGTGAAGAGCAAGTAGAATTTGATTAGGAAGAGAGACCCAAGGAAGAAAATAATAAACAAAGACAGTAGTAAATGTTTAAAAAATGACATTTCTAAACTTATTATGCCATTGTTTTCCACTAGGACATAAATGGAGCTCATACTAGAATTGTTTGAACAAGTCTATCAGGAAGCTCGATGAAGAACACATTGATTACATGTTTTTTTGGTTTTTGTTTTTGTTTTGTTGTTTTGTTTTGTTTTGTTTTAAAAAAAAAACTTATAGAGGGCAGCTGGCTGAGATGGGAAGGCTGGACTCAGGAAAAACTCCCCACTGCTGGGAAAGAGTTAAGAGAGACTTCCTCCAGGGTCCCTGTCACCGCCCCAGGCAGTCCCACTTCCAGCTGCTGGAAGGGTCCCGTGCTGTGCAGTACCCCGGACCCAGGAGAGAGAAGTCCCTGAAATGCACAACACTGTGTAATGCCAGGGAAGGGGTCTACCCAGATACCTCCATCTCGCAGGACCCAAACTGCCATAGAGTTGCCCCATTTTCGGAATGAGCCACTGCTGGACTGGAACCTGCACCAAAGGACACATTGTCACATCCCTAAAAATGCAGGCAAATCCCACCAAGCCCACTCGAGTGGCTGCAGCCTCTACTCCACCTAGACTGAGCAGCAGGCCACGACTCTGGCCCCCACGCCCAGGCAGCACTATGTACCCTGGGAAACGACAGACCAGTGCAGTGGCAGACTGTTCCCAGGACAGGCGCAGAAGACAGCAGTCCTCCAGCTGTGCCCACACCGCACATGGGCTCGCCCCACTGCAGGAAGCCTCCAGGCACTACAGCCTTCACTCCCGACCTGCGCTGAGCCCAGCACCTGCTGCAGCCCCAGCACACAGGCCTTGGTGCCCCGTGGAGCCCCCTCAACACTGCAAGCCTGCAGTCCTGGACAAGTCATCCCATGTGACTGGTCCCCCACTATTTCTGGGGTCACTAGGCTCCCAGACACTTCTGGCCAGCACCCCTGGCCTCTACCACTGTTGACAGTAAAATGGCCTCACTTGTTCCCCACCAGAGCAAAACAGCACCACTGCAACCACAGACACAGTCTAGAACCTGAGCACTCACAGACACAACCCACAGTGAAGACGGCAGAGACGTCCATGCGGACACAACCACACCCAAGCCCACATGGCCCGCTTAGTCGGCACTATGGGACGTATTTAAAGGGAAATCTCCCACTGAGAAGATTACTTATGAAGCTGGAGAAGACAGCCAGATGCACAGATACCACAAAGGAGCACAGAAACATGAACGGCACGGAAACAGGACACCTCCAGAGAAACGCAGTCCCGAGGAAAAGGAAATCCTTGATATACCTAGAAGGGAAGGCAGACTGGGCCTGAGGGAACTCAGTGCGAGCTCAGAAAATACAGACAGACGAGTCAATAGAATCAGGAAAACAGCTCAAGACCAAGATGAGAAATTCACAACAACCACAGCAAATCATAAAAAAAGAACCGAACAGAAATTCTTGAACCAAAACACTCAATAAACAGAATTTTAAAATACAACAGAGAGCTTTACCAGCATACTATATCTAGAAGAAAAAAAAATCTCAGATTTGGGATATAAATATTTTGAGGTCATCCAGTCAGGGAGGAAATAGAAAAGAAAATAAATAAATAAAATGAGAAAAAATCAAGACAGACTGCTGGTCTTATGTGATACCATCAAGCAAACGAATACTTGCATCATGAATTCCAGGAAAAGAAAAGCTAAAGATAGGGACAGAGTTTTATCTAATAAAATAGTAGCTGAAAACTCCCCACGTATTTGACGAGATACGAACATCCAGACAGAAGCAGCTCAAAGATCTCCAAACAGATTTGACCCAAAAAGGTCCCCATTGAGTCATATTATAATAAAAATATCAGAGGTCAAGAATATGGAGCGAATTCTTGAAACAGTATGAAAAAAGTGACAAGGCAGCCCAGCTGAGTGGCAGCAGCAGTGTGACACTCCGCAGTTCTTCCGTATGGCTGCGTGGGAGATCCGAGAGCTCGTAACTACGACTAATACCACACACACAATAGAAGATATTAGGAGCAACTGTATGCCAACATGCTGAAAATCTAGACAAAATGGAGACACCCTTGGACACATACAACCTACCAAACCTGGGTCAGAAAGAAACAGAAAATTTGAACAAACTGATAAAAACCAATGAGCCTGAGTCAGTAATAAAATGTATCCCAACAAAGAAAAGCCCAGGACTGAATGAATTCACTGCTGAATGCTATGAAAACTTCAAAAGCTGAGCTAATATCAATTATTCTCAAACTATTCCCAAAAAACTGAGGAGAAAAGAGCCCTCTCAAACTCGTTCTGTGAATTACCTTGATAACCAGCATTCTTGGACACCCAAATCAGACAAAAACACACCAAAACATAAAAAATACAGACCAGTATTCCTGATGAATATATATGCAAAAATATCCTCAACAAAATACTAGCAAAGTGACTCCAACAGGATGTCAACAAGATAATACATCATAGTCATACAAGTTTATTCCAGGATGCGAGGATGGTTTAACATATGCAGATACTTAAATGTGAAACACCATATTAACAAAAGGTAGAGAAAAATCATATAAGCTTATCAATAGACCCTGAAAAAGCATTTGACATAATTTAACATCTCTTTATGATAAAAAAAAAACACTCAACTATTTAGAGATAGAAGGAATGCACTTCTACACAATAAAGGCCCTATAAGACAAATTCACAAGCCCTGGGGAAAACTGGAAGGTTGTTTTCCTAAGAACTGGAATAAGACAAGGATGTCCACTTTCACCGATCTAATTACACATCGTACTGGAAGTCTTGGCCAGGGCAATAAGGTAAGAGAAAGAAAGAGAAAGACAGGGGACCAGCAGTTAGCATAATGGCTATGTCACTGGACTCCCATGTAGTCGACTGCAGTTCGCATCCTGGACCCGGTGGCTTAAAACTCACACCGGGTGCATGTGCTTGTGTGCCCAAGGTCCTGAGAAGAGAATGGAGGAGAAGGGATTGCGGCGTGGCCATCCCCCCTAGGGGGTGATTTCTCACTTTCTATCTCTCTGTCTCTCTGTCTGGTGAGCGCACGCGCCCTATAGCAAAAACCTCTTCAAAAAGAAAGAGAAAGACAGATTGTCCGTATTTACAAGTGGCATGATCATATATATTTAAAATCCTAAAGACTCCACAGACACACACACACACGTACACCTCTTAGAATTGATAAGCACATTCAGTAAAGCTGCAAAATGCAAAACCAGAGGCCAGCAGATGGCATAAGGGATACATCACTGGACTCCCAGTGATGTAGTAGTCTGGTATCCCAGACTACCACAGTTCGAGTTTCGGACCTGGCAACTTGAAACTCACGCTGGGCGCATGTGTGTGCATACCAAAAATCTTGAGAGGAGAATGGAGAAGGGATTGTGGCATAACCATCCCTTTTAAAGGGTGATTTCTTGCTTTCTGTCTCTGTCTATCTCTGTCTCTCAGGCAAGTGCACACGCCCCATAGCAAAAATCTGTCTCAAAAAAAATTACAAAATCAACATACAAAAATCAGTAGTGTTCTTATGCACCAGTAACAAACTAACCGGAAAAAAATTTTAAAGCAACCTCACTTAAAATAGCTATAAAAAAGTAAACAAAAGACATAAGAATAAATTTAACTAAGGAGGGCCTGGCAGGTGGCATGGTAGTTAAGGCATTGGACTCCCACATGGCCAGCCATGGTTCAAGTCCCACACCTGACAGCTTGCTTTCTCTCTCCCTCTCTCTCTTTTCAAATTGAAGAATTAAATAAATCTTTTTTAAAAATTTAACTAAAGAGGTCAACTATATCTACAGCAAAAATTATATATCATACTGATTTAAAAAAACCATAGAAGTCACAAAAAATATAGAAAAATATTCTATATTGATAGATTGAAAGAATCAATAGTGTTCAAATGCTCATACTACTGAAAGCAATCTACAGATTCAGTGTAATTCCCATCAAAATACCAATGACATTCTTCACAGAAACAGAAAAACGCTATCAGAAAATGTGTATGGAATTACAAAAGACTGCAAATATCCCAAGAAATCCTCAGCAAAAAAAGGAAGCTGGCGATACCGTTCTACTAGATTTCGAAATATACTACCAAGCTGGAACAGCCAAACAGCACAGTACTGCCAAAACAAACACAAATCAAACAACGACCAAGACACACAGAACAACAGAGCAAAGAGTGGGCCCAGAAAGAAATTCACATACGTACCGCCAGCTGGCAAAGGTGCCAAGGACTTCCATTGGTGAAAAGATGGTCTATTTAATAAACAGTGCTGGAAAAGTGATTAAAGCAGCTGGCCCATTGCATGGTTCCAGTTCCAGACCCGCGGCTTTAGAAATCTGCCAGGTGTATATACTGCAAACCCTGACGGGAGAAGAGATGGAGGCGAGGGGATTGTGGTGTGGCCATTATCCATGGAGGTCACGGAGGGGGCTTTCTCACTCTCCCTCTTTCTGTCTCTATTTGGTAATCACATGTACCCTCTGGCAAAAACTTAATAAATGAATAAATAAATGGTGCAGAGAAAGCTAAACATCCACATGCAGAAAAATGAAATGAAACTTTCACCATATCTAAAAATCAACTTTAAATGGATTAAAGACTTAAACGTAAAACCTGAAACTAGGAAACCACCAGAATGACACATAGGGAAATATTCAAAATGTTGGTCAAGATAAAGATGTTTTGAATAAAACGTCAAAATCACCTGCAGAACACAAGCAAACTGAAAGTCTTCTGCACAGAAAAAAAATCTGTTCAACATAATAAAAATAAAACTCACCAAATGGGAGAAAGGTTTTCAAACTATAAATCAAACAGGATTAACAACCAGAATAGACAAGAACTCAACTCAGCAGCAAAACAAAAGACCCAATTTAAAAATGATCAAATGACCTGAAAAGTTCTCAAGAGACATCAAATGGGCCACTGACACAGCAGCACAGAGCAGTGCGCTCCATGGCAACACCGAGAAAGGCAGGAAGTCAGATTTTTGTGTCCATGTCAGCCTATCTGCACACACCTGTACACATGTACCTGTGTCCACGTCAGCCTATCTGCACACAGCCTGTACGCATGTGCCTGTGTCCACGTCAGCCTATCTGCACACACCTGTACTCATGTACCTGTGTCCACGTCAGCCTATCTGCACACAGCCTGTACGCATGTGCCTGTGTCCACATCAACCTAGTTATACACACCTGTATTCATGCCCCTATGATCTTATTAACCTATCTGCACACAGCCTGTACACATGTACCTGTGTCCACGTCAGCCTATCTGCACACAGCCTTTACACATGTACCTGTGTCCACGTCAGCCTATCTGCACACACCTGTACACATGTACCTGTGTCCACGTCAGCCTATCTGCACACACCTGTACACATGTACCTGTGTCCACGTCAGCCTATCTGCACACACCTGTACACATGTACCTGTGTCCACGTCAGCCTATCTGCACACACCTGTACACATGTACCTGTGTCCACGTCAGCCTATCTGCACACACCTGTACACATGTACCTGTGTCCACGTCAGCCTATCTGCACACACCTGTACACATGTACCTGTGTCCACGTCAGCCTATCTGCACACACCTGTACACATGTACCTGTGTCCACGTCAGCCTATCTGCACACACCTGTACACATGTACCTGTGTCCACGTCAGCCTATCTGCACACACCTGTACACATGTACCTGTGTCCACGTCAGCCTATCTGCACACAGCCTGTACGCATGTGCCTGTGTCCACATCAATCTAGTTATACACACCTGTATTCATGCCCCTATGATCTTATTAACCTATCTGCACACAGCCTGTACACATGTACCTGTGTCCACGTCAGCCTATCTGCACACAGCCTTTACACATGTACCTGTGTCCACGTCAGCCTATCTGCACACACCTGTACACATGTACCTGTGTCCACGTCAGCCTATCTGCACACACCTGTACACATGTACCTGTGTCCACGTCAGCCTATCTGCACACAGCCTGTACGCATGTGCCTGTGTCCACATCAACCTAGTTATACACACCTGTATTCATGCCCCTATGATCTTATTAACCTATCTGCACACAGCCTGTATGCATGTGCCTGTGTCCATGTCAACCTATCTGTACACATGTACCTGTGTTCATGTCAACCTATCATGTGTCTGCGATCATGTCAGCCTATCTGCAAACACCTGTATGCATGTATCTGTGTCCATGTCAACCCATCTGCACACACCTGTATGCATGTACCTGTGTCCATGTCAACCTACCTGCACACACTTGTACACACGTGTCTGTGATCATACCGACCTATCTGCACACACCTGTACACGTGTCTGCGATGTCAGCCTAGTTGCACACACCTGTATGCATGTGCCTGAGGTCTTGGCTGGCTGGGAAGTATCAGTTGAAGACCTTGGTATGAGATCTTATTGAAGGTGCTAGTCTCTCTCCCTCTCTCTTCTTCTCTCTCTTTCCATTTCCCTTTTGCATGAAATAAATGAAAAAATAAACTTTACTGAAAGTCATACAAATAGCCAAAATTTAGAAAGTGTTCATCCCTAATAATAATCATTAGGGAAATACAAATCACAATCACAGTAAGATACCATCTCAAACCACTGAGAATTGTTATTACCAGTAAGAAAAATAGCGCCTGCTAGCAGAAGTGAGGAGGAAAGGGAACTCTCGCTCTGTTATTGGGAATGTAAATTAGTACAGCTACTAGGGAAAATAATGCAGAGATTTCTCAAACACTGAAAGTAGAATGCCATGTGACAGAGCTATTCCCTACTAGGTGTGTCTCCAACCATGGTATATACATACACACACACGTACGTGTACACACATACGTACACACACAGTGGAATACTAGTCCGCGATGAAAAAGAATGAAACTCTATCATCTGAGGTAAATGCACAAGCCTAGGAAATGAGCCACTGGCAGTTCTCTCGGCTTTCTCCGCAGACCCCGACACTCTGGTCCTGCCCTTCCTCCCTGCTGTTCCCCCAGGTGGGAGCCATCTTGACTCCATTCCTGGACGGGAGCCCTGCCGGCCCTTAGGCCACTCGTCCTCGTATTTCCCTAGAAGCCAGATCGGATTTTCAGGATGTAAATTAGGAGATGTCTAACACTTGCTCACAGCATCCATGGGTGTAAGATGGAAACTCGCTGTTCAGGCCTCAGGGCCGGTACCACCATCCCACCCTTCTCTCCCCCTTCTCCCAGTTCTTTGCGCTCAAGCCCCAGTGGTTTATCTCTATTCTTGGAGTCTAGTTTCTGCCCTTGCGACTCTGCGCTCCCTCCAGGCTTGGCCTAGACTGGGTGCTTCTGGATCTTAGATCATTTTCTTCTCTTCTCTGTAGTTACCACCTGCTACACTTATTCTGTTTCTTTATCTGCAGACTACGGTGTAAGCTTCAGAAGTGGAGGGACTTTCTCTCCGTATCTGTTACTGCATGCCAGCCCTTAGCTCAGAGAATATTGAGTATTTATGAACGCCTGCACCAACCTCCGTGGCCTCATCTGTTCCTCTTAACAGCCCTCCAGTAAACACTGCTGCTTCCAACCGTGCACGTATTAATCACTGAGGGAGGTTTAGTGTCTTTTACTAGACCCATAGCACATGTTTGTTGAAAGAATGCATGATACTCAAAATATATATAAAAAATAAATAAATAATAATAATAAAAAGAAAAGGCAACCTAAACCGAAACAAAAAAAAGAAAGAATGCATGATTCTCATTTTGTGGATAAGGAATCTCAAGGTCCATAAAAACCAAGTAACTTTTCCAAACGCTGTAAAGTATGTATAAGCACACTTGCGTCTTGATTATTATGTCTTTAGAAGTTTATTTCCTCCAGCTTTATCGAAGCGTAATCTATAAAATTTATGGTGTATTTAATGCATAAGATACAATGTTTCACACACTACACTCTCTGAAGCTAGCTGGTCTCCTGACTCCTAGGTATTTGTACTTCCCTTCTAATCCCAGCTGTTTGCTACTTCCCTTCTGATTTGCCCTTTCCGGGATGGAAGCTTCCCCAGTGAGAAACTCTGGAAGTGTGGATACGGTAATGGAGTGAGGGGTGAGGGACGGGCATGGGATGCTGGTACCGGCCCTGAGGCCCGAACAGGGAGTTTACATCTTATACCCACCTGTAATGGATGCCAGTGTTAGACATCTCCTAATTTACATCCTGAAAATCCGATCTGGCTTCTAGGGAAATACGAGGACGAGTGGCCAAAGGGCCGGCAGGGCTCCCGTCCAGGAATGGAGTCAGGATGGCTCCCACCTGGGGGAGCAGCAGGGAGGAAGGGCAGGACCAGAGTGTCGGGGCCTGCGGAGAAAGCCGAGAGAACTGCCCGCTTGGATACGGGGTGGAGGAGAGCAGGTAGAACCAGAATTAACGCCGGGTTTGAGGCTGTGGCGACTGGACAGCTCATGGAGCCACCGAAGCCAGGGACAGCGTTTTACTGTGGGGGTTCAGTTCAAGGCGTTTCTCAGATCGCTGCAGAACTGAGTGGAGCGGGGCCCGGCAGAAAGGTGACAGCTGGCTACACGTTTGGGACTTCTTTCTACACATGGCAAGCAGCGTAGCCACCGTCACCCCACACCGGCCTGAGACCTCCTGACTCAGGGTAAACAAACCAGGCCGCACTCGGAGTCTGTGTCCTTAAGGCATTGGTCAGCACCAGCCACAGGGGCCAGCTCGGTCACGGACAGCCGCCATTTAACCTGTCCATGCAGGCAGGCACCGAGCGGGCCTCGTCCAGCGCTCCCCCCTCGCTCCCCCCGCTCCCTCTGCTCCCCTCCCCCGCTCCCCCTGCTCCCCCCCTGCTCCCCCCGCCCCCCGGGCCCTACGCCCCCCCTCGCGCCCTCTGCTCCCCCCCTGCTCCCCTCCCGCGCCCTCTGCTCCCACCCCCCTGCTCCCCCCTCCCCCGCTCCCTCTGCTCTCCCTGCCTCACTTTCCCTCTGCCCATAGACGCCATCGCAGCCGCTGCACCTTGGAGCTCCCTGGCAGCCCTTCTGCAGGCGGCCGGATTCACACGTTGTTTTTTGCTCAAAGTCCGATAATTTTCTCTAAAGTTTGTCTTTTAACATTACCTTTCTAGATTATTTTAATGACAGAGGAAAAAATAAGAAAAGCTGTGGGATTTAAATGCAGAGCCTCAATTTAGTGCAGCTCTTAAATAATACAGCCAAACATATCTCAACCATTTCTTGTTACTGTGATTGCTTTATCACCTAAAGTGTGTATGTGTGTTTATTTATTTATATTTGTCTTAGTTCCAAACATAAAGTGTCGTGGACAATTACATATCACCTGCTAAACGTTCTGCCCTGTCACAGCATTGGGTCTGATTTACATTTCATTCATACAACAGAGGACTAATTAGCCACTCCCTGCTGGTCTTAAATTCCCTCCAATAATTTAAAATTACAAACCTCACAGAGTGGAACTGCTCTCCACTTAGGCAGCCCCTACCTCCTGGGAGTGCTCTTTGGCTTTTACTTAATAAACTATCCTTCGCTTTCACAAAGAAAAAAAAATTAGTCAAATAATGACTGCGGAATTAATCCATTACATTTTTAATGTGCATGTGATTGGAAGAAGATGGCGTAAGAAGGGGAAAAAAATACTGATAACTTCCGATACTGTCTAATATTTTATTAGCTAAGGTGTGAAACCCACAGTATTAGTGATGTGACTCAGGGAGAGCATTTTCTAGCTTTGTTCCTTTGGTGATGTGTCAGGGAAAACATTGACAACCATCGCCTTGACATGTCAATCTTTGATCGATTTGGGGTTACTTGTCAATGCCGAGAGATGGGGTCCAGTTTCGTTTTTCTGCAGGCGGATGTCCAGGTTTTCCAGCAACGTTTACTGAAGAAACTTTCTTTTTCATTGAATTCTTGTACCCTTTGTCAAAAATCAGTTGGCTGTATGTTTTGGGGTTTATTTCTGGATATGTATGGTAATGTCTTTGATTTGATTGACATGCACACATGCATATTTTGAAAAACCATTTTGTATGCCGTAAAGATGTACAATGACAAAATGTAAATAATAATAAAATAAACTATAGGCATATTACTGAGTGGAAGGCAAAGTTTGCCTTAGCTAAGATAAAATAAAATGACCCAAAAACTATGAAGCTAGCAGCAGGCCACTCTGAACCACGCTGCCAGACTCCCGGCCCTGCAGGGTCATTGTCCCTTGCTGTTAAGAGGTTGCACTGCCTTAATTTTTCCCCATGCCCTTAGAAGGCTAGTTTTCTCTCAATATTGCCAAGAGATACGGAAATTCATTCCAGTATCTCCATATCAGATCTGAAGAAAGAAGTTTTGCAGGTTAGGAAATTCCAAGTCAAAGCATCAGAAAAGACTGAGAACTCCCAGCTTACCTCACAAGTGTATTTCTGCGGTCATCACTAGAGACAAAGGGAGAGAAAACAGCCTCTGCATCCTAGCCCTTTTCTGTAGGCTCACCCTTGCACTTTGCAATATGCACGCTTTCCCTTTGTAATTATTCAGCAGCAGCTGAAAGCCAGCGAGGGCCAGGCATTTAGGGAGAAGAGAAGGCCAGACACAGGCTTCAAAAGCGCTGTTCTGGTCTCTGGCCCTCAGCCTGAGCCAGCGTCGTCTCCTGGCCTGTTCTTGCTTTGAGACTCACCCTCTCGCTACACACCAGGGTAAATAAGGAAACAAACAGCGGAGATGAGAGAGAAGCGGGTTGCAGAAGAAAGGAGTAGCTTGGCTTTTTTCCGTGTGTTTGAAGGAGGGGCCCTCAGACTGTTGCCTTTTTCTACACTGGGCTTCTGCAGCACTGGGGGGAATGGCAATGTGCCCAGACTTTTTCTTTTAAAGAGTCCTGTAAAGGCTGTCTCATAGTCTTACCCTGTGGACTCAAATACAAATAGCGCCATCTCGGCCGGCAATCCTGGCCTGAAAGGCTACAAAGGACAGATGTTATCAAATGAAGCAAACAAAAAAAGTTAAGTACTTCTAGATAACAACTTCCCGTTCCCAAGTCACACTCGCTTTTGCTCAGTACACTCGGCACGCTGAAGTTCCATTTACTGGGATATTGTTCCTTTCGAAACTATTCTATTTTCTTCTGTTGGACTCCAGCTACATAGACTTGGATTAAGCATAACGTAAGATCATCACTAGGCAATGCACAGTCTTTTATTTTTAGCTATTCGTTTACTACATAGAAATGAATATGTAAAAATATGTGATTAGTGAAAGAGTTTCATCATATACACTATATTTGAGGGGACTTCAGTTTGTGAAAAAATGAAATTAAAGTCTGAGTTTATTTTGGTGCAAAACATATTTTGAAATCCACGGTTTTTCTGTTTTGTTTTGTTTGTTTTTAGCTTGGGAGTTTGTGCATTTGCTAGGGAGAGAGAAAAGGAGAGAAAAAGAGGGAAAGTGAGAAATCGCCCCCGAGTTAGGAAGGTCCACTACAATTCCTTCTTCTCCACTCTCATCCTGGGACTTTGGGCACTCGTGTACAAGAGCCTGGTGTGATTCTCATAGTCTGACCCTGTGGTCCAGAACGCGACCCGTAGTCAGCCACGTGGGAGTCCAACTCCTTAACCACCATGCCACTTGCTGGCCCCCATACAGTTCTTTATAATGCACATTCCCCATGAACTTTTTGATGATCCTGTGGTGTATATTATTTTTCTTTCTTTTCTTTTTTTTTTTTTAGAAAGAGATTTTTGCTATAGGGTGGGTACACTTAGTGAGACAGAGAGACAGAAAGCAAGAAATCACCCCCCAGGGGGATGGCCATGCCACAATCCCTTCTCTTCAATTCTCCTCTAGGGATTTTGGGCATGCGCGCACACACGCACACACACAGTCCCGGTATTAATATTAAGCAACTGGGTCAAGACTTGAACTGCAGCCAACTACGAGTCCAGCAACATAACCATTATGCCATCTGCTGTCCCCGCCCTGTGTGTTCCTAAGTAATGTACTCCTCAGTTGCTCTGTGGTTGAACACTGTAAGAAGTGTGCAGGTCACACATTGCCTTCTGGGATCTGTGGTTTTACTCATCATGATGTTGCCAGTTTTCAGTTAGGCCATTGTGTATTGCTCCAGACCATTCATGTTTGCTGCTATTTGTCGTATAAATGAATTGCAATTTGTTTTTCCCATTTTCTTCCCAATGGTCACTGGATCATTTCCAGCTTTTTTGTGATTATTAACAGAGTCACAGGAAACATTTTTCTGGAGCCCGACAGTGGGGCAGTGGTAACACAACTGGACCCTTCTAATGCAACCGGACCCCCATGGTAAAGGTCCTGCTCCGTGCTCCGGGATCTCCCTGGCACCCAGGTGCACATGCACACTCATGCCATCCAGTCAGGCTGGCTAAGGCAGGGTGGTTGGTGGTATGAAGCCCCTACTGGGGATGCCTGTCTCTCTCTCTTTTCCTCTGTCCCATGCTCTATCTTTGACTCTATCTCTGTCTCTTTTTTTCAAGAAATAAACATTGAAGAAAACTCTTCTAGTAGAGTCCTTCTACAGGACCATGAGTTAAAGCTCTTGAGAACACAGTGAGACCAGTACGAGACAGGAAGCATTCTCTTAGTCCCAGTAGGGGATGTGTGTAACCAAGTCCATACACTTCCCAACAAAAGTATTAAGAAAATTATTAGGCTACTAAGTTCATGTTTCAGGCCTACTACACACTGGCTACATTGTGAGCACAAAGTGAAAATATAGCAGTCTCAATGACTCTGCTTACTGCAAAAGAGAGAGAGAGAGAGAGAGAGAGAGAGAGAGAGAGAGAGAGGTGGCAACACTCAGACATGCCCCCGTAATATATCCCATGGCGTACACCGTCTATGGTCACACATAAATTCAAAATGGATTAGTGATACATGTAAATCAGCAACCTGACACTGAAGAAATGTTGAGTCCATTTATACTTAAGTTCAGGATCAAATTATATAATCTTATTTAATAAGACCATGGGGGCCAGCAGGTGGCATGGCAATTAAGGGTGCTGGACTCCCACATGGTCCACTGTGGTTCGAGTCCCGGACTTGGCAGCTTGCTTTCTCTCTTCCACTCTCTTTTTCTCTCTCACTCTGTCCATCTCTGGGCAAATTAAAAAATAAGTAAATAAATAAAGTTAAAGTAAGTCTTTAAAAAATAATATTATTAAAATGAAACACATACAATAGATTTAAATACCTATGTAGTATACACACACACTCATATGTGTTATTTAGATGAAAATACTTCACTGAGTATAATTCTTCTCTTTAATTTTTAAACCTTGTTCATAGACTATACTGAGTTGGGGAGAAGCCAACCAAGCAGTAGTAGCAGTTGAGTGGTGCCGTTCGCACAGCTACCATTTCATGAGTGGTCACTGCTTCCCAGGTGTTCTTCTAAGTGGTTCTCAATTTTTTATTAATTTGATAAACAAAATAGCCCCATGAAATACTGCCTTGTCATTTCCATTTGCCAAGATAGGGGACGTGCAGCACATTCCCAGGCTGTGCAGAAGTAAAGTACAGTGGCAGAGGCGGGGATCCAGCCAGGGACCGCCCGAGGCCCACAGAGGCGGGGATCCAGCCCAGGGACCGCCCGAGGCCCATGCTGCCACTGCACATCCTGGCGGCCTGGGCAAGGGGTTCTGCGAGAGCCCTGCAGGCCCTGCTCCCCGGCCTGCTCCAGACCATCTTTGTGGCTGTGAACAAGTTTCTTACCTTCTTAAAAATTAAAGAAATGCCCTGGATGATGTTCAATGCTCCTTCAAACTACGTTACTCTGTGTACATAAGGACTGGTACAGTACAGCTCTCTCTGAGTATCAATTATTTCATTTTGACCTAACATAATTTACACATGAACTTTTTTCTTTTTTATTTATATATTTTCATTATTATTCATACATTGAATCACTATACATCATTTAGATTGTGAAGAGACTTTACCCAGCATGATATATGGACTTTTTTTTAAGATTTTTTTTCTGTAGAGTGTGCATGCACCCGCTGGAGAGAAAGAAAGAAGGAAAGTAAGAAATACCCCCCTAGGGGGTATTTCTATCTCTTTTCCTTCATTTTCCTCTTGGGATTTTGTGCACACACACACACATGCCCAGTATGATTTTCAAGTCACCGACTCTGGGACTTGAACTGCAGTCAGCCATGTGTGAGTCCAGCGCCTTAACCACTACAACACCTTCTGGTCCCAATCCACAAATATTAAGAGTTATCAAAACAAAGTTGTGTAATTAAATACCCATGGGCACACTGGAATGTTATCATTACTCTTAAAACATAACAAATCAATAAAGAGCTTGAATAGCAAAACAAACAAACAAACTTTTCGAAAGACACCAAGCACAAAGGGAGGCACACAGTTATGAGCCAGAAGAAAGCAGACTGGGTAAAAACTTCAATCGGTTACCCCTTAATGGTGACAGGGGTGCCTCTGAGAGGGCTGGGGGTGGCAGTAGGACTGAGCACTGCGGCTTCTCAAGAGATCAAGGAAAAGACCTCCATGGCTGAGCTGCCATGCCTGGGGAGTACCTTTTTAGCTCACCCATAGACCCTGGGAGCAATGTGAATTCAGCATGCAGCACGGTCGGTATTTAGAGCTCAATCCCATATGCATATTTACACAGAGTGGCGACTGAGAGCTCCCAGTTGTGGAATTGCAAAGCCTCAAGCTGTATCTATGTTCAGGGCTGCTAATCCCTGGTCCCAGCTCTGCACACGTCTGTAGAAACACTTCGTCTCTGTAGACAAGTCCTTGTACATCTCTCCTTGTCGAAGGATTTAGTTCACTCATTGTCAGCCATGAGCTACTTCGTAAAACAGCTCACAGAGGAATAGAGCCTTCTGCTCTGCCTTTGGCGGGGAGCTTGTTACACGAGATAACCTTTTAATGACTGCATTCCATTTTAACTTGGCTCCAGAGAGGGAAACAAAAAAGAAAGAAAAGGTCCTTCCTTAATGCTATGCTTCTATCATGTGACTCCTACTGAGATAAACTAGAAAAGATGGGTGAAGGTCGCCTTGGACTCTGAAATCTCGGGGCCTTATAACATGACAACCAGCCAGTTGCTTACCCAGGAAGTGGTGTTTCAGGGATGAGAAAATTATTGAAATATGAGAAGACAGAGTTTCTAAACTGAGAGTGATACGAAATCTGCATTAGCCCTAATGTTAACACCGGTACCTGGCTAAAAGGGGTCACCTGTTCTAGTTCCGTTACAGTCTGCAATGATGACCTTCACCTTAATAAATAGAAGTTACTATTCAGGAGAAAGAATATTGGTTTAAGAGGGCACAGAAGCATATGACTGAGTGTATTAAAACAAAATTGAGGGACCAGCAGTTAGTGTAATGGCTATGTCGCTGGACTCCCACGTAGTCAACTGTGGTTCGAGTCCCGGACCCGGTGGCTTAAACTCACGCTGGGCACGTGTGCATGCATGCCCAAGATCCCGAGAGGAGAATGGAGGAGAAGGGATTGTGGCATGGCCATCCCCCAGGGAGTGATTTCTTGCTTTCTGTCTCTCTGTCTCTCTCTGTCTTTCTGGCGAGCACATGTGCCCTATAGCAAAACCCTCAACAAAAATTTAAAAAAAATTGAAAGGAAAGTTTTATGGCTACTCTCCCCTAAATTAGAGATAGTGGGGAGGTACTAAGAACAGCTGCAATTATTGACTGCATCTGAAACAGAGCGAGGTGAAAATACGGTGTCTCACTTTGTACTTGGTTGGAAGACGGGGCTTCTATGAAAGTAAAAACAGTTCTAAGAACTCTTTCAAGAAAGTCTCTGATATTACAGATTTAAAAAATTCTCAGCACACGTTACATTGCATGAAAGCTACTCACACACGTATCGAAGCATTCCAAGTAGAACATGCAAAAGCAAGCGCTGTCCCGACTGAGCCCCACAGGACCCATGGGCAGTGCGAACCAGATCTCTGCCTTCTCCCCTAAAATGTACGGACAGGTGAGCTCGCTGCGTCTGTGGCTAGAGTCCTCTGGGACGGGCACATGTCTGCCTCCACCACGAGAGATGGCTGCTTGCCGGTGCCAGCGTGTCCATCTCGAAGCTCGTTTCCGGCAGTTTGGACCAGTCGGCATCATCGCCTCACTTCATTAAAGACAGTGTAAACCTATGAAGTGTGAATTAAACAAGAAAGAGATGTTTCCCTGAAAAATAAATGGAATGGTTTGAAATATTTAATAAAGTGGAGACACCAAATTATTGATAAGTAAGACATAGTGTACTAGAAAACAGCCTACTGGCCTCCGCTTGAGACCCCTTCCCACATTCACTGCTAAAAAAAATATCTGAAGGCCGAATCTAAAGGCTTCTGCATTCAATATACTTCTCAAGTGTCTTGTGCAGGATCGGCAAACTCTTCCTTTAAAGGGTCAGACAGTAAATATTTCAGGCGCTGCAGACTTTACCTCCTTCCAGGCCGCACCACACAGCCGCTCGACCGGGAGGCAGCTGGTCAGTGCAGGGGATCCTGCAACCTCTGCCCCCACAGGCAGCGTGGACACTGGGTTGGAATGTCACAGACAATTGGTTCTCCTAATTTTTTCAACCATTTAAATACGTAAAATCATTCTTAACATATGAAAACAGACGGTGATCCTGACTTGACTCAGGCCATAGTTTGCCAAATCCTGACCTGAGACCACTGGAAAGAAACGCCACGTAAGAGAAGCAAAAGCTCGCAATCATAAAAGATGCATTTTGGGTATGATTTATGCAAGAAAAAAGATGTTGAACATCATGCCGTCAAAGTCTATTCAAAGGAAATGTCAATGCTACATGAAGATGTTGGTGGACAATTATAGATTTTAAGTTAAAATGGTATAACATACATTTTTCAGATCTTGGGTTTTCTCTCCATTGTAATGAACTAATTGTGTAATATTCATCGAATGTGTGTTTAAGATCAGGCAGGCAGAGACCTACCTTTGTCACTGCTAGACTCTGGCACTCCTGTCATAAACAGTTTAATCAAAAACACGCATTATTGGAAACGGCTGTGGGCAGCCTCCCGGCAGGTCCTTTACCTGGCACTCCCAGTCACGGTGATGAGAAGACAGCCTCTGACTGTTTTATGGACTGGCCTTCAGCTGGCACGAGAGAAACAGCACACGCTAATCAAGTGCTTTGTCGACAAATAACTGTCCAGTTGTTATACGAGCCAATCTTTTTAAAATCTGCATGTTGTTATGAGACACACTTCCAAAAGGTATCATTTAATTACTTAACGGAAAGTCTCTTTTGTCAGGCTGAAAGAGAAGTTCTCTTTTCTCCATGGCCTGGTTGTTAAGGGAGCTGTACCCCACATGGCTGACTGAGCTGTTCAAATCCTAGTCCTGGCCTCCTGAAAAACACACCTGGCACATGTGTGTGCGCACCCAAAACCCTCCCGAGATGGAGACCTGGAGGAGATGAGACTGCGCTGGGCCATGGCCCAGCTGAGGGTGTTATCTCTCTCGGGGGAGCACACAGGCCTCTGGGAGAGAAAAAACAAACAAGAAATTCTCTTTTCCATTGAGGCGTCTTGATATTGTCTATGCCCGATACATCAGAGCATTCTGTTGTCTTGACTTTCTCCAATTTCATTAGTCAATACTCTAAAGAGAAAGAAATTAGGGGCTGGCAGGTGGTGTGGTGGTTAAGGACGCTGGACTCCCACATGGCCAACCGTGGTTCAAATCCTGGACATGGTGGCTTGCTTTTTCACTTTCTCTCTCTCCCTCTCTCTCACTCTGTCCCTCTCTGGTCAAATTAAAATAAGTAAATAAATAAAGTTAAATAAAATGTTTCTTTTCTTTTTTTTTTTTTTTTTTTTGGAGAGGTTTTCGCTATAGGGCGCGTATGCTCGCCGGACAGACAGAGAGAGACATAGAGACAGAAAGCGAGAAATCACCCCCCAGAGGGGATGGTCACGCCGCAATCCCTTCTCCTCCATTCTCCTCTCGGGATCTTGGGCACGCACGCACACCCAGCATGAGTTTTAAGCCACTGGGTCCGGGACTCGAACCGTGGCCGACTACGTGGGAGTCCAGCGACATAGCCATTACGCTAACTGCTGGTTCCCAATAAAATGTTTCTTAAAAAAAAATTTTAAAAGAGAAAGAAATGACCACTACCCTTTACTAGCACCTCTGAGGAGAAAGGCTTGCTGAGTGAGGCACGAGGCTCGGGCTCTGCAGCAGGCTGAGGACCTCCGTCACTGCCCGCCATGTCCAACCCTAGCTCCCCAAAGCTGTGCGTGTTAGTTTACATGGCACGAGGACCTCTGCAAGTGCATGTGGTCAAGGAAGCTGAAATAGAAGGAGTACCCTAAATTGTCCAGGTGAGTTCAAGCTAATCACAGGAACCCTTAAAATAAGGTCATGTTTTCAGCTGAAGTTAGGGAGATGCTGTTGAAGAAAGGTAAGAGCAATTCAAGCGAGCAGGGTCTCAGTCTGCCGTGGCTGGCTGTGGAGACGGAGGAGGTGGCTAGCTGAGCCACAGAAGCGGCCTCTGAAGCCGTGCTGGGAGTAGACCTCAGGCACCGGAGACAGGGAGGAACCAGATTCTGCCAGCTTGAGTGAGCAAGGGAGTGGGGATCCCTAGGACCCCCCAGAAAGGAACGACCCGTGCTGGCCCCGATGTGGCCTATGGGGTCTGTACACGGAGAACGAGCCACATCTGCCGGCTCCTGCCCTGTGGAAACTGAGCTAATGAACCGTGCATTTGAGAGCACTGAGTGTGGTGATTTGTTACAGCAGTGAGGCCAAACGAACACCAGCTCTGAGAATGCCTCTGGACACCACCGCCCTCTCCACGGAGAAAGGTGTTTTTGCCAAGAAAATCAGATCCCCAGTGCCAGGTAATTCATTTAGCAATCTCGCTAATGATGGTATTTTCTAAAAGAAAACTGTCATGTTAATTACCGTCTAATTATTTCAAACAGGATGTAATCATGAGCACTATTTCTAGAACATGCAATACAATTAAAGTTACAAAGTCACTTGGATTATGTGAGCAAAGCAAATGGATGATAAATAGCATCTTGCTGAATCAAGATTTTCACTTAGACTGATAATGGATTAATCTGTATGTAACTCACATCATCCAATGTCGACTTCTATTTGACATCCCGTCTGATTTCAGGGGAAAAGTCCTACTTCTCTGACAGTAAAAATTGTCAGTACTACGCCACTGAAGGGCCGCTCACTCTGATCCCCATGTTCTGATTGTGTCTGACGGCACGTGTGGCTCTCCATTTAGCGTTGAGTCCGCCCTTGATTTAATATTATTTCAAGATGATGTCCAAAAAGGAGAGCAATTTTGCTCAGCAGAGGAAATGAAGGGTTTTTGTTTATTTCTCCCTTCAAGACACTTTGTGAGAAGAGCTGTCAGTCTCTCATCTCTATCAGACTTCTTGGGTTTTTTGTTGCTTTTTATTTTTGCTATACAATTTATTTATTTTATATTCATTCACTGAGCATCATCACAGCATATTCTGTGATTTCCTATCCAGAATACACTGGATAGTGGCTTAACCATGCATGTTATGGACAAATAATTTTCTGTTTCTTGTGTGTGTGTGTGTGTGTGTGTGTGTGTGTATACACACACACCTATTTCCCCATTTTTTTTTTTTTTTTTTTGCTGTGGGGAGCCAAAGAAGAGACGTGAGGAATGTGCAGGACGTGACCACCAGAATAAGACCAGGGTCTTTATCCAGACATGACCTTGGGTGGCTGGATTGTCATGAGCAGAATGTCTTGGGATTGTTTTGAACTGAATGTTCCAACGTATTGTTATAACAACCTGAAAAATTCAGTAAGGACTTAAAACCTTACATCATAGAAGTCTCTGGAGTGTGTATAAATACTAGCAATAAAGTACACTCGGGGCTGTCCAGTATTGACTGGCAGTCCTCCCGTTTCTATCCTGTCTTCTTGTCTTTTCTTTAATCCTCGCCCCCTAACTCAGGAACTGTTCGCCGTCGGCGGGTCTGACATTTTACCACAGAAGAGTAGACTTGGGGAGAACTAACACAAACTCAAGACTCTGAGCAGACGTCACCAGCAGGCCTGGTCTGGTAAGTGGAAGATACGGTGTGGAGGGTGCTGTAAGTGACAGAACCAGAAAAGCAACAGAAAGCCAAGGAGTGAGACCTCGAGATCTGAAACCCTTTCTAAAACTCTGGAAGGGACCCCCAAACCACCAGGAGGAAAGACTGGTGTGTGTTATGGTCTGTTTGTGGGTTTCTCCAGGGGAAGGAAATATTTCAATGGAGGCTTTAATTACATACAGGAAAGGTTTGTATGTTTAATTACACAAAGCCTGGCCCCAGCGAGCACGGCTGAGCTGAGCAGTCACTGAACTCTGCTACACAGCAGTGGACGGGCGGGTTCCGCACAGCCCATTCTACCTAGACGGCCTGGCGGCAGCGTGCCTGAGCCAACCCTGCCAGGCTCCTATGACGTTGTTGGCACCCACTCTGTTCAGCGCTGTCACGGTGGAGTTTGAACTCAAGGGAACTGAGAGCATTTACACCATGGAAACCTGCAGCCTCTGCAGACCAGAGCTCTTGTCCTAGAGAGCCAGTGGATGAAGATCAACCAGGGCACCCCGTGACCCCGGGCCTGTTTCATCTAGGTCATCTCAAAACTGTCCCTAACCTCGCTCTCTGAAGTCACACACCTGCCATCCTCCATCCCAGGGGTCTCTAACATCCTAGTGCACCTAGAAGTACCTGCAGAGCTGTACCATGCAGCGATGCCCCGGTACAGGCCAGGCCGAGCAGAAACACCGGGCGGCACCAGGCAGGCTTTCTGTGTGTGCTCCCCAGGAGATTCGAACCAAAGAAGCCAAAGTTGAGAATCACTGTCGTCCTCTTACCCAGCCTGTTCCTCATAGTGACCACCCCTGTCTGGAATGACATATCCGAACGTCACTGTTCAACACTGAATCCATGAGCCGAGAATCCTGCCTGACATGCAGGAGTCGACGAATGGATATGTGAGGAGGAGAGGGAGGAAGGATCAGACAAAGGAATGAAGGAAGGGGCTGTCCTCCCTGGGACAGCCAGCACCTCCGGGAGGCCACGGGTTGTGCGCTGCTTCTTCAGGGAAGTGGAGCGAAGGAGGATTCTGAGCTAGTAGAGAACCTGCTATAACACAGGGACAGACGGGGCTGAGCACAATCATCTGGGAAAACGAAGGATCCATGTGCGAAATGACATCTGACCCCGAAGTTCAAGGTTTCTTACTCCGTTTTTGCACAAACTAGCTTTCTGTTGGGGCTCTTTGAGTACAAAAGATTCAGGCTCTATCGGCCCCTGGGGTCAAGGTGAGCAGGGAGACACGAAGTGCCACGTCCTACTCCAGGACGCCGTTCACACAGAGCTGACACGGAAAAGCAGCCTGGAGCCACAGTGCACCAGCTGCACAGCCATACGGCAGCCCCAGCAGCAGCGGGAAGGTGGACCACGAGGAAGACAGAGCCACCAGAGGGCAGCCTGGGAAGGGGTCCAGGGACAGGGACTGTGGCCAGCCCAGCCAGGGAAGCACCTCCCAGGACTCCTCAGACGCAGCTGTGAAGGGGCCTAGAGATCGCAGTCACAGAGACTGGGCGCTTTGACACCGATGGTGAGGAAGGGCCTCTCCAGAAACACGAGTCCCTTGGGTCACATCCGCTCTGTTGTGAGCAAACCGGGCAAGCACACGGGCCGAGATAAGCACGGCTGTGTGCAGGCGTGCACAGGGCGTGTTTGCAGGGCCGTCGGTGTGAAGAGAAAAGGAGCCCGAGCAACCGGAGGAGTCTGGTGTAGAATGGGATACCTTCCATACTAGGGGAGGCTGGCTGGGAGCAACAGGGTGAAAATCAATGGGAAAAAAACAGAGTTCAAGTCTGAGTCATCTCCTAAGCAGAAGGGAAGGAGCTCCTGTCACTATGCCAGGAAGAAAATCCAAACGCTCTTTGGTGTTGCTGGTGCCCCGGTTGTCAATAAATCCTTTCACAAGTTCTGAGAATCAGAGACACAGCCCAGTCTGGGGGGACAGGTCAGTCCAACAGCAGCCTGATACAAAGAGCTGAGATCTTTGGGGCCAGCAGGTGGCATGGTGGTTATGGTGCTGAATTCCTACATGACCAACTGCAGTTCAAGTCCCAGACCTGGCAACTTGCTTTCTCACTATCCCTCTGTCTCTCTCCCTGTCTCTCTCTGGTCAAATTAAAAATAAATAAATAAATAAATAAATAAATAAATAAATAAATAGATAAATAAATAAAATTTAATAAATAATTCTGTAAAAAGAAGAAAGAAAATCAGGCTGGGTGCATGTGCGCATGCCCCAAATCCCAGGAGGACTTGACATTCTAGTTTCTATGTTTAAGCCTTGTTGGCAACTTATGCAACCTGAGGACTTTCTGTCACTGCTTAAAAGGGATCAGAAAGTCATAGGCATAAGGAAGTGGGGCAAGAGGAAGGTTTCCCTGCCCCTACCTCTGCATAAATTTCAGAGGATTATGGGAAGCAAACAAAAAAAAACTAAAATTGTGGTTGTATATTATTATTTGTATTAAATTATCAAAGGCCAGTTACATAAAGATTAGGAAAGCCCATATCCTCCCCACAATGCTTTTTCTACAAAATGGAAAAGAGAGTGAAAAATATTTAATAAACGATGCTTCCCTGCTGACAGCAAGAATTAGAGATATCGGGAAGAGATTTTAACTCTGCAAAGTGGTAAGGCCAGGGCTGATCTCGGACAGTCACACATGTAGACTCCGTGGATGACACTAAAGAACCGGAGACAAGTTCCTGACAGTCTCGAACCACTTAACAACTTCCCAAAGCAAGAATGTGGCCTTTAGAATCACTCTGCTTTATGTGTGAGCAAAGTGTAGTGAAGAAGAACCCCCGTCAGGTCACACTACAGAGATTGCCAGGATTAATTGCTCAAGAGCTAGAGGATTTGCCTTAAATATATACACAATGAGAAAACGCTTCAGTTCGATTAGAAAGAAGTTTTTGAATATGACTGCAACCTACGTGCCCCCTCTTTTAAGGGGGTCTGCCCCCTCTTTTAAGGGACAGAGATCAACGGGGCATTTTCCAAAATAATATAGAGAAATCTCTCAGGAGAAGAGTAAAGCCAGAGGCTTAAAGGAAAAAAAAAATCTATATCCCCTGCTGTAATGTACTCAGTGAAGAACTAGAAAAGATAAAAATGGCAAAATTGGAACAGGGATAGGGAGAATCACAAAGGTTTATATAGATAGAGTGAAGCAGAGAAAGAGAAAAGTTCAAAACCCTGAAGGTACTTCCATGGCATTTTAAAGTCAGGAAAATGGAAGGGACAGAGGGCAGTCAGAGAAAAGGCCCAGGTGGAGACAGCACCCAGGGGCCCCGTCCAGGCTGGGAGCTGACAAGCACTGAGCAGGACGCAGAGGCAGCTTAGGTGGGTCATCCCATTAGATGTGTTCAATCTGGGGGTGGAGACTTGTGCAATTACCTTTAGTAATTAGCCAGACCTGATAAATAATACAGAAATACAAAAAGATGTCTTAAACCTTAAAATATTGATGATTTAGGGGAGAGCAGATTTTAGGTAGGGTGCTTGGGTGAAAGGCAGATTGCCCGTGGAGGGCAGCATGGACACGTCAGAGAGTTGTGAGGTCTAATGTACCTGAGCTAGTTCAAACACACACACACACACACACACACACACACACACACACAGTTTCCCCAAACTCACAGGTAGGGCCAGCCTAGTAGCCTAGTGTTTAAGAGAGTTGAATCCCACATGGCTGCCTGTGGTCTGAATCCTGGTCTCAACAACTTGAAAAACATCCCTGACACACGTGTGTGCATGCCCCAGATCTCAGCAGGATGGAGATATGGAGGAAAGGGGATTGCGGCATGACCCTGTTTCTCCCTGTCTCTCTCCTCCTCTGTCTCTCTCTGGTGAAAACACACACCTCCTGATATTTTAATAAATAAGTAAAACAATTAAGTAGATAGTAAATTAAGCAGGCTAGCCACATTGTTGAATAGGAGCTGAATTCCTGAGTTCCATGAAACAACTATTGAAATCTAACAGTGCCTTGAATTGATCTGCTAAGACTGCTAAAAATACAAATTCTTAAAGCCCATAAGGAAGACTCTAATTCAATAATTTTGGGGTAAGTGCTACTGAAACAGTCAGTGAGGCTGAATTTATGGGACCCATGCATGCATGCACATGAGAGCAGGAGAGAGCGAGCGAGTAGGAGACAGAGAAAACGCTTTCCACAGGACAGGCAGGCAGCTGTCCTTTTTTCCTTGGTCTCTCCATCTGGTCAGGACCACATGCATGTGCTCACTGCACTTTTCAAGCACAGGAGTCAGGACTGGAAGCATGGCCAATCACAGGAGACTCAGCTCTCCCTGCACAGCACTTGACCACCGAGCATGGCCAATCACAGGAGACCCAGCTCTCCCTGCACAGCACTTGACCACCGAGCATGGCCAATCACAGGAGACCCAGCTCTCCTTGCACAGCACTTGACCACCGAGCATGGCCAATCACAGGAGACCCAGCTCTCCCTGCACAGCACTTGACCACCGAGCATGGCCAATCACAGGAGACCCAGCTCTCCCTGCACAGCACTTGACCACCGCTCCAGGGGCCAGCCCAGGAAGAATTTTCTGAGGCATGATTTTTGACCACGCTCTGAATGAAAAAAGGTGAAATGACAGATGCAACAAAACAAGAAGCATACTATTTGTAGTTAATTGGATATTGTTTTCAATTCTCACGTCCTCTTGTAATAAGATCTTGCAGTGCACTGGAGTAGGCAGGGTATAATCCCTGGCCCCTGCCATGGTGTTTGGCCAAGGGCTGTGAGTGGAATGACTGGTGTTCTGAGCCATGCCTGAGGAGGTAACATGTGTTTTTACACTCGGTTAAGCATTTGCCATCAATTGTGAGAAAAAAAATACAGCAGCCACTTCATTCAGGAAGAGCATGGAGATGCATGGAGCAGATCTAAACCAAAGCTTGAGCCAAGACTTGCCAACCAGCAGCCTGGAGCAGAAATGAGCAAACGAAGTGCTTCTTGATATAGTCCACTAAGGGTTTGTTTCTTTTGGTTTTTGTTTGTTTGTTTGTTTGTTTGTTTGAGAGGTTTTTGCCATAGGGCGCGTGTGCTTGCAAGACAGAGAGAGACAGAGAGACAGAAAGCGAGAAATCACCCCCCGGGGGGATGGCCATGCTGCAATCCCTTCTCCTCCATTCTCCTCTCAGGATCTTGGGCACTTACGCACACATGCCTGGTGTGAGTTTTAAGCCACCGGGTCTGGGATGCGAACCGCGGTCGACTACATGGGAGTCCAGCGACATAGCCATTATGCTAACTGCTGGCCCCGAGTCCACTACGTTTTGAAATAAATTGTTCCATAACGTTATTGCAGCAATAGCTGACTGACATAATAATCCTGTTAAATTCAAGGCGTGTTCTAGCCTCAGTTAAAATTTTCTTCTGATGTTAATTCCCACCCCAAATTCTGCACACCTACTTCAGTGGATATAGCTATAGAAATAAAATGTACTATAAAAATTAAAAAGACAACATAAAGACCCTCCAATTTCAGCAACATCAACACAATTGTGATCAATTATGACCTCTGCCCATTAGCAAACCTACAGTAAGAAATTTAAATTCAAAAATCAAATTCATCAGTTCTTACTAATGAAAACCCATAGCAATTCCAAAGGTCAAAGACTTTAAAGTTCAAATTTCTTTCCTTGCTTTACTTCCTCTGCTTAATGTCATTCGGAAGTGTCTCAATATCACCAAAATTCCTTCAGCAAATGCAGCCTAAGCCGCCTTTAACTGCAATGCTATATTTCATGAGAAGCTCTGAAGATGAATTGATTCAATCTCCAAATTGCATTCCCATATTGTATAGAAAACAAATCAATCCCAGCTCCTGGGCATTTCAAATGATATTCCCAAAGCCAGTACTTGGAGAACATAGCTTCACATTACTGTTGGCAGAGATCAGAATAGTCTCCGTTGTATCTAAGAAAGGGGAAAAACAGAAGATTGGGATTCACCTCATGAGGATTTCAGGTGGTCTGTCCCAATGTTTTAGATTTATTTACATTTTATCCTACACACAAGTAAGTAATCATTAAGAGATGATGACCCTGGGGCCAGCAGTGTGTGGTGATTAAGACACTGGACTCCCACATGGCTAACTATGGTTTGAGTCCTGGACCTGGTGGCTAGAAAATCATGCCAGGCATGTGTGCACGTGTGTCCAAAATCTCAGGGGGAGAAGGGAGGAAAAGGGATGGTGACATGGCCATCCCTCCTTGGGGTGATTTCTTACTCTTCTTCTCACTGTCTCTCTGTGTGTCTCTCTCTGGAGAGCATGTGCCCAATGCCAAAAACCTAAAAGAGAGAGAGAGACTATGACTCATAAGATGTAAGATATGACCTTACGGTGGCCACACATGGCATCTGTGATTCTCCTCTCAAAGGATATTTGAGATGTTCATCCCTTCTCGAAAAGTTTCAGAATTTCCACTCTCAGCCCCAGTCACTAGATTATTTTATTAGCAGTATTTTTCTGTTCTGTTCACTAGATTTAAGTCTTCTTAGTTTCTGTCTTCTCTTTGAGCCCTGTGTCCTGGCTCCTCGGTGCTGAATGGAGCGTGAGCTCTATCAGATGAGTTAGACTGACGAGCAAAGGCTTTGGACCGCTTTAAACATCTGTGAAACCTGCCTCCTCATCCCCACGTGACTTTTCTGCTGTAGAATCACATTCAACAGACTCCTGAGATACACTCGAAGCTGAGCCCCTAGGGGCACAGTGAAAACTAAACTTCTGCCATCATACTTTTCAAAAGATTAGTCTTTGGTTGGCATTTTAACACCCAAGCCCTAAATAATCATTTCAGTGGCAGCAGAAACATTTTCATATATCACATCCTTTTTGGCAGCAGTGGGGTAGGTCTCTGGTGTTCTCCTTCTCTTTCTTATTTCCTATTCCTCTCAGAAAGCCCAGCTGTGTTTCAACAGCTTATTCTGTTTCTTACGTTGCTCCTTTTTCCTTCTCTGTTGAACGCGGGACAACCACCCTGTCCAAGGAGAAACAGCTTTCCGAGTCTAAGGCACCGTAGCCCTGTCTGGCTCGTTTAGCCGGCTTGGGGAGGCTGGGACTCTCATGCTTTTATTTTTGCCTGGTTCCACATGCATTTAAATCATTAAGATACTTAAATCATCTGGGTGCTGAGTAATGTATAGTTCATAAGGAGACAGCCAACCAAAAGGTCGAGTTGCCCGTAGATGGGAAAGGGGAAATGGAAACTGGTGAAAACGGCACATTTCTGAGACACTGATGTGCTCTGTGTGTGTGGAAGTGTTTTTGCTTTGGGGCTGAGAACAGAATATTTAACCACTCTATATATTTAAAAAACATTTGAGAATCAAGAATGATAATGTCTGTGACAGTGCTTTAGAAAGGATAAAGCATTATGTCAAAATTAAGGATCTTCTTAGCAGTCATCGGCCTTCTCTGAGATGCTGCTAGTAACAGTATTAAAGGGAAATGTGGGCAGACATGCTGACATTCTGGGAACTTTCTGGACAGAAGAGACTGCCCTTCCCTTCTAGGTCGGTGAGAGTGAATTTATATACATCTTAAAGTCCAAAGCTTTGGCAAGCAAACAGTTTGTCAAAAAAGAAAGCTGGACCACCATGGTGCAGCGTGGCATGGTGCTCTGTGACGCTGGAGGTCGCGAGGAGGCCAGGACTCAGCACTTCGCCAGCCTGTGCATGCTGGGCACACGTGCACGCCCAGGGTCCTGGGGACCCAGAAGGCTGCGGGCTTTCAGGGGGAACCCTGCTGGGAGTGTTTCGCTCTCTCTCTCTCTCTCAGAGATAAAGTGTAGAAAAGGTAAAAAATAAAATAAGACAAAGTTTTTCCACCCTAAGAGGGAAATGTCACCTGGCCCCTACTTCTGGCCTGAATTGAGTCACTGAAAAGTGCCTCTTGGTTCCAGGGTGGAACAGAGTAATGGCGGCCACCAGAGCTGTCGGAGCTCAGGCCAGGCCGTACCCAGCAGCTGCGTCTGCACAGGACCCTCCTGGCTGCTGCCCAGAATAAATCATACCTGACTCTGAGGCTTCCAGGACACTGGGGCAGGGGCGGGGGCGGAAATGGCATCCTGAGGTGAGAGAGCCATGGCGTCCTCTCGGCACTGCCAGATCTGGGTTTAGACCCTCCTCACTAAGCAGCTTGCCAAACTCCAGCGTGAACCCTGCGAACACTTCACACACCCCGTCAGAGCAAAGCCCCGGGCTCCGCGGCCCGCTCTGTTTGATGGATGAAGCGAGTCTTGCCAGGGGGTGAGACACCAGGACAAGCACCGGCCGGCCGTGGTGCTCGGAGAAGCTCCAGGTAGAACAAGCGTCCATCTCGGAAACTGGGAGCTGGGGGCTGCTGGGAAGGCAGGGCCGGCCTCCAGGCGCCTCATGGGGACGAGAGCACAAGGCCTGTCAGGTGACCACAGCCAGGCTGCCTGGGGGCCAGCACGCCGGCGGTCGGGGCTGGGGTCAGTAACCTTGTGTCTCCTGGTGACCAGGGTGTGCTCGTACTCCACCATGCCTCAGCTGCCCAACCAGACAGCCGTGGGCCCCCAGGAGAGGACGACAGGGCCCGGTAGCATCTGCCCAGGAGGAGCAGCACCGCACCACCCTGCAGTGCAGCTGTTTTCCTCTCCTTTGCTGCATATCTGACCGGGGCCCACCGCCGGCAAGGACTAGCTAAGCTGCATAGAATTCTATCCGCGAAGTGCACACAGACGCCCTAAGTGTATCTGAGACTCTAAAGAAGAGAGATTTTCCTTCTGTGTGCTCACAAATCATGGCAAGGCTTCCTCTGAGATCTTACCTTGTGCCCTAGGACATCATCGACCAAGGCAAAGCGAATTCTCCTGGCCACCCCAAGCAGCTTAGCACCCTGCACTAGAAGAACCAGGGTCCCAGCCCTGGCTCCATTTACCGGGCGAGTGACCTGAGCTACGTGCTCGAACTCTGGACCCTGACAACGGTGGGGGAAATAACGTTCACCTGCCTGTCTCCTACCCCAGCAGCCTGCCACTGAGATTAGACAGGAACTTCTGTGATCAAAAGATTAGTTACTTTAATTTTGAAACACAACACAAATATTAGTTAAGATTAGTAGGACTTCAAACATTCTTTTATTTTCTTAGTTGTTTTTTCCATGAGTGAGAGTGAGAGAGAGAGAGAGCACCCTTACAGGGTCCTGATGCCATGGCCCACCCCAGCCCCAGCCGGCCTAGAATACGGGTGTGCATGTGCCCAGCACGCCTGCGGCGGTCTTCAGGTGCACACCGAGAACCCTCGTGTGTGGCTCAGCCACACAGGGTGTTGTGCTTGACCCCTGCCGGGGCCACCACCCAGCCCCACAGACTGTACGTCTTCTCATGCCACACTAAATTAGAGCAGCGCAGATGACTGTCAAATGTGATCGCCGAGTCGGAAAAGGACCCCGAAAACCCCAGCTCTGAAGACAGTGGCTGGGTGTCAATATTTAATGAAATAAATAGCACAGAATTATTGACAGTAATTGTTTTATTTTTTTAGAGAGATCTTTGTTATAGGGCATGTGCACTTGCTGGAGAGACAAACAGAAAGTGAGAAATCACTCCCCAGGAGGGATGGCCACACAGCAGTCCCTTCTCCTCCAAACTCCTTTCGGGATTTTGGGCACACACAAACTTGTTCCCAACATGAGTTTTTTTTTTTTTTTTGGAGAGGTTTTTTTCGCTATAGGGCGCGTGCGCTCGCCAGACAGACAGAGAGAGACATAGAGACAGAAAGTGAGAAATCAGCCCCCAGGGGGATGGTCATGCCGCAATCCCTTCTCCTCCATTCTCCTCTCGGGATCTTGGGCACGCACGCACACGCACCCGGCGTGAGTTGTAAGCCACCGGGTCCGAGACGCGAACCACGGTCGACTACGTGGGAGTCCAGCGACATAGCCATTACGCTAACTGCTGGTTCCCCCCAACATGAGTTTTAAGCCACCAGGTCCAGGACTTGAACCACAGTCGACTACATGGGAGTCCCGCAACGTAACCATTACACCATCTGCTGATCCCCTGACTAATTGTTAAAAGGAAGTGGAGAAAACAATTTCATTTGAAGCAGTCTAACAGTGGTGGAGGGTGTAGATGTTACAAGATCTCCTGGGTTCAAATCCGGATCTACTCAACACCTAGAGGAAACTACCTAATCCTGCCTGAACTCAGCTCCTCGTGTCTAAAATCGCAGTGCTGATTAGACCTTCCTCATGGGCTTATGTTGGAGACAGACCAAGGTGATGTGTGTATTACATATTCAGAAAGCCGTGCTTAGCACTTAATTAATGCTCAATGAATAACAAGCGTTGGGGGGTACAATTGCTTTGTGAGGTACAGGAAAAGAAAGTGGTTTACGCAGACAAGAACTGGAATCCAGATCCACTTTCTTTATCTAGGAAACTACATAGAATTTCATAGCTTCTGTGCAATTCAGGAAACCTAGAAGAATAATGTTAGCTAGGCTGCTGGAGGCTTTTACCTAAAGTCGGGGGAATTCGGAATTTCTCAATGCGCCAGTTTAGCTCCACAGCTTAAATATTAACATGAAGTTAGAGTTGAAAACAGAACCAAAAAAAAAAAAAAAAAATAGAGGGAGAGACTAAGACAGGTTAACAGGAGAGGAACTATTCAAACTGGTGTTATGGACTTTCCTTGCCATCAAAGAGTCTATTTTCTGATGCCAATTTCATGCCAATTTTTAACAGTATTAAAAATGCCAAAAAACACCTTATGTAGAATTTGATCTGTTGCAGGTGCCTCCATAGATTAATCACTGGTGTTTCCTATGCAAGCCTTTGCACTGTCCCTGTCAGCTCAGCTACGATGGCCAAAGAAACATTCCTAGGACAGCCCAAGTACCTCCAAAAATACCTACAGTGGTGAAGCATCCACAAAATACCTCCCTACCCTCCCCTGGCCTCACAGGTCTTATTCTGTGACACACCCAGAAAGTGCCTCAGCCCTGCTCCCTCACAGATCCGACATGAACGTTCTTACCTTTCACCGGGATCGTTTATGGAGTAAACAGGGGAAAGGCCTTTCCTCTGACGAGGCCGAAGCTGAGCACAAATGCGGGACAAGGAATAGTCCTGTTTCCAACCCCTGTGGCCAACGCGATTTCTCCTCTTCTCCGTCTGCCAAATCACTTCTCTTCACTGACCACAGGAAACCATTTTCTCTTCCCACTGTTCTCTAACAACCCCACGTCCAAAGCCAACCCCTTTCACTGGGCCTTTTAGGACGTCAGTACACTGGGGATTCAGCGGTTCTCACCTGAATGCTGACCCACGGCTCTGCCTCATTACAACATGGCTTCACCAATGATGGGCCTTTCAGCATGGATATCTCGAGAGAGTATCCTCGTGTTAAATCTACACTTCCCAGGCCAGCAGGTGGAGTGGAGGTTAAGACAGCTGGACCTCACATGGCTGACTTTGTGCTTCGAGTTCCAGACCTGGTGGCTTGAATATCATGCTGGGCACGTGTGTGTGTGTGTGCACCCAAAATCCCAAGAGGAGAATGGAGGATAAGAGACTGCACAGTGGCCATCCCCTCTGGGGGGGGGGGGGTGTGATTTCTCCTCTCTCTGTCTCCAGTGAATGCACACGCCCTATAGAAAAAAAAAATAAAATAAAAATTTAGTTAAAAAAAAATTATCCCCTCCCCACAGGGATATTTTTCTCTGATGAACCATAACATAACACTTAGTGTCTGCATGTGTTTGGTGACATACCTTTTTCTCAAAACATCCATTCTCTTGGTATCTTACCCTATATTTAACTCTTACGTAAAATAAAAAGTTACCTCACTTAATCAACTAGATTTCAAATTCATTGAAAGCAAATTCTGTAATGTGGATGTTTTATTAAAGGTTTTGGTGGTGATCTTCAGGCAAAGTGTCTAGCATTTCATTCCTGTATCAGTCACTCGTGTAAAATCACACACACACACGGTCTCTGTGAAATGCCCACCTCGATGAGTCTGGATTACAGAAGAGCGTGACAGGAATGAAAACTCTAACAGAGTCGTGAGCACAGTGCCACCAGCATCTGTAGCTCCTTAAACCCTCGGGAAGATGAGGATGAACGGTCAGCACAGAAATGTCAGGAAGTTACATTAACCACAGGAAGAGACAAGCAAAGCCCGAACCTGGCTGAGCAAAGAGAACTTCCACAAACATTTCTCCTTACTTCAGTCCAGCTCTAACTCTGACTCTTACTGTGACCAAGCCAACCTTCATTAACGAAGGGAACAAGAGGGAGATTTTCTGTATTTAAACTACTCAAGAGTCTTGGCTCATCCTGAGGTATTCCATTGTCTACATCCCTAAATAGTCTTTGTCCAGACTCCTCAATGACCGATCTGTTTAGAAGGAGTCAAGTGTGCCTAAAGTTTGTCTTATTAGCAGGCACGCGGAGACACCTAAGGAGTGAAAGATGCAGAAGATGGCAATGCTGTTGGAAAATAATTAATTGGGGTGTCAGAAAAGGAAAAAGAAAGATATGATGCAAATACATGATCCCTACATTCTCCCAAGGGAAAGCAATGATGTTGAATCCCTTACTGAGAATTCTAAGTGGCAGAGGATTTTCACACAGTTACAGGAGCATTCTGGTACCCAGGCTGTTAGTGGACGTCAATGTTTCTACCATCATCCTTTGGAGTTGCCTGGATGAGGATCCTTATTAAACACTGGGTTCAATATGAGGGTGCTGTGATAGATTAGCAATGTCTGCTGTGGACAAAGTAGAGGAAAGCAGCAGCATAAAGTCAGGGGTTGGTTGACCCTCACACAGAAGCTGCAAACCGGAAATGTCAATAAAGTGCCATGGAAAGCCTGAAGAGGAGTGTTAAAAACATTTCCAGTGGAACCAATCATATTTAAGCGAGGCCCTGAAGAGACTCAGGGTTTCAGTGTGTGAATAAGAGGGGGAAATCTGGGCAGCTGAAATGGAATTGCATGAGTAAAGGTATGGTAGCAAAGATTGGAATCTTTTGCATATTTTTGTTAAGGTTTTTGCCATAGGGCTCTTGCACTCGCTGGAGAGAGACAGACAGAGACAGTGAGAGGGAAGGTGAGAAACCATGCCCCATGGGCGGATGGCCACACAGCAATCCCTTCTCCATTCTCCTCCTGAGATTTTGGGCATGTATGCATACGCACGGGGGATGATTTCCAAGATGCCAGGTCTGGGACTCAAACTGCTATAGACCACGTGGGAGCCCAGTGCCTTAACCACTATGCCACCCACTTGCCCCCATAATGCATGGTCCATTGTGGGTTCTGGGTTGATGGGATGGTGCTAATGTAGGATCCAGCCCAGTGATGGCCAATACAAATACAGAGGAGCCAAAATATAACTTGAAATGCTTCAGTTGCCGCAGTAAGCAGGTAAACTTTGGGGCCGGGCGGTATTGTGGGGTTAGGGCGGCCAGATCCCACGTGGCCAACTCCACGATTCAAGTTCTGGACCTGGTGGCTTGAAAAACGAGTGGGGCACATGTGTGTGCATGCCCAAAATCCTGTGAGGAGAATGGATGAGAAAGGATTGTGACATAGTCATTTCCCGGGCGGTGGGGGGGGGGGGGTCCTTTCTCACTTTCCCTCTGTCTCTCTCCAGCAAGCACATGCACCCTACAGCAAAACAAAATGAAAAAAAAATGTATTTTTAAAAGGTAAACTTTTTAAATTAATTTATTTTCTTTCAAACACATTCCACTGCAGTCAAATCATTAGAGAACTCACAGTGAAATTCATGAGGCTTTAGACTAATGAAAGTGCTGTGGCAGCTGAATTAGGCCAGCGTGCATGGCAGCCAAAGGGGAACCATAAACCATGTGACTTCAACGGAATCCTGAAATGAAAGGAAATAAAAAGGCTCTCCCCAGCGCTCTGGTTCTAATTGGACTTGCTGATAATAGGAGAGAAGAGACAGAGGAAGGGGCGGGTTGGAGGCTGTAAACTTGCTCATAAGGAGCATCCTCAGCTGCCTGCTCGCTCCCTTCCTGGATCCAGGAGAATGATGGGATTTCTTTTTCTGAGAGAATCTGAGTTATTTCTTGCAAGATAGTAACATTGGGCAGGTTTTATAGTTGTTTAACTGGATTAAATTTTTATTGTCTTTTTTAGGGTTCAGTTTTTTTTTTTGTTTTGTTTTGTTTTGTTTTTTTTAAAGAAATAGACTTTTTTGCATTATGGTGGAGCTTTGTGGGAGGATTATTACTCTCTCCTAGTTCCTTCGCCCTGAGGCTGCTCTCCAATGCCATGTCTGGTACAAAGCTACGCCAGGCCTGCATCCCCACCTGAAGCCATGAGATGATCAGGAGTTAGACCCTGCAAAGAGCAGCACGCGCTCTGGAAGAAGCACAGGCTTCAGAGGTAGTGAAAATTGAACCCTAGCCTTGGTCCTGTCAGTTATTAGCTATGAAAACATGGGCAGTTTTCTGAAGCTTGCTTGTCCCAGATCGCTAAAGTGAGTAAGAGAATGCCTGTCTTTGGGTTTCTGTGGGGATTAAATAAGATCATCTACGTAAAGTCCTGACACAGAATGTCCCCAGAGGTGCTCCTTAGTGAGCAGCCATTCTGCAGTCGATGAATGTTTATCAGGTGCCCACCATATGCCAAAGTTCTAGATGTGAGTGAAACAGCAGGAAAAATAAAAAAAATTAAAAAACATAAGGCCTCATTAACATTGTTCATAATGATTTTAAAAAGAAATGCTCAATGTTCCTAAAATGTAATACAGCAGTTACCACATGCCTGACCTAAGGCAGATACACAACCACTGAAAGTAATCTCTTTCCTCAGAGATTCTCCAGTCCTGCCTCTTTATTTGCCGTATGAGAAAATTTAGCTCCAGGAGGTAAAATTACACTGAAGCCCGGGGTACAAAGATAAGTGGGACCAAGTGCTGTGCTCAACCAGTTGATCATTTTAGCAGAAGACACAGACAGATAGACAAAGACCCCAGCAGGCGTTTAGCAGTGTGAAGGCAGACTTTCGCTGAAGACGGCCGTGGGTTCTGATAAACGTGACAACGCACAGAAGGTGCTCGGCCCTGAGCTCTCCTTCCAGCTACGTGAACGAGTGGTGCTGGACTCTTTTTCTGAGTAGTTTTGAGAAAGCCTCATGCCATCTAAAATCCTCTAATTCTCTACTAAGGAGAGCTATAATCCATCCATCTTGTGAAAACAGAGAACATGCAAAGATTTTAGTTCAGCAGTTACCATCTCTCGGTACTGAAGGGTGACAACAGAGGCCCAATCATAATCGCCTACAAACTATCAATAAACTCTGGTAGTGACTAGCTCAAGGATAGGGGAGGGTGGTAGGGGGTGGAGAGTTCAATGCGTTTGCATCTTCTAAGCAGCCCTCAAAGAGAATTGCTTTTCATTACGTCAGTGCTCAGTCATTTCTCCAAGGATTTTTTCCTTTATTCTCTCTTGTAACTTAGCAGAAATACACTTACATTTTTCTCTGTACTGAATCCTATAATATCACCATCACAACAAATAGTAGTTCTTATTTTATTCTATTGGGAATTTATTTATTTATTCATTCGTTCGTTTATTTAGCAACCACTACAGGCCGCTGTGGATCTGTGGAGCTGAACTGACACATACAAGTCTGTGACAATCCTCATGCTCACATAGTTTAAGGCTAAAAAAAAAGAAGGAGAATACAGACGAGGAACGGAGCAATCGCAGTGTGTCCTATCACGCAGGACAGGAAAGTACTGGGTTCAGGGGAACAAATAAGAGTGTCACCCACCCCAGGGTTTAGGAGCAGGGAAGTCTGTGAGAAGCAATGCCCAAACAGGACCTTAAACAATAAGAGTGCTCAGTGCAGAAGGAACAGCAAGTGCAGAGAGACGGAAGTGAAAGAGAACACTGAATTTTTGAAGAAGTTCGTTCGGGTTTTTTTTTTTTTTTTTTTTTTTTTTTTTTTTTTTTTTTTTTTTTTTTTTTTTTTGGAGTATTGAGTACAAAGAATTGGTTAGAGATGAGTCTTCTAAAATAAGCAAAGAAGAGCATGATCATTAGGGAGTTTGGATTTGATCCTAATAAAACTTGGAAAATGTGGACAAAAGATGACAATGTGGATGATGACAGGCTGTAGGTGCTTACTTACTATGACAGCTCACATGGCTGGTGTGCGAGGTGAGCAGAGAGTGAGGACTTAGTGAGGAGGTACAGTGAGCAAGACTCTCTGATAGGCAGTTCCTTAGTTAATAGAATCCCATGAGAATAAGTGCATAATTTTACTCTGGCTGCCATGTTAACAACCACTTACAAGAAGACAAAACTTCAGGAAGGACACCAGTTAGGAGGCTGCCCTAGAATTCAAGTGCAAAATCGTGGTTTGGACTAGACCAGAGGAAAAGAGGTGGGAACAGGAGCCGTTTGAGAGCTATTTACTTCTAAGATTCAGGAACCTGCAGCATCCGATGTCTATTACTATAGAGATAAATTCTGGGATCCGCAGATGGCGTAGTGGTTACGTCACTGAACTTCCACGTAGTTGACTGCAGTTGAGGCCTGGACACGGCAGCTTGAAACTCATGCCCAAGATCTCAAGAAGAGACTGAAGAAGGGACAGCAGCATGACTCCTGGGGTGGGGGGATTTGTCGTTTTCTGTCTCTCTGCCTCTCTGTCTCTCTGATGAGTGCACACGCCCTATAGCAAAAATCTCTCTCTAAAAAATATATAAATAAATATAAATTCTTACTATTCATAATGTGATCTAAAAAAATTTAGGGTGTGGTTGTGTTAAACGCAGATCACACACTTTACATACCTCATTGATCCAATCTTTACAAGAAACATCACTAATTGTTCCTTACTTAAAACAGTCAGTTTCAAAGAAACAAAAGTGTTTAGTCTTTTCAGAGCTTCTGTTTTCAGGATGATGAATATTGTCCATTTTAACATTAAAAGAGAATTAACAGAAAGAATTTGAAAGTCCCATAGTGGCCCACAAACTGGGATGAGATTGACCCAAATCTCTCTTTAGACATATAGCAAATGCCTGGCCTCCAGAGCATAGCTCTAAGAGGGATATTGAACTGAATGAAGTCGCTGTGCCAAATGGGCTCTATGCAACACGTGCAGTTCTACGCCCTGTCACTCTCACTCTGGAAATCCCTGTACCCCCAGGTGGGGGTGACGGGAAGGCAGGCCCCGTGGCTTCCTGGTGTCCCCAGGTTAAAGAACAGTCTCACTTTCCCTCTGCTGCCCTTTCTGGGTCTGGCGTCACGGCTGTGAAGCCCCCCAGGGTCTCCCTTCCAGACCGCAGTGCTAGTCAGAACAGAATCCGTCCAGGAACCTCCATCCCTGCCTCTGCTGCCCTTTCTGGGTTCTGTCCATCTGCTGTGAAGCCCCCCAGGGTCTCCCTTCCAGACCCCACTGCTAGTCAGGACAGAATCCGTCCAGGAACCTCCATCCCTGCCTCTGCTGCCCTTTCTGGGTTCTGTTCATCTGCTGTGAAGCTCCCAAGGGTCCCACTTCCAGACCCCACTGCTAGTCAGGACAGAATCCGTCCAGGAACCTCCATCCCTGCCTCTGCTGCCCTTTCTGGGTTCTGTCCATCTGCTGTGAAGCTCCCAAGGGCCCCACTTCCAGACCCCAGTGCTAGTCAAGTGGGCAAAGTCTCCCTCTCTCCCTCGTTCTTTTCTGTCCCTTCTAATTTGTTTTTTTTCTCTTTTAAAAATACCTTTCTGTCCCCTGTGCCTTTATCTTGCTAATTTGCCTCTTCTTCCCTCACATAGAACAGAATCCTTGCGGGCATCTCCATCTCTGCCTCTGCCTAACCATGCTGCACGGTTTTCCGTTTTTAAATAAAACTTAATTTCTGCGACATGTTTTCTGCCTTTTTCTCCTCTTTTGTACCAGTTCTCTCCTCCTTTTTACCTTGGTTTCTGTTCCTATTTCTGTTTCCTACTTTCTTTTTCTTTCACCTTACTTTCCTGTTTTACTGCTCAGCCCTTACCCACTGCCTACAGAAGTCTAGGTGCGTAGTACCTAAACATCGGAATAGTGAGAGATTTAGAGAATTCTTTGCCCCTCGCTATATATGTACTAAAAAGAGTGAAACTTCCCTTCATAAATCCAATTTCAAAACTCCTGTGGTTACCACATGGGAGGACACAGTAGAAGGGAGAAACGAGGGACCAGCAGTTAGCGTAATGGCTATGTCACTGGACTCCCATGTAGTCAACCGTGGTTCAAGTCTCAGACCCGTTGGCTTAAAACTCATGCCGGGCACGTGTGTGTGCGTGCCCAAGATCCCGAGAGGAGAATGGAGGAGAAGGGATTGTGGCATGACCAACCCCCTGGGGGGTGATTTCTCGCTTTCTGTCTCTCTGTATCTCTCTGTCTGTCTGTCTGGAGAGCGCACATCCCCTATGGCAAAAACCTCTCCAAAAAAAAAAAGAAGGGAAAAACAAGCACCAAACTATTTCACAGTGGGGGAAACACATGAACTTACGGTCACAGAATCCTTCTCCAACAAATTAGCCAAAAGTGAATCCATTACCAAATGACTAAAAATCAGAGAAGGCCTTAGGGATGAGAGAATCAAGTAATACATCTCCAGAGAGGGGACACTGTATCTGGTCTTCAAGTAGACAACATTAGAGGATATTACTGAAATGTCAGAAAAAAATTTAGAATATTTATGGTAACGAAACTCTGAGATGCAAGAGCAAAGAGATATTGAGCTCCAAGAGATAAGGAGGTCCTTCCACAATATGAAAGAAGAATTGGACACCATAAAAAAGGATCAAACAGAACTGTTAGATATGAAGGCTGTAATACAGGAAATCAAAACCTCCCTCGAAAGTACTAAAAGCAGGTTAGACTATGCAGAAAATTGAATTTGAAATGTAGAAGACAAAACCAATGACTGAGAAAAAATTATCAAAAATACTGAGAAAACAAGCAAGAAAACTGAGGCTAATATGTGAGAAATACTAGATACCATGAAATACCAAAACATCTGCATAATTGGAATCTCAGAAGGTGAAGAAACTTATAAAGGCATTGATAATCTCTTTCATAAAATCCTAGAAGAAAACTTTCCAAATCTTGAGAGACACTCAAACATTCAGATCCAAGAAATACAAAGAACCCCAAATATAATCAACCCCAGAAGATCCTCTTCATTGTACATCATAGCCAGATTGGCCAAAACCACAGATAAAGATGAGATACTAAGATTGGCAAGAAAGAAACATCAAGTCACTTACAAAGACTTTTATCAGGCTAACACCAGACCTCTCATCAGATACACTGCAAGAAAAGAATGGGGAAATATATTCAAAGTGTTAAATGAAAAACAATTTCAAACAAAAATACTATACTGGGCAAGATTATCCTTCATATGGGAAAAAAAGATAAAACATTTTTGGATAAACAAAACCTGAAGGAATTTACCAACTCCAGACCAACTTTTCAAGAAATTCTGAAAGAAGTATTATACCAAGAAAAATAAAGACAGACAGCAATAAGAGAACAAAAAATAACCAAAATATGGCCAATTTAATGTGAGAGACAGGTCTGGAAATATCAATAATAATGTTGTACATTAATGGATTAAATTCTCAGATCAAGAGACACAGACTGGCTGAATGGATTAAAAAAGCAGAAACCCTCCATCTGCTGCCTACAAGAAAAACCATCTCGTGGATAAAGATGTGCAGAGATTAAAAGTGAGGGCTGGAAAAAAGTCTTTCATGCAAATGGAAACCAAAAAAGAGTGAAAGTCACTTATTTCTGACAAAATAGGGTTTAAAAAAACTGTAAGAAGAGACAAAGACATTTTTCATATATGTTCATTTGTACTTTAATCATATCGGATCTTATGTTTAAGTCTTTAATCCATTTTGAGTTGATCTTTTTTTTTTTGTATCTGATGAGAGAGAGGACTCTAGATTTTTTCTTCTGTGCATATCTAATTTTTCCATCACCATTTATTGAAGAGACTGTTCTTTCTCCAATAAATATTTTTGGCACTTTTATTGGAAATCAGTTACTTATGGGGACCAGCAGATGGTGTTGTGGTTGAGGTACTGGTTTCCCACGTGGCCAACTGCAATTTGAGTCCCAGACCTGGTGGCTTAAAAAAATCGCAATAAATATATAAATAAATAAATGCTTTATTTTAAAGAATTATTTTATTTATATTTTATTTATTTATTTCAATTTGACCAGAGAGGGACAGAATGAGAGAGAGAAAGAGAAAGAGAGAGGGAGGGAGTGTGAGAAGCAAGTTGCCATGTCCAGAACTTGAACCACCATCGGCTATGTGGGAATCCAGTATCGTTAACAGCCACACCACCTGCCAGCCCTAAATGATTAAAAAAAAAAGAAAAGAAAATCAGTTATATATATATATATATATATATATATATATATATATATACATACACACATACACACATATACATGTATATGTGTATAGATATGCGCGCGTGTGTGTATATATACATATTCGGGGTTCTCTATTTTGTTCTGTTTTCCTGTGGGTCTGGATCTTTTGTCAATACTATGTTGTTTTGGTTACTACCATTTTGCAGCACATTTTGAAGTCAGGTAGTGTAATGTGGGCATCCTGTATTTTAACTGCTTAATCTGGTGCCTCCATTTCCCAGAGCTTCCAGACTGACTGCCCATAAGCAGCTCTTAAATAAAATAAGCACCTTCTAAAATACATTCTTTTTCATAACAATCCTAGATTATCATAGTAATAGACTGATATTTAGCCCCTGCTGAATTCTGAATTCAAGTGATTAATTTCCACTTCTTTCTGCTTTTCTTCCTTTTGGGAGAGAGAAATTTTTGCTATAGGGGGCATGCGCTCACTGGAGAGACAGAGAGAGACAGAGAGACAGAAAGCGAGCAATCACCCCCGGGGGGGATGGCCACTCCCAAATCCCTTCTCCTTCATTCTCCTCTTGGGATTTTGGGCACGCACGCACATGCATCCAGCAGGAGTTTTAAGCCACTGAGTCCAGAACCGTGGTCAACTACGTGGGAGTTCAGTGACATAACTATTACACTATCTATCTGTTGGTCCCTCTGTTCTTAAGAAAGAAAAAGAAAAATGTTTGAATCCAGACTAACAAAAATAGGAACTCAGCGCCCCAACACATAGTTTTTGCTATAGTTTTAACTCAAGGTTTCCCAGAGATGCTCTAAAAATATTCTCATTGAGATTATCTTTGGCTACAAATAAGAGAAAATGTAGACTGAAAGTAGTTTAAATAATAAGAAAGTGCAAGAATATATATTTGGAAGCCCAGAAGCAGAATGATGTCACCCAAGTCCAGATTCTCTCTCCCGGTTCCCTCTGCTCTTCTCAGTGACGCCTTCCTCCGTAGCCTCCTCTCGTATCGGAGCAATCTGGCCTCCACAGACAACTGCAGAGACACTTCTGGGTCTGCACTCAGCAGGAGGAAAGCAGGCTCTTCCCCTCCAGTATGAGTAAGCCAGCTCCCAACATCCCTCATCATGAGAATGGCATGTACTTATCAGTTCAGTAATCAGGGTTCTTTCATGGAGCCGGTAGGTGGCATGGTGGTTAAGGTGTTGGGCTCCCACATGGCTGACCACAGTTCTAGTCCTGAACCTGGTGACTTGCTTTCTCACTTTCTCTTTCCCTCTGTCTCTCTGGTCAAATTTTAAAAAAATAAATAATAATAATAATAATATAATAATAATGAATTAAAAAAAAATCAGAGTTCCTTCTGGAACTGGGGGTGAG
The DNA here is from genome assembly GCA_026018925.1 of Tupaia tana. Classification (NCBI taxonomy): domain Eukaryota; kingdom Metazoa; phylum Chordata; class Mammalia; order Scandentia; family Tupaiidae; genus Tupaia; species Tupaia tana. The sequence goes on from JAKSZU010000012.1 coordinate 68,789,970, forward strand.
ACGATGAAAACTGAGATTCAAAGGGAATTGGAGAGTTTTGAGTAGGTGGGTCTTGACATTTTTTATTCAAGTAGACCACTAATTTAATGAGAAATCTTCCCTTAGTGTGTCTATAAGATTATAAACCCACTCTGGTTTGTTTGCCAAACCTCAGTAAAGCAAAACCTGATGAATTAAGTCTGCCTTGGGAAAAATATACTAATACCTAGATTAGAAATAGAAGTAAACATTTTAAGAATTTTACATAAATAAGTTTTACCATTTCAATGGGACATGTTTAAAATCATTCTTGAATCTTGCTTTTATAAGACTAATAATAAAACACTGTATTTGAAAATATCCTCTTTTTTTCTTTCCTTAGAGAGAGATTTTTCCTATAGAGCATGTGCGCTCACTGGAGAGACAGAGAAAGAAAGACAGAAGGCGAGAAATCACTCCACCACAGCCCCTTCTCCTCCGTCCTCCTCTCGGGATTTTGGGCACCTGTGAGTTTAAGCCGCCAGGTCCAGGCAGTCAACTAAGTGGGATGTAGCCATTATGCCATCTGCTGGTCCTTGAAAAAAATCCTTATTCAAAATAGCTCTGTTGAGACGGGGCAGATATCATTAGCCCCGTTTTTCTAACAACTGAGACGTACTCTTGCAGAGACCTGTCGAAGGTCACACTCGGCAACGTGGGAAAGTGGAAGAGCCCAGTTCTTTACGTCACACTGTTCTGCTTCATGCAGTGAAAGACGTATTGCATCTCCTTATACTCACACAAGAGTTCTGGCCTGTGTGTAACTGCTGGCTTCATCAAGGTCAGAGGTGGCTGGCCACATAGTACACAGGTTAAGGGAGCCGGATCCCACGTGGGCAATTGCAGTTCAAGTCCCAGCCCTGGTGGCTTGCCCCAAATCCCGTCGGGATTGAGGAAGGGTTGCGGTACAGCTGTGGGCCACTGGGGGCTGCTTGCTCTCCCCTTCTCTCCCCCAGGTGCATACACATGCCTTCTGGAAGTTAAGCAAACAATGACAGAGGACAATGTGGATTTGAATACTTTTAAAATGCAGCTACATAGTAGTATAAATCATTGTGTTTCATTTTCAGCAACCACAGAAGAACATTGTCAGGAATCAAGTAGGGACTCATGTAAAGGAATTCTACACAAAGTTTTTGGGACTAAATCTCTTCTTTCTATTCACTGCCACTGTATCAGTTAAACACACACACACACACACACACACACACACACAATGAACTCTGATCTGGTTTGAACAAAAGAGAAAATGCCCTGGTTCCCAAAAGTTAAAATTCTAAGATCTCAACTTTAGGGGCTCAAAGAAGGTCCCCAGTGCCTGCCTCTCCCTGTCCCTCAGCTCTGCTCTTCACACTTCCCGCTCCAGCTCTGCCTGGTGACAGGGTGGCTGCCCTTATTTCAGAACAAACCTCTGGGGATTAAGTTCAGCCCCAAAGGCAGGGGCTTTTCCAGTGTCCTAATGGCTGATTGGGCAGTAGGCCTTCCCTAAAGGAATTTCCATGAAGAGGACCCATCTCTGGTCAGCCAAGCTTGCTAATGCCTCCCCGTGGAGCCAGGGCTGCATCAACACCATCTAAAGTGAACAGAGAGTGCAGAAGTGACTCCCTAGGAAAGAAAGGAAAAATAACAAGTAAGAGTCCTGTTTAAGAAGGAAGGTGATCAGTGCTAGGAGGCAGACATTAATGCATCTGCTACGCTAATGAGCAACAAACAAAAATTCAGCTCACATCATGAGAAACTATCTACCGCACCACAGCCTCAAGTCTCTAGGAAACTGCGATATCCATCTTGTCTATTCCCTGTTGGGCAGCATTTGTCCAGGCAGTCTGGCTAAGGAACAAGAAGGCACAAATGCCGAAGTGTGAGGTTATGTTTGTATTCAAAGACCCTGACTGGTATGTATTGCCATCCTCACCTGACAGCTGGGAGTAATTACGGGCTGGAGGAAGGCAAGAGGAGAGGAGGAGCCCTCTGCTTCTTAGAAGTTATGGGTGCAGCCAGGAAAGGGCCCCGGTTCTGCGGCTCCTGCGGGGGGGGGGGGGGGGGGGGGGGGGGGGGGGGGGGGGGGGGTCAGGAGCATTGTCTGTAAGCTGCAGAGCTCGCTGGCAGGGAGGAAATCTGATCCCGGGGAGTCTGTGGAAGCAGACAGGAAAACCAAAAGCAATCAATTCAAACCAGAATGGGAAAAAAAAGGAATTGGAGCTGGCATCACTTAAAAGGCTGTTCTGAGAAGTAGCTTCACCTCTCCGCATAACGAACCAGCTCCATAGTAAACGACATGGGCATGTTATCGCCGACTCCCATCGCATCTGGGACTTGGCAGACAGTAGTTACCATGGAGATGTTTCAAGGGCCCTCGCATGAGCCTGCATCATTTCAGTCCATTTTCAAAATGGCTCTAGATTTTATCCTGCTGAGTAAATTGCTTTCTGTCTCTCCTTTCTCTGTCTCTTTATTGCCCTCACCTTTTCTTTCTGCCACTGTGTGAGAAAAGAAAGAATGAATCCTAATCTTGTGAACTTTCAGGATTTGAACCAGAGATCAAACCAAAGGTAAGAAAATCAAATTCTCAAATAGACACTGTTAACATGCCGAAGACTACCTAGAACAAAAGATGTGTAAGATTTCTGCAGAGGAAACTACTACAGATTGAAAGGAATTTAATAAAACCTAGATAAATTGAAGGATATCCTAGGCTTACTAAATGATTCAATACCGAAAATGCAGCAATTCTCCACAAAGTGATTTGTAGATTCAAAGTAATCTGTGTCAGAAACTGAATCCCAACTGTTTAACTTTTTTTTTTAATTTACGACCTTATTTTTAAATTTCTATGGAAAACAAAGGACTAAGAATAGTCAAGACAATGAAGGAAAGGAAAAAGTTTGGAAGACATCAGAGACTAAGACTCGGCATACAAGACATTGTAAAGCTACAGAAATTAACAGGGCAGCTAGATGCAAGAAGAGAAAAGAGGATCACAGACCAGAACTTGGAAATGGACAGTGCTTATAATAACTCACTCACAGCAAGGGTGACATCACGATGCAAGAGAGAGGGTGGTCTTACAATTACTCACTCACTCACGGCAAGGGTGACATCACAATGCAAGAGAGAAAAGGTGGTCATTTTGGTAAATGATGCTCAGTCATTTGGATATCCAAAAGAAATGAAGCTTGATTTGTAACTTACTCCATACACAAAACTCAATTACAGATAGGTTGTGGGGAACGATGTGAAAGGTAAACACTACATATTTTAAAAGAAAACAAAGGACAAAAATCTTCATGACCTTGAGGCAAGCAATTTTTTTTTCTAGAAGGTGCATGCACTCTCCAGAGAGAGAAGGAGAGGATGAAAGTACTCCTGCGGTGAATGAGCATACCGCAATCCCTTCCCTTCCATTTCTCCCACCTGCGAGGATCTGAGGTATACACACGCATGAGCCAGGCATGTTTCTCAAGCCGGCAGGTCTAGGACTTGAGTCATACATGTGGTCATGTGAGATCCAGCTGCCTAATACCAGGCCATGGAGACAGCCCAGCAAATGTCGACTAAACAAGACAAAAATACGCTAAACAAAGAAGTAATAAATTAGATGCTATAAAAATTAAGAAATTCTGTTCATCCAAAAACACACTTTAAAATAGGAAAGCTATTTGAAATGCATATATCCTACATAGGACTTATATAAAGAATATTTACAAGAAAGAAATGGATAACTCAATAGAAAAGTGAGCAAAATATTAGCACAGAAACTTCAAAACAAAAGGGTATCTAAATGGCCAATATACATATAAAGAAATGTATTTGACATCAGAAAATACAAATTAAGGGGATGGCAAGTGGCATGGTGGTCAGGGGCACTGGACTCCCACATGGCTGATTGCAGTTCAAGTCCCAAAACTGGTGGCTTGCTTTCTCTCTCTCTCTCTCTTCCTTTCAGATCAAATTGTAATGAATAAATAAAGTTAAATAAAATAATAAAATAAAATACAAATTAAAACAACCAAGTGGCTAAAAAGAAAAGCACAGAATGGCATGTGTGGGTGAGGGTGTGGGATATCCAGAAGTCTGGATCCAGAAGTCTCACTGCTAGCGAGAGGATACATGGATGCAAACACCTTAAAGAAACTAGCTCCATCTACTAAACCTGAGTTATGGGTGTCCTCTGACCCAGAAGTGTCACCCTTGGGCAGACATCCAACAAAAATGCATATATTCATCAAAAGACATGACCAAGAGTGATTCTAAGAGCATTATTTGTAACTGTCCAAAACTAGAAAAACCCCAATCATCAATAGCATAATTTTTACGATGGAAAACTACAATGATGTTAACCGTTAGGATGGCAATTATGCCTGTGGGAATAGTGAAGGCCTAGAGGGTACAAATGCACTTCTGATCTGGATGCCAATTGCACTTACACGATTACCTGGTGGAAATTCACTACGCTGTCTATTTAAGATCACTCTTCCACACACATGTTACATTGCAATAAAGAATTTTTCAATGCCAGGATAAAAGAAGGGGGGGAGGAGAAGTGTCTGCAAGTGCTCAGAGTATACATGAAGTGAAACAAACCCAATGTTGGTCACTTGTATCTGCCAATTGAACACCACCTCATGTAGTATACCCAAGCAAAAGAGCAGCCCCATCCTGACGCAATTCAACCATCAGTACCAAAAAAGTATGGTGCCCACAGATGCAAAAATGATCATTCTTTCTCTGGGTCTGAGGAAAATGTTTCCCCATGCTAAAGGGGGCAATTCTACTAACATATTGCTTTTGAATTAGCAGGGTCTATCTACAAGCATGCCCTGGAGTGGTCATCCTATCTCATAGTTTCAAGTGGCATCTAAATGCCTATGGCTCTATATCACATAAACCCAGCTCAGGACTCCCCTCTGAGCAATCCTTTATAGGTTGACCCACATAAAACTACCACTTTTATAGATCAAAATCGGATGATTCTATGTAGTTCGACTTATGAGTCAACTGCCTAATCTATATTTCTCTTTTAAAGAATTACTTGTTATATTTATTATTATTAATTGTTTTAACTTGTGATAGTCATCAAAGAGGAGAGGGAAAGTGAGAAAGCAAGCTGCCAGTTCTGAGACTTGAACAGGGTCAGCCATGTGGGAGTCCAGTGTCTTCACACCACCTGCTGGCCCCTGTATTTCTAATGAACCTCTCTAACATAACTTTTCCAAAGCCAGATCTCCCCCTTCTGCATCCTCCCATCTCAATACATGACAATCAATCCCTTCCTTCTTTTGCTCTGGACAAAAACCTTGGCCTCATCACTGACACCTCTGTCTCTAAGATTAGTTCTGCTTATCAGCAAATCAGCCTTGTCAGACTTACCTTCAAAATATACCCAGAATCAGGCATCTTCTCACCACCTTCACATTATCACCTCACTCTAAGCCACCATCATGGATTACCCAACCTTTTGCAATAATTCTGTGTGCTCCCTCCTTCCACAATCCTCAATTTAGTTTATCCCAGCAGTCTGAACAATCCTTTATAATGCTAAATCACATTGGGTCCCTTCAAATTCTCCAGCGGTTCCCCCTCACTTAGAGGAAAAGCCAACACCCTATGCCATGTGTAGTAGACATACAGTATATATTTAGTAAAATAAGGAGTAAATCAAAGAAGAAAGGAGCATAGGGACCCAGGCTCTTTCAGCTCCTGACTCCACTATCCTTTGTCTCCATAGTCCAAGCCAAGAGGACTCTTCAAACTTAGCACCTGTTCATTCTAAGAGAGCTGGGGAGGGAGAGGAGGGCATGGCCCTTTGTCCTAAGGAGACTGCCCGAAGGATCCACGCATCACTTCTGCTTACATCTCGTTGTCCGTCATTTACGCCAGGGTTCCTCCATCTCAGCATTATGGATATTTGGGACCAGATCAGTTTTGGCTATGGGGGGTTCTCCTTTGCATGACAAGATATTTAGCAGGATCCCTGCTAGCATTCCACTGGATGACAGTAGAACACGATCTCCATCGCCACTTGGGACAACTAAAACTATACCCAGACATTATAAATGTGCCCAGGGGTATCAGAGGGCTATCTCCTAGTTGAGAATCACTGACTGAACCTGAAAGAGAGATGACAAACGTGAGGGCAGTACGGGGGTCATTGGGAAAGTCAGGATGCACTTCTGTATAGAAAATGTGTCCTGACTTTCCCAGTCACCAATAGCATCGCTGGTAAGGGCAGACTTCTGTATTTTGCCATAGAACATAGAAGTGGAAGTTTGGTGAGTAGTTAATTAGAGGTCTCAGTTGAAAAAGAGAATCCTCCTCCCTGAGGCAAATCATTGCTAGATTTTAGAGATAAGATCAGAAAAATGAATCTTTTATTATTTATTTATTTTATAAAGTATAGCAGCCACTCATGCTAATCTATACCATGCCTTTATATATATATATATATATATATATATATATATATATATATATGTACTTAAAAGGGATTTTTCCTGAAATATTAGTACAGACCTTTCTTTGGATAGATTTTTGCCATACAGTATGTGTGCTCACTGGAGAGACAGAGAGACAGAAAGTAAGAAATCGGCCCCCCAGGGGGGATGGCCATGCCACAAACCCTTCTCCTCCATTCTCCTCTTGGGTATGCATGCACATGCACCCAGTGTGAGTTTCAAGTCAGTGGGTCTGAGACTTGAACTGTGGTCAGCCATGTAGGAGTCAGCACTTTACCCACTACGCCACCTCCTGACCCCAGCACAGACTTTTTTCTAAGATTCAAGTTTTATTTTTGAAATGCTCTAAGTTACATCTTTAAATATTGGCTCTGTTTCCTTACTTAGGTTACCTTTATTGTTAACACTAAGTATGAGCATTTTAAACTTCCTCTGTCTTCTGTATCTGTTATTTTTGTCCTAATCTTTTCTAAAATGAGGATGTGGATTTGCGTTTGGGATCCGGTGCCTCTCCACCTCTCTTTCCCAGTGCTCTGTCTATTCCTTTGTTTAACCTGGCTTTTTCTCATCTTTCCCCTGAGTTCTGCTTGTTCTATCAGCTTCTTCTGAGATATCACCTCTTTAATTCTTGTTTTCTAGAGACACTTTATTATGGTAGTTTTTATAATGGTGATATGTTTGGTCATAATTTTTATTTATCCATGGCAACATTTTTCTGTTGAATGTTCTTTATTGTCATTGAATTTATTTTTAATCCTTTTCACCCTTTTTTCTTTGTAAATGAATCTGTGGTCATTTCTTTTTTTGCTTGTTTTTTTGTTTGTTTTTTGTTTTTTGTTTGTTTGTTTTGCCATACAGTGCATGCACTTTGCAGAGAAAGAGGGAGAGGCAGACAGAGAGAGAGCGAAAATGAGAAATCACCCTCCAGGAGAGATAACCAAGCTGCAGTCCCTTCTCCTCCATTCTCCTCTCAGGATTTTGGGCACGCATGTACAGACAACCAGCGTGATTTTTCAAGTCACCTGCTCCATAGCTTGAACTGTGAGTTGGTCATGTGGAATCAAGCCTCTTTAACCACCGTGCCACCTTCTGGCCCCTGACTTTGTCTTTATTATTACTCATGAGCAAGATGAATCTTCACTAGATTAAACACAGTTATGCATCTCCTAACCGAGGGGCTATGTCATGAGAAGTGTCTCCTTCGGCTAGGATGTTGCCGTGGTGCAGGAGCCATGAGTCCACTTTAACCTGAAAGATAAGGCCTACTCCATGCCTAGACTACAAGCCACGACCTCTGGCTCCTAGGCCACCACCCGCACGGCCTGTTCCTGCATTAAACAGTGCTGGTGGGTATAACTTGACGGTGAGCATTTGGGCGTCTGGGCATTTCCAGACGTAGAAAAGGTACAGTAAAAATATGTTGTGACAGGTGTGAAGTAGCACAACCTCACAGGGCACTGACCGTGACTGGGCTTCCAGGATTGGTGCCCGGATGAGTGGCGAGTGAGTGGTGAGCGGGCGTGAAGGCCTGGGCACTACTGTTACTTAGCCCACACTAACTGTATTTTTAAATGTTTCTTTCTTCAATAATAAGCTTATTGTACTTTTTACTTTATAAACTTATTAATGTTTTCAACTTTTTGACTCTTTTGCAATAATACTTAAAGTACAAACACATTTTATAGTTGTATAAAAATATTCTTCCTTTAAAACCTATTCTATAAGCTTTCTTCTATGTAAAACAATTATTTTAAGTTCTTAAATTTTTTGGTTAAGAACTAAGACACAGGCCAGCAAGTTGCCTGGTGTTAAGGTGCTAGATTCCCACATAGCTGACCATGGTCTGAGTCCTGAGCCCAGTGGCTTGAAAATCACACCAGGCATGTAGTATGGCATGTCTGAAACTCTGAGACGAGAGTGGAGGAGAAGAGGCTGCAGCATGGCCATCCCCCCTGCGGGGGTTGATCTCTTATTTCCTCTCTCTCTCTGACTCTCTACGGCAAGCACATGCACCCTACGGCAAAAACCCAACAAACAAACAAACAAATCCAAGATACAAGCACACATTAGCCTAGGCTTACAAAGGGTCAGGGTCATCCTAATCACTGTCTTCCCCTCCACATCTTGTCCCACTCAAAGAGCCGCGACGAGTAAGACAGAATTAAATCAAGTACAAAAGACGTGTGCAAATTGAAAAAATAACAATAATAAATAAATTAGGTAAAAATAATTCTTTAATAAAAAATAAAAATCTTTTCTTACTCCCAGTGAAAGTAACCAGATGTTTCTGACCTTTTTAGTGTCAATTCTTTTCCTTCCTTTCTGCCCGATTCACAATTTGCTCCCTGGAAATATGTGCAATTTCTTCCAGCTCTGCCTTCCATCCTTCTTACCAGTGTGACCTAGCAAAGTGTCCATACCGAGTCCTCATACATTCCCCCGTTCCAAACAAAAATAACAAAATCACTAGTTGCTACTGACATTCATGCTCTGTTTCTTACATCGGAACTGCTTTCTATTGGAGGTAGCAATATAAACTGCCAAAAGATTGCTTTTCCTATATTCTCCTGCAGCTAGAGGTGGCCATGTCATCTTGTTCTTAGTGGTTAATGTTGAAAGGACATTCTGGAAACACTCCCTTAACAGACTACAGAAAGCCAGGGAAAGCTCTTATTTTCCCTACTGCCACCTGACATGGATCTACTGGCGGACGACTCGGCACACTCTCGGGTCAGTAGGTGACCACGATGATGAAGGCCACACACTAGAATGGTGAAGCCAAACACGAGAGAACAGCAAACGTGACATCTTGCTATCAGTGGGGCCTCTGACCAGCTGTGAGCTGCAAACCTCTAGACTTCTCTTATACAGAGAGAAACAAACCTGTGATTATGGTGTTCTGTTAGATACACTTGAACTTAATCCTAACTAAAACAACAAATATTGCCCTCTAAGGCTATGCGACTGACTTTGAACTGAGATCAGCAGCCAGGGACACCCTTTCTGAATAGAAGAACCACTATCTGACTTCTCCTGCTCAAATTGATGTCCCCTCCTCAAATATTACGGTTCAAAGTCACCTATGTCTCCTAATATTCCTTAAGACAGAATTTGCATTTTTTTTTTTGTTTCTCATTCTCTTATTTCCTTAAACCCAAAAGTAGAAAGTGGAAATGCTTCTCTATTCTAGTATTTCAAAACTACAGGGGAGTTGTTTTTGTTTTAAGGATAGAGAGTAGTTTGGAAACCGCAGAAGAGAAGAAACATGAAGGACAGCTTCCCTGCTTCCAGGCTCTGTATGAGCATCTGCAGAGACGCAGTGTCATCAGGGCATAGCTCGCTTCTTTTAGGGTAAAAACACAGTACTCAAAGATGCTGAGGCTATAGGAGTGCTAGCTAATGACAACCTGAGCAGTCCAAGGGCTTAGTAGAGGGGAGGGCTTGGAAGGGCCGAGAGGTGGGCCGACTCGCTCAAAATTGCAGTCACGAAAGGGCGATGCTATCCATGGGTGGCGTGGGACACAGGGCTTTACGATGATGGAGGAAAGCAGAGATGGCTGCTATAGCCTGCAGAGGAAGGTGGATTTATCCTTTCGTAAAACATCTGACATGTAGATAGATATAGATCCTGGGTGGTCCACAATCATGATGCAGTTTTGTATGGGGAAAAAAAAAAAAAGAAAAGAAAAAAGAAAAATACATCCTGACATCCCCAACAACCTAATAAGAGATAGACAGATGAAAAGATATAACGTGGACTCAAGTCCTCATGAGCATAAACAGCTACTGTCTTCTGAGGTCTTGCCATAGTTTTAGGGTCTGTATGTTTAAAAACCTGTAGCCTTTCAGCTCCAAAAACTTAAAAAATCTTTACTCTCTACCATCTAGTTCAAGGCACTTAACATAACTTCACCGATTAGTTGAGACTTCTAAAAAACATAAGCTGGGAAAGAATGTGTTTTGTAGACAACTTCTTCTTTCTACCCTAACAGAAACTCTGCCGGGCTAAGTACATTGACTGCCTGGACTGAAAGGGGAAATAAAATTATAATGCCAAATATTATCCTGCTCTCAAGGCAGTCCTTTCCCCCCTAATCCTCCACACAGGGTAATCTCTCCCTCCCTGTCTGTGATTACAGCCACATCCTACTTTTTTTTTAAGTTTTTGCAATAGGGTACATACACTCACCAGAGAGAAACAGAGAGAAGAAAAGTGAGAAATCACTCCCCAAGGGGGATGCCCTCACCACCACAATCCCTTCTCCTGAGATTTTGGGTGCACAAACACAGACGCCCAGTATGATTTTTCAAGCTACCAGGTTCAAGACTTGAGCCACAGTCAGCCATGTGGGAGTCCAGTGCCTTAGCCACCAGACCACCTGCTGCCCCCCAAACCCTACTTTTCGTGTCAGCAGAGTAGCAGGTACCTTCTTGGGAAAAAGTAGGTACCTTGGGACCAGCAGTTAGTGTAATGGCTATGTCACTGGAGTCCCATGTAGTCCACCACGGTTTGAGTCCCGGACCCGGTGGCTTAAACTCACACTGGGTGCATGTGCGTGAATGCCCAAGATCCCGAGAGGAGAATGGAGGAGAAAGGATTGCAGCGTGGCCATCACCCCTGGGGGGCGATTTTTCGCTTTCTGTCTCTCTGTCTCTCTCTGTCTTTCTGGCAAGCGCACGCACCCTATAGCAAAAACCTCTCAAAAAAAAAAAAAAAAGGAAAAAGTAGGTACCTCAAAAACTCTTCATACCCAAACATCTTCCCTGTTCTGGTTCTTTATAAGTTTCTTTAACCCTTATTCTTTGAAAATAAGGTTTTCCAAATGGTTTTCAAGGCAAATCTTATCCACAACTTAAACATACAAAATATACAAAAAGTATTGCTACTCTGGCTGAAGCACAGCTTCCGCACTCAGCCCCCCACCTCAGCCTCTCCCCACACTCATCCCTCCTAGAATCCCCCAGTGGGGACGACCAGCTCATCCCGGTTTGCCCGGGCCTTCCCAGCAGCACCGTGAGTCCCCAGTTCCATGCAAGCTGGGAAGGTTGGCCACTCAACCCTAACTGCATCTCCATAATGTTTGGAAACCACTAATTGAGAAACCACGGACTGTCTGTCCAAAATACGCGCATTTCTAGCACAGTCACGGTTCACGGCACTACCAGCCATTGCACACCGGAAGGAGCAGGTGCGTCTCTGGCTTTCTACATGGCAGCAGGCTAGAGGACGGCATCTGATGAAGACAAGGATGAGCGCGGGCACCTTAGCACGCCCTGTCGGCACTTCTCAAATGCATCCACAGGTGCTAGCACGTGGGTCCTGCGGGAATGCACTAGCTGAGGACCCTGTGAATCAGACAGAAACCGGAACCTGCTTCGACTGGAAGGGAAGAGACGAACAGCTGAGATGAAGACTCGCCCCACAACTGCACCTGCTCCGTGGCCAGGCAGTGGCTTCTCTCCCCATGTTAGGGAACGCATAGTCGAGGGCTGTAGAACCGGCTAATGTAAAAGCTCAGGTGGAAGTCAAGCCACTATTAGAACAGTGCTCTCACCACACCAAGCGGGCAGAGAGCAAGTGCCTTGGAGACACTTTCAGGCACAAGGTCTCACGGCAGCTAGAACCAAGGTCCAGACCAGACAGAGAGCACCCAGCAGAGCAAAGGCCGTGCAAAGATGCCCAGGTGATCCCCTTTGCTGGCAAAGCTGTCCAGATGCTTGTGCAGCTTTAAGCCCAGTTCTAATCACCCTGTGGCCTTCTTCAAACCGCCTGTTTCCCCGTGCCTTGAGCACCTCACCAGATCCAGGGTCCTCCCCTCTAAGCAGAGGTGAAGGTCTGCTTGCTTAGCCAGTCTCATTGGGAGATGGCTGCATCGTGGTCGCCTGTTCATAAGCAGGAAGCTCCCCACCAGCCATCCCGCTGGACCTGCGGGGAGAGGAGTGACGAAGAGGTGGCAGAGGCGTGGAACAGCTTCAACAGTCTACACTGGTGGAAGGCGGGATCCAGTCTGAACCCCTTCAAAGGCAGCCCATCAGACATCAGACCTGGTGAACAGGATGCAGCACGTCAGGCTTAGGACGAACACGCTCAAAGGCAGCGAGTAGACCGTGGTGGGAGCACGGTGTAGCCAAGGGGGCAGTCCCAGCAGGGCAGCAAAGGGTGAGAACCCAGCCGCCCTCTAGCCCAGGGTACTGGGTGCAATGAATGGCTCACACGTGTCCCAGACGGTGAGCCCCTCAGTGCAGGCTGGGGTTCGGGGAAGCTGCAGAGCTCAGGCCAGTGGCCGCGAGCTACGAGCAGTCCCTCATCTCCCCAGAACGGTGAGGGGATATAATCAGTGTCGCATGTTCTGTGTTGAGTGATGCTAAAAATGTCGAAGAGCCCGATATGGCGGTATGTGCCTGCAGTCCCAGCTGGGAGCCAAAGGTGGGAAGATCACAGCATGTCAAGACCCTGTCGTTAAAAAAAGCTGAGAAGCGCTAATGTAAACCATCACCCATCTGTCTCTGACTCATTCCTCTTAAAACTGGATCTAGGCTTCTAACAGAGCACTCCCACCCGTCACAACTAGCCAATGCATACAGAAAAGGCTTTTTACTTCATCCAGCCTGTAGGATATTTTGTAGGATATTTCCCCTGAAGATTCTAATTGAAACACTTAGAGAACGTCCTATGATGCATAAAGACTGAGTCCTTCCCAGGGCCGACAGGGCCGTCCAGTGCATAGACGGGTGCATGGGCGCACGGGAGTGTGGGTAGCCACGTGCACGACAACGGACAGATAGATGCCTCCGTCCAGTGCGCGTGTGGTAGTTCTGGGGTATTAACAGGACGAAGGGTACCTAGAAACCTGATCAATCGTTATTCTGGGTATGTCTGTAAGGTGTTTCCAGAAGAGATTAACATTTAAATCTGAGGAGAGTAGATGGGGAGGTCTCCCCTTCAAATGTGGGAAGGTAACCACGTAAAAAATGTACTTAACAAAAATATTTTCATTGCTAACTGCCCAGAAAGAACCCGTGTTGCCTTTAAGCTATGATTCAAGAATCCTTCAGGTTACTACACTTCTCAGTGGTTGTACCAGCCTGTCCCGTGCTCAGTCCATCAGAAAACCTTTACTGAACTGCTCCTACATGGAAGGCATCTTGGAGTCCCAAAAAGAATGGAACAAAACCCAGATCTTCTGGCTGGTGAGGTCAACACTCTCCCAGAGTGACGCGTTTCACTCTTCGCTTCGTTTCGTCGTCACAGCCCCTGTCAGGAAGGTCACGCCCTGCCTGTTGCGGCAGGCTGCTGGTCAGCCCACTGTGGGCCTCTCAGGCTTCGCACAGACGGGAGCTGTCAGCTGCATGTTCCAGATGCTATCCTGACGGGCACAACACTGTCACCTCTTTGCCGGGAAGCATGGTCCTTACCTGACAGAAGGGGTCTCGTTTCATATAGTCCCGAGGACACAAGGTCCTTTGCCCTTTCTGGACTCTTTCTCGGAAAGTTTACAGGGGAAAAGCCACTTCTCTGAAAAACTGAGAAATGGGTATTTGTGTTCTGAGTCTGTCTCTCTCCTCTCCTCCCCCTCCCTGGGGCTCAAGGCTGAGCTGTGCCATAGGCAGAGACACACAGCGCTAGGCACCTGCTGGGCCCTTCGCACCTGGTGATAAATGTAGAGGTGAGGACATGTACCAGCAAGCGGTGGGAGCCGGAGAGGAGAGGCGAGGCCTTGCAGAACAACTGCCCGTGGTACTGGTGAATTTCGTGAGAGGCAAGCCTTGAGCTTTGCTGGTGCGCCTGACTTAGAGCACCGGGCCCAACATGAAGCTCAGTTCTAGAGGCCATCCTTCAAGTATTCTGAATGATTCATTTCTTAGGGTTGTATCTCTAGATATGCAAGATATAGTGTGAAAATGAGACTGTCATTTTAACGAGACCCTTTTAAATCCAGCAAGATTTAAATCCCCATCGATTAAGAAATTCTCGGGACCAGCAGTTGGCATAATGGCTATGTCGCTGGACTGCCACGTAGTCGACCATGGTTCGAGTCCTGGACCCAGTGGCTTAAACTCACTCCAGGCGCGTGTGCATGCGTGCCTAAGATCCCGAGAGAAGAATGGAGGAGAAGGGATTGCGGCATGGCCATCCCCCCTGGGGGGTGATTTCTCGCTTTCTGTCTCTCTCTCTCTCTGTCTGGCGAGCGCACGCGCCCTATATCAAAAACCTCTCCCCCCAAAAAAATAAAAAAATAAAAAAGAAATTATCATTAGCCACTTTCTAGCCTATTGCCTTAGGATTATAATAAGCCACCAGCAAAAAATGAGTACCATAGTTACTAAAATATTATTTTAGATACAGGCTGTGACACGATAGACACAGCTGAGAGTCATGCACAGGCATGCACACACTCCATAGCTGAGAGTCACACACAGGTGTGCACACGCACCGTAGCTGAGAGTCACGCACAGGCGTGCACCCGCCCCATAGCTGAGAGTCATGCACAGGCTTGCACACACTCCATAGCTGAGAGTCACGCACAGGCGTGCACAAGCACCGTAGCTGAGAGTCACGCACAGGCATGCACACGCACCGTAGCTGAGAGTCACGCGCAGGTGTGCACACGCTCCGTAGCTGAGAGTCACGCACAGGCGTGCACCCGCCCCATAGCTGAGAGTCATGCACAGGCTTGCACACACTCCATAGCTGAGAGTCACGCACAGGCATGCACACGCACCGTAGCTGAGAGTCACGCACAGGCGTGCACACGCCCCGTAGCTGAGAGTCACGCGCAGGCGTGCACACGCCCCGTAGCTGAGAGTCACGCACAGGCGTGCACACGCCCCGTAGCTGAGAGTCACGCGCAGGCGTGCACACGCCCCGTAGCTGAGAGTCACGCGCAGGCGTGCACACGCCCCGTAGCTGAGAGTCACGCGCAAGCGTGCACACGCCCCGTAGCTGAGAGTCACACACAGGCGTGCACACGCACCATAGCTGAGAGTCACGCACAGGCGTGCACACGCTCCGCAGCTGAGAGTCATGCACAGGCGTGCACATGCTCTGTAGCTGAGAGTCACACACAGGCGTGCACACACACCATAGAGTCACACACAGGCATGCACACACACCGTAGAATCACGTGCGGGCGTACACACACCCCGTAGCTGACATCACACACAGGTATACACACATTCTATTCCCCTCAGCTTGTCCAGGCTGCTGTGACAGGGACCCTCCATTACTCAGAACTAATCCCGAGAAGTGAGGCCCAGGACCAGTCAGCAAGTGCATGGAGTCACTGCAGTAACCTTTACTGAAAGACCCAGGAGACACTAGCTGGGTTTGATAAACAAGAAGCAGCATAGCCTGATTCCAGAACCAGGCAGAGCAGGGTCCCAACTGGGCTCCTCCATTTACTAGCCGGGTGGTCTTGGAAGAGCGACTTAGCTCCCCTGGGCACTGGTTTCTAATTGCTGGAACAGGGATAACAATATTTTGTCTACATGGTTGTTTTGAAAGTTAAAGAAAATGCATCTAAAGCACGTGTCTGAGTGGCTGCCACGTAATAAGAGGTAGCAGCTCTGACTGGGAGCTGTGAGCTCAGCCCTCTCCTCTCACTCTCTCTTCCCACCACAGCCCAGCTGCCATTTTCCCTTTGGATGCCTGCACAGCTAACTAGTCTTCCAAAAACTGGTGTCAACGCAGACCAGGTGCTGAGCGATAAACGCGGTCATGTTCCAGACACCGCGATTACTGTTGTCAGCAATGACTCACTTCAGCTTTCTGACATAAATTTGGCTGTTGCGTGTCCCACTGCCATTTGGGAGCAATCGTACAATGAGACCCTTCCCTCCCTAATGGAAACGTTCGGGCGAAGAGGGCGGGAATAGCTATAAGGTGGGCACAGAAGGGAGCAGCTGGCAGTGACCTCCCTAATTGGCAGTTTCTCGTCTTATGACAGGAACAGGGGTGCACAGGGGGACGGCATGACAGACAGCGCTCCCTCAAACGGAAGCTTCCACAGGCGTAACCTGCATGGCTCCAAAGCACCCTCCCTGGGAGGCTCCCAGGGACGTACGTCACTGTCAGTCTGGCTGCCAAGTCCAGCTCCACAGAGGCCCCTGGCAAAGGCAGGCCCGCCACTGAGCAGGGCAGCCGAGGGGCAGGACAGCCGGGCCAGCCGAGGCCTCGCCTTCAGTAAGCCTTCAGTAAGGCTTCATCCCACTAAGGGCTTCGTTTCCGTCAGCACAAGGACAGTCCTGAGCCTTCCTCCTTCCCACAAGAGGAACGCTGTCACCATGAAGTGCTTCGCTTTGTTTGTCTGTACTTCCTACTTTTCTACACTGGACACATATCATTTATGGAAGTGTGTGTGTCTGAGTGTGTGTGGAGACAGAGACCATTATGAGTCATATAATAACGTCTGGGTCAATGATGGGCTGCGTATATGACAGTGGTCCCATAAGGTTACATTAGAGTGGGCCCAGCAGTTGGCATAATGGCTGTCGCTGGACTCCCATTGTCGACTGTGGTTCAAGTCCAAGACCCGGTGGCTTGAACTCATGCCGGGTGCATGTGCGTGTGTGCCCAAGATCCCGAGAGGAGAATGAGGAGAAGGGATTGCTGCGAGGCCATCCTCCCAGGGGGTGATTTCTCGCTTTCTGTCTCTCTGTCTCTCTCTGTCTTCCTGGCAAGTGCACACACCCTATAGCAAAAACCTCTCCAAAAAAAGAGATTACATTGGACTGAAACATCCTGTCTCAGATGTGTCACACCCATCGTAACGCCACAGCACAGGTTACCACTCGTTTGTGGTGATGCTGGTGTAAACACTCGCTCTGCAGTGACAGTCACGTGAGAGTATACCATACGCCACTGTGTACAGACTAGAACATTGATCATTGCAATGAACGACTAAGCTCTTGATGTGTTTACTGTGCTATACTTTCTACCGCTATTTTAGAGTGCATTCTTCTACTTCCCATGAAAGGCTTACCGTAAGGTAGTATTCCCTCAGGCGCTGGCCACAGCCTTACATCTCCTGTCTACCTCATCTTTTGATACACAGTTTTCTCTTGTGGTGCTTTGTTCATCAAAATCTAGGCTATATACCATAATAGCCTAGGAATGTAGTAGGCTATAGCATTTCGGTTTGTATAAGTACACTTATGTTTACATAAGGACAAAAATCCCTAAACAATGCATTTTTCAGAGGTATCCCCATTGTTAAGTGACACATGACCATACTTAAGAAATTGAAAATAGTAACTAAGGCCTAGCTACAGTTGTGCAGGTAGTCAGGCATCGCTGTACAGTACTGGAGCCCTACGGGAGGCCTGGTTCAGATTGCTGGTTAGCTGAACACGCCGGGAGTATGTGCTTATACTCAATCCTGGCTGGCTAGAAGGCTAGGGGAAGGATCACAGCATGGGGGAAGCCTGTTGTGGGTACCTGTCTCTCTCTCTCTCTCTTCTTTCTCTCTCTCATATCACTCTCACACAAATAAATAAAATAAACATTAAAAAGAAAGGAAAATAATTAAAATACTAGGCTAATATTAGCTATTTCCTGTGTGCCAAGAACTGCTCAGTGCTTTACGCTAACTACCTCCAGAGAAGGAGTTGACTGGACACAGTTTTTGTTTGCTGTCCAGTATTCATGTCTCTCTCCCTCCAGATAACAGCGCCCTAGAATTCCCATACAGTCCTTTGCCCCTGTGTGGCTTTGTGGCACTAACCTCTACCCCAGATCCAAGGGTAGCTTTTGATTGGCTAAGGGAGTCAGTATAGACCCCAAGCAATTGGTTCAGGAGCAGACGAGACATCAGCAGTACAGTCAGCAGGAACCTTGGGAACTTACCAGAAATGCTGAGATGCAATTTTCTTCCCTGTAGGGCTTGAACATGGTGCACATGGGCCATTGTGCATTGTCAGATGTTTTGACATGTAAGTGGATATCCCTCCAAGATGAGAGTCATTGAGTAGAGTCCAACGAAAACGAGGGATTCCAATGCTAGACCAAGCATTGCCTGAAGCTATCACTGCTCCTGGACTTTACTGCTCAAACAATTTGATGTGGATTTTTCAGTTTTGTGCAACCAAAACCATCCTTATCAATCAGGCAGGTGTTATCATGAATTCCATTGTACAGTCTAGGAAACAGAGGCTAGGAGGGCCGAAGCACCTTGCCCTAGGTCACACAGAGTCCATAGGAGAAGCCTCATCCGAACCTAATCTACTTGAGTTAAAGGCTCAAGCTTTGTAAGTACTACACATTGCTACTGCAAGGTAGTACGATTTGAAAATGCCTTAAAAATGAGAATGCTTTATAAAAGGTAACATTTTCTCAAATTATTTCAGGAACAGGCTTTGAATCATCACCTCAAACCCCAACTGAAGAAGGCTTAGCACTTTCCCAGTAAGAAACCACACCAGTACTTACATCTGACATGGCCATTCAGCGAGGGCCACCGTCCCTGGGCAGCACTTCCAAGCAGGTGACACCCTGCACGACCTTGACCCCTTCCTCTCAGGTGACACCCTGCACAACCTTGACCCCTTCCTCTCAGGTGACACCCTGCACGACCTTGACCCCCTTCCTCTCAGGTGACACCCTGCACGACCTTGACCCCTTCCTCTCAGGTGACACCCTGCACGACCTTGACCCCTTCCTCTCAGGTGACACCCTGCACGACCTTGACCCCTTCCTCTCAGGTGACACCCTGCACGACCTTGACCCCTTCCTCTCAGCAGGTTCCCCTTCCCACTCATTACGAAGACTGTACGTATCAAATCCTTCAATTTTCTTATTTAATTTCCTCAACGGCTGTCCCTCACCTAATGAGTAACATCAAAATCTGTGGCCTTCCTTATTATTCTGCAATTGAAGGAGATCTAAAGCTCACATTTTAAGCAAAAAGGAGGTTTGGGTTCTCATAAAGTTCAAAACCAGGGCGGGCTCCATGGTCTGGTGGTTTGGGCAGGTAAAATTTCTAGCCTAGTTTATCAAGTTCTCATTAGGAGACCCAGAATAAGTCGGTTACCATTTCTGACCTTTCTGATCCTCATTTTTAACAAAGTAATGAGTCTTTATATGATCTAACTATCAAGAATTTAGGAAAATTGTAACTGCTGAAAACTTACATGGAGCATAGTTAATTGCATGATTTCCCTCATATGAAATAGTGGCTCCCTTGAAAATTTTAAGTAGCCTCTGAGTAGGAGTTTTAAGCATGTTTTCATTTGTGTTCTCTTCACTATCTCTGTTTTCCAAACTTTCTGCACCGACTTGGCAGAATATAATTTTCTGAAGAGTAATCAGTGGAGAATGATGTCCCTGACAAAACAGAATTACCATGAGATATTCTGCTAAAAAGGAGACTGCTCATGTCAACCTAAACGAAAAGCTATAACTTGAATTTAATTTTAAAAATAAAATAGTTTATTCAAGCTCAAACATGAGGACAGCCACCCAAAAAACCAAGGCCTCAGTTACCTGTACCAGGACTTCCCCAAATGGTGAAGTCCAGGATTCATGTTATAGAGACAGAGAATAAGGGAGTGGGAAAAGGGCGGGTTTCCAGAGTTTAACAAAGAGTTTATATCAGTTAGCACTTTCAACAGCAACTTTGCATCCCCTGTAGTCCTCTTCATAGTTGTCTCCTAATCAACCAGAGATTTACTAGACAACAGTTTCCTGAACATCCAGAGGTTGTGCTTTTAACAATGCATGTATATTGCAGTTCACGGTTGAGGCTGTGTTAGTCTGGGAAAGTTTCTCTTCCATTGTTTACAGAGGTCACAGGGTTACAACGAACCTGGCTGAAATCCCACGTCCGCATACCTCTCAGGGCCTTGTCAGCTTGAAATGCCTTCAAATTTTATTTCCCTTCCCACTGGACGTGTTAAACTGTAGTAGGCTGAGTGATGGCTCCCCGGTTATGCTCACGCAATCGCTGAACCCTTGTGACTGTTACCTTAAACAGCAAAAGGAATTTTGCGGATGTGTTTAAGACTCTTGAGAAAGATTACAGGCGAGCCCATGTACTGTGATCTGGAGAGTCTTTATGAGAGGCAGGAGGAGCCGGCATTAGAAAAGGAGGCTTGGGATGATGCAAGCAGAGAGAGGAAGATGAGCCTTCAAGGCAGAGGAAGCAGCTGCAAGTCAAGGGAGACCAGTGAGCACTAGAAACTGAAAGGCAAGGAAACAGATTCTCCTTCTTTAGCCCAGTGGAACTGACATCAGACTTCTGACCTCCGGCACTGTAAGAATTGCTGTACCCCAGTCGTGAAATTCCCAAGACCACCAAGGAGCCAATTCCGATGTAAACACACAAGGGTCGCTTTTATTCGGGCTCAAGCCAGGACTCCCAAGCTTACCAGCACAGTGGGTCAGAGTTGACAGCCCCGGTGTTAGTTGGGCTGGGTTTTTATTTGGCTGTTGGGGAGAGGTCCAAGGGTACTGAGGCATGCACTCAGGCGGCTACACATTGGCTGTAGATTTCAAGAAGCAGAGTTGTCTTTTACTGATTGGCAAGAAAGTTACTTCAGGTCTCTGGTATTTTCTTTGTTTATCATTGGTCAGTCCCAGTGGGGTGATGGTCTTACGACCTTCTCCTACGTGATCAGCTTGCCTCCTTGAAATGGCACCGATTCTCAATGGAACAGAGACTTCAGAAATAAACCCCAAAACAAACAGCCAACTCATCTTTGACAGAGTATCAGTCAATCCACTGGGAAAAAGGAAACCTCTTTAGCAAATGGTGTTGGAAAAACTGGATATCCACCTGCGGAAAAATGAATCTGAACCCCTATCTGTTACCATTAACAAAAATCAACTCAAAGTGGACCAAAGATCTAAACCTAAGACTGCAAACTATAAAACTACTGGTGGAAAACACTGGGGAAACTCTGGGAGACATTCGGGTAGGCAAAGACTTCTTAAGCAAGATCCCCAAAGCACAGGCAATAATCCCCCAAATAGACAGGTGGGATTACATCAGACTAAGGAGTTTCTGCATAGCAAAGGACACTGTAATTAGTGTAAATTGACAATTTGGAATGGGGGAGAATTTTTGTTAATTTTGCCTCAGATAAGGGACTAATAACCAGAATACACAGAGAACTCAAGCAGTTTACCTGGCAGAAAATGATTAATCCAATTAAAAGATGGGAAAAGGAGCTGAATAAACAACTCTCTAAGGAAGAAATATGAACAGCCAAAAAGCATATGAAAAAGTGCTCAACATCCCTCATTGTAAGGGAGATGCAGATCAAAACCACAATGAGGTACCATCTAACCCCAGTTAGAATGGCGAAGATTAAAAAAACAAATAATGATAAGTGATGGAGGGATGTGGTGAAAGGAGAACACTCCTACACTGTTGGTGGGAATGTAAATTGGTCCAACCACTGTGGAAAACAATATGGAGGTTCCTCAAAGACCTTCAAATAGAACTACCATATGATCCAGCAATTCCACTCCTGGGTATCTACCCAAAGGATAGGAGAGCACTCAGTCAGAAAAGCGCTTGCACATCTATATTCATTGCAGCCGTGTTCATGATTGCTAAGGCATGGAACCAACCCAAATGTCCACAAACAGATGGATTGAAAAACTTGTGGCACATATACTCCATGGAATATTATTCAGCCATAAAAAACAACAAGGCCTTAGAATTTGATAGAAAGTGGAGGAATATGGAAGATTTGGTGCTGAGTGAAGCAAGTCAGGGTATGAAGGAGAGACATTGCATGTCTCCACTTAACATATACCGACTGTCTGCACTCTATGGTAGAAACTGAAAGACTAGAAAACAAAAGTATTAAAAACTGTAATGGGCACTGGAGACAAAGTGGAAAGAGTGTGAGAGAGGAAGAGCATAGGAAATTTGGTGGGGAAGTGGAGAGGTAAGACACTTGTGGGACACAGATAATGTTTAGTATCTGTTGATGAGCATGTGTATGGTGGTCTCAACTGGGCTGGACTGAGGTGTATATCATGCTGGATAAAGTCTCTTCACAATCCAAATGATGTATAGCGATTTAATGTATGAATAATAATAAAAAATGAACATGAGTATAGTGTATATATAAAAATAGTGAAAGATTTAAACCTGCAAAGACAAAACGCAAGAGGAGTTCGCAAAGATTGCAACCAAATTTTGG
Source organism: Tupaia tana (assembly GCA_026018925.1). Classification (NCBI taxonomy): domain Eukaryota; kingdom Metazoa; phylum Chordata; class Mammalia; order Scandentia; family Tupaiidae; genus Tupaia; species Tupaia tana. The sequence continues at coordinate 68,812,595 of JAKSZU010000012.1, forward strand.
AGGACAGCAGATGGATTTAGGGCAGTGATAAAATCATAGCCTAAAATTGCTGCAGGAGGGAAGAGAATCCATCCACCTAACTAACTCCCTGAGAAGATGGGGACTTTAGAGACACCAGGTACTACACATGGCTCTAGTCTAAAAATGGGATTGTTGAAAGCCTGTATGTACAATGTATTCCAGTGTCCCCTCCCCAATGCTATACACCTAGTCAAGCACCACTTTGACCACTCCAAACAAGATACCAGTTTATTCTTAGAAGGGAAAGGCAGGAAAAAAATTAATTGAATGTTGGAACAGGAGACCTTCGCTTCCCTTTCCTTTTCTGTTCCCAGGATAGTGACTTCCACGTATAGGAATGCCAGCTCAGAGACTGTGCATGTCCATAGAGAAAACAACTCCTTGACATGCAGTTATGTGTGGCTTCTCTAACAGAACGGTCACATCGCCCTGCAGTGAAGCCTACCAGTTGACAGATGCTCCCATATACCCACATATACGGTATACCATTTCCAGTTTCTCATAAACAAAGGTCAAAAGATGATCAGAAATGAAAGTACAAAACAAGCAAGAGGAAGGAAAAAAGGATTCAGGGAAAAAATTTTAACTACTATCTTTAGATAACAGAAGGATTATAATTTTTTTTGAGAGGTTTTTGCCTTAGGGTGCATGCACTCACCAGACAGACAGACAGAGACAGAGAGACAGAAAGTGAGAAATCACCCCCCAGGGGGGATGGCCATGCCGCAATCCCTTCTCCTCCATTCTCCTCTCGAGATCTTGGGCATGCACGCACACACGCCTGGCGTGAGTTTTAAGCTACCGGGTCTGGGACTCGAACCGCTATCGACTACATGGGAGTCCAGTGACATAGCCATTACGCTAACTGCTGGTTCCCAGAAGGATTATAATTTATAAGTACAGGATACTATGAAAAATAGCTCTATGGAGGCCTGGTGGTGGTGCAGTGGTGGTGCAGTGTCAATGCAACTGGACCCACAAGAGAAATGTCCTTGGTTTATGTCCTGAGACCGCCCTGAGCAACCAAGCATGCACATGTGATCCAGTCCCATTGAGACTGGAGGTGGATTACAAGGTGGAGACCTTGGGGAAAAAAGAAATTACGTCGATTCTCAGCAAGGTGGGTTTTAACAAAATGGAGTCACTCTGGCCCTTCAGAATAAATTTGTGTCATTATGAGCCTCTAAGTTTGTGGTCACTTGCTATGGCAGCTGTACCAAAAGTCTATAAGAGTATGCAAAAAAAAACCATTATTTTACAAATTCCATAAATGAGAGAAAGCTAAGATACTCTATTATAAAAAGGACAAAAGGAGATGAAGACCAGCAGTCTTTTGGTTTTTGCTTGTTTTTGTTTGTTTTCAGAGCAAAGTGGCACGAGAAGGAACTGGGACAAACTGAATCCAGAGGACTCTAGGTTAGACGTAGAAGAAGATTACCACCAGCCAGTCGGTGAGAACTGTGGGTATTTCCATAGAGGATTGTGCAAAAATGTCTTGATGAGACTCCCTGAAGGACAGCTCTGGTGACAATTAGACAGGAGCTGAATTAGAGTTGCTGAAAGTGATATGATGATTATTTCACAGCCTGGACACACGGAGGGATTGAAGACCGAAAGGCTTCGAGCACTGGGCTTTTGTTCAGGAGGGCCAGGGAGCCAGGGATGCCTGTGGCTGGAGCAGATGCAGTCTAGCCTGGGCATGGAATTCAGGAGCTGAGTCAGAGCTTGTGAGCTGAGCTGGCTGGTCTCTGCGTGGAGCCAGAAGAGTCAGCTCTGAGTGGATGCATCAGCTACCAGGAGGGGGAGTTCAGTATGATTTGGAGACATCTGTAAGTTTCTCAGAGGTCAAGACGACGAAATTCAGTGTGAACCAATAAACAGTATCACAGAGTGGTCGAGCACGGCTCTGCAGCCTGGGAGTCCTGAACTCAAACTCAGTTCTGCTACTTACTCTGACCTTAAGCAAGTTGAAATTTAAGTTCTTTTTGTTTTCTTCCAAGCAAATGACACATCTTTATCCCACTAGGCTCTTAGCAGGGGTTAAATATAGAGCATAATGCCCAAAACATAATAACTACTCATTAAAGTAATTGCTCTCATTATTTCTAGCAGTGTGGTCAAGTCTCGCTGTGGGTCAGTGTCACAGTGGAGACCCAGAAAGACAGAGGAACCCAAAAACTAAAGAAGGGACCAGGAAGCAGGAAGTCTGCCACTGAGCAACAGCGAAAGTCACGCCAGTACTGGAGAGCAGGACTCTGTGAGGAGTAGCCACTGAGGCTCTTAGAAACACCACCACCAAATGCCACTACCCCTTGGCTTGGAAGGATAAGGAGGGGACCCAGAGACCACTGGCAGAACAGAAGCAGGCAGCAGACCCAGCACCTGACGAGGGTCTTCACCAGGCCTTCTCGGATTTCTCATTCTGCCCTGATCCCGATTAGGGATGGCGGATACGTGGCTTTAAAGCCGTTACCTCTCGTCCAGGGCTCATCCCTCAGCAGATACTGGCACGCTGTGCAGAACGTCATTCTAGGGGCTGGGCCCTGCCCTAAGAGGCTCCACAATCTAGTCCCCGTGGTGGACATGATGGATCCGTTCATGGCACACTCTACATGCTAAAGCTCTCCACGTCCTCTATGCAGCCCAGTTCTCCAAAGAGCAGCTACCAGTTAACTGGACCTGGCACTTGAGATGAAAACTCACTTGCCGTTTCTGCTCTGAGTCCCCGGGATTGCTGCATACATGCATTCATCCCTCACAGGCGCATGCCCTTGTTGGTCTCACCGCCCACTGTTTGGGCTGTTAGCACTGAAATAGTCTTGAGTGTCTCCATGAAGGATCTAATTATTACACTGAGTTGGGCTATCATGTGATGGAGCAATTAGTGGAGTATTTCTATGCCATAATCCCAGTAAAGTATGTACTTTATCTTTTGTATTTATGATCTTCTTTCACTCTATAGCTCCAGACCCAGCCTTCACTCATCCACTCTATCTCACCTCTCCAAATACACACGTGCATGTGTGCCACACACACACACACACCTGGAGGCATCTCAGTGGGCGTAGGTGGACTGGGTGTGCAGCTGGTGGCCCCATGTATGGTGAAGTCAGTGGGGACAGTTTCCAGGCTCAGCCATACCACTAATTCACTACTGGCTTGTAGGACCCATTCTGTTCACCTGAAAAATGGGAATAACAGGGACCAGCAGTTAGCGTAATGGCTATGTCACTGGACTCCCACATAGTCTACCGCGGTTCGCGTCCTGGACCTGGTGGCTTAAACTCACACTGGGCGCATGTGCTTGCGTGCCCAAGATCCCGAGAGGAGAATGGAGGAGAAGGGATTGCGGCGTGGTCATCTCCCCTGGGGGGTGATTTCTCGCTTTCTGTGTCTCTGTCTCTCTCTGTCTGTCTGGCGAGCACACACACCCTATAACAAAAAAAAAAAACAAAAAAACAAACAAACAACCTCTCCAAAAAAAAAAAATTGGGAATAACAAAACTGGTATCATAACTTCACTGCCTCTCTCACATAGTTATTCTAAAATTCTACGTAATAATATAACAAATCGAGACTTAAAACAGTTCTAAGCATTGTTGGCACTTGAACAGGAGGTGGCAGTATGTCATCTCTCGATTCTTTGCCAAAGCCGGGGACCAGGTGCACCTCAACAGACACCCCCCAGGGGGCAGCCAAGAGCACTCTGCAGCAGAGAGCCCCTAAAGGGTCTGTTTTCACTATGGAATCAGAGGAAGACTGGATGGACAACCCTTCTCAGTTCATGAACTGGTAAGTAGGACGGTAAGCCACAGAAGAGAAAAGAGCAGCGTGGTCATTAGGTAAGGGCCTGGCAGGTGGGCTGTTTCTCCAGCTCAGCAACTCTGACCCGAATGCACGCTCCAGCCTCCACATTAGGACGCAGTTCTGTTTCTGAGATGAGGGTGAGGGGATTCCCAGTCCCACTGGCAGGAAGGAGTCTGGCCCTGGGACCAGAATCCCCTCACTCTCATTCCAGATTCAGGCGAGCAGGTCTACCTTTGCTTCTGTTATATCTCCTCACTCTTGGGCTTCATATGAAACTATCTTCCAGTATTCAACTAGAAGGTAAAATAGAGTAACAGGAAAATACAGCGGACATTAGCCACAAGTGGTTCTCAAATCTAAATGAACTTAAATGGAATAAAATTAACATTACTTTCTAGTTGAGTTACTCATGAGCAGTCATGCTTCGTCATGGACAGCACACATCTGTGTGTTCTACAGCACGGCCGGCCTAGATCATCAGAGAGGTGACTGGGCCACACACCTCCCAATGGCTCTGCAATGAGTTACATTGTGTTCTTATTAGGAACATCAGTGGGGGGCCAGCAGATGGCATAATGGTTACATCGCTGGACTTTCGTGGAGTCAACCACAGTTCAAGTCCCAGACCCCGTGGCTTAAAACTCACGCAGGACACGTGTGCATGTGTATCCAAAATCCTGAGAGGAGATTGGAAGAGAAGGGATTGCAGCATGGCCATCTCCCCCTGGGGGGTGATTTCTCACTTTCTCTCTGTCTCTACCTCTCCAGCGAGCACACACTCACCCTATAGCAAAAACCTCTCAAAAAAAAAAAAAAAAAAAAAAAAAAAAAGAAAAAAAGAAAAGAAAAGAAAAGAAAAGAAAATGCCAGTGGAGAGCCAGGCAGTAGCACAGTGGAAATGCCCCAGGACCATGTGGTAAAGGTCCTGGGTTTGTGTCTGGAACCTCCCTGAGCACTACCATGATCAGGGCCAGCCGAGACTGGAGAGAGAGTACAGTGTGAAGACCCTGCCAGGAGTGCCTGTCTCTCCGTCGCTCTTTCTCTCTCTCTTATGGAAGAAATAAGTAAGTTTTTAGAAATATTAAGCAATATTTTAGGGGCTGCCCCTATAGCATAGTGGTTAAGAGAGCCAGATCCCATGTGGCCAGCTGTGGTTAGAATCCCAGCCCCACTGACTTGATAAAGATCCCAGGCATGTGTGTGTGTAAAACCCTGATGGGAAGGAGAACAGAGGAGAGGGCATGACCACGTCCCCCTGGGGAGTGCGTTCTCTCTCTCTCTCTCTCTCTCAACATACACACACACACACACACACACACACACACACACACTGTTTGTCGTTAATACATGTGCCTTCTAGCAATTAACAAAAAGAAGGCCTAGTGGGAAATAAGAAAGACATTCTTTATGACAAAAAAAATTAAAATCCTGGGGGACCAGCAGTTAGCGTAATGGCTATGTTGCTGGACTTCCACGTAGTCGACAGCAGTTCAAGTCCCAGACCCGGTGGCTTAAACTCACGCCGGGTGCGTGTGCATGCGTGCCCAAGATCCCGAGAGGAGAATGGAGGAGAAGGGATTGAGGCGTGGCCATCCCCCCTGAGGGGTGATTTCTCGCTTTCTTTCTCTCTGTCTCTCTCTGTCTGTCTGGCGAGCGCACACGCCCTATAGCAAAAACCTCTCAAAAAAAAAATAAATAAATAAAATAAAATCTTAATACATTAAAAGAAAATTTAACAAATTATTAAGTCTTCAGGAAAATTGTGATACATTTTTGCATAGAAAAATATGTCATGACTTTCCCTACAACCTAATATTTTAGGGCTGTTGATGTGCTTTATAAGTGAATCTAAGAGGGGTGGACAAAACATAGCACATATTTGAAGGTAAATAAAATGGCAAAAAAAAATTCATAAAATGATCTCCAATAATTTAAAAACTGAAAACTGAAGTAACGAGATAAGCTAAGTGAAACTAGCAAGTTACATAAGCTGTTTTCTTGAGTGATGATGTCTTTACAAAGCAATACATACATTATCATGCACATGAAATGTGAGATAAACTTAGAAAAGGAAATGTTTCTTCAAAAACAAAGGCTACAGATACTGCCAAAGTTCCCTTCCATCCCTGTTGGCAACATCCACATCCCAGTGCAGGCATGCTGTCCTGTCATCTACTCCGGATGAATGTTACGTCGGTATTAAACCTCCTCTCCATAGTCAACAAAATCAAAACAAACAGTCTCTCAAAGTAAGAAGTTCCTTGGAACTACCTGTGGGGTTGTTAGCTGGGTTTTGTTTTCTTCCCATTTTCTGCATGCGACCAACCAGTGTGTGCCCACTGTTTGAGGACACACTGGCAGGTCCTCCAATCTGAGCTTGCTCGAGGGAAACAGTAAACTTTATCTGTCCACGGAATTAGAAAGCCCCCAGACAGGTCTCCCTTCAGGCTCGGTGGGGTGCAGGGCTCAGCCTACACCACCAATGCATTTTTGTCCCCTTCCCCACCACGTGTGGTGACATCCTTGTCACCGATGGTGACCCTCCTGTGTGCAGCAGAAAGGTGACAACCCAAGCCTTGCTTCCCAGCCTCTGGCTTAGAGACCTTAGTGAGAGGAGGCTTTTCTCCCCCAAATTCCACGTCCAATCCAGGAATAAAGCCAAACTGGTCCTGCTGCATCTCAGGCCCACCTCTCCCAGCACTCAGGCCCGGACAGATCAGCCTGTCGTTCCACACCAGAGGGCATCGGTGGTGGTGCTGGAGTTACCAGAGTTGCGTGTGCCATAAACAGGACGTTATGAATGGACAGTCCTACACACAGCACTCCTGTGTCCAGAAAAGCAGGATCCATTTCTAAAAACAAGTGAAGGGCAAAGATTCCAAGGAACCAAAATATACATAACTCATCTCAATGTATCGCCCCAGAGGGAGAAAATAATGAGAATCCCACGCCAACTGTCCCTATGCCTCTCTGTACCAAGTCGGCGAGGACAAACAAGCACTCCACACTTTCAGGAGAAATTAGTACATGTCTGCAATGTATTGGATTGGGGTGGGTGACGGGGCCATGCAGACAACACAAGCTGGTAAAGAGGCTGCCTCCCATGTCTAAGGCAAGGCCTGGACTGGGAAGAAACTGCGAGGCAAGGCCCAGTTTACAAGCCCTCCCTTGTGTCGTTGTACTGGCCTGTAGTCAATTTCTCTGCTGTGAGCTTTGCTGTTATTACGGTACCCTGTAAGGGTAAAATATCACCCCCAACCATTACAATAAAGCCAATTAGTGATCTTGTAGGAATGTGGTTTCCTAAGAAGGGCACACGAGGGCCAGGAAGTTTGAGACTCCCCCACCTGTCTGTTTTAAGCCAAAATTAATACATGTCAGGTCAAATTAGTATAAACCAAAGTAGCATTAGTAGCATATGAAAACTAAGTTTGTTTAAGGCTAGTTTTATGTAAATACCCCTTGTTAAAGCTACAGACCAAAGTTAACTCAAGCTAGGCAAAGTCAGCACATTCACCACATAACAGGGATCCAGAGATAAAACAAAAGAATTCACTAATTGACAGATTCAGCAAACAAAATACAGAAACCCGCAGGTTTATAAAGAAAGGAAAAGCCTGGCTGGCGACGGCAGGATGAACAAACCTGAAGGCTCCTGGGAAAGATGAACTATCCTAGCTGGGAGCTCTTATCTAAAGCAACAGGTAGTTTTCAACTACAAAGAGTTTCTCATCTATGTGCTGTTGACTATGAAAAACTGCTAATAAAACATCCTGTGTTGTCTCCTGAGCTACAAGATCATCTTCCTTTCCCATATGGATAATAGACTCACCCTCTTAAGTTGTAATATATAGATAGTCCATATATTAACTGTGTCTTTACTTAACAAGACAAGATTTCTATCTAGGCCTTTGTAACCAGCAATGTTACCGCCCTGGCCTGGGACTGAAGTTACCAAGGTTCCTCCAAGCCCCCTCTTCAAAAGACCCTTCCCAGTAATCAAGATCTAAGAAGAAAATACACCAGACAAATGGACTTCCTCATCCTGAGAACTGTGATTGATTTTACCTGATCTGACAAGACAAACAGCATGTTTTATAATTGTTGTTTCCATGCTTTGTATTCCCTATTTTCTAAAGTAAAATTTTTTACTTCCCCTCACCCCCCTTTCTTTCTAAACATCCCTCAATAAATACATATGTTTTAATAGCCATGGAGTTGCAGCCTGGAGCTGGCTCTGGCTGTGGCCGGCTGAGAACATGCTAAGGAGCAATGAGATCTCAGTCTAATTTCTGTTCCTGATCACCCGTGTCGCCTTCCTGTGTACGAGTCTCAACCACCCACCCCCGCCGAGGCTGGACCACGGCAGGTGGGAGGGGGCTCCTTTCTTTTAAGAAAATGACAGCCCTGGGGCCAATAGGTGGCATGGTGGTTAAGGCACTGGACTCCTACATGGCTCACAGTGGTTTGAGTCCCAGACCCGGTAGCTTGTTTTTCCACTTTCTCTCTCTCTTTCTCTGTCTCTCTGGTGAGTGCACATGCCTATAGCAAATTAAATAATAAAACTAAACACATAATTTTTTTTTAAAAAAAGGAAAGAATGTTAACGTACACACATGCACACGCCAGGAAAACCTTCTATGGCTTTGCTGTGCAATACAAATTCAGCCTACTGGTTGAAACACAGCCAGCCTCTGTTCCAGAAGCCACTGTCAGTCCTGAGGATATTCTTTAAGGAGCTAAACTTAGAAATAAAGCACAAGAACTGACTTGTGTTTGCCGCATCTCATCTTTTTCAATTCTCAACTCTGGTGGGTCTCTGAGTTTTGGGGTATGCCCTCCAGAGCCTGTGAATGAACCCTGCCATTAGCCCTGGGGCTGCCTTGACGGGCCATCAGGGAAGCAGCCAGGTGAGCAGAGGCCTCCTGGGACATGCCGTTCCCCCTGATCTGAGCCACAGCCTCACCCTCAGCTTCCCGAGTTCAGAGCAGCGGAAAGGCCAGCAGCCAGGCTGCCCTGACCGCACCTGCTGCCCACCCTGCTGCCAGCTCTCCTAAGTAAAGGCAGCCTTTCTTTCCACTTTCTTGAATGTTGTGCAAAGAAACTCCCAAGACACTTTAAAAAATACATATTCCTGGATATGCTGTCGGGTCTTATGACAGGACTATCTGGGGACAGAGCCTGAGAATCTATATTTATTTTTAGGCCATCGGGTTGCTCCTGATGTCAGGGCTGAGGACGACTATAATCACACCCCTGTTTGGCCCCTATTTAAACGGAGACTTTATGAAAAGATAAAGCCTCAGCGCAATGCTGGAACGCTCTCCATGAGCTCTCTGCCCCTTTACCTCACTAGTTCCTGCTCAGCTCCATGCTCACTCGTACAGATTACTGAGGACCCAAAGAGCGTTTGTCTGCGTGGGTTATATCTACACGTGTTTACTACATTAGAGATTTAAATAGAGCAACATGAACATATCTGATATGTTCGAGTTCATCCCACATCCTTTACACACTAACACAGTTTTATGAGAAATAACAATATTTTTCAGAACCATAAAGTCAGTGGGAGGACTGGCATTGTCTCACATTTTTATAAATCTCGTCGGCATGTGGCTTCACAGATCGCTGGTCACTCCCCATGTGGTCTCTGGAGCTCCCTGGTGGCATCACTATGACAGACGAGAACAAGAGTGGCAACAATCGCTCCGTATGATCAGAGCGAGTTCCAGCCTGGGAGGTGCTCTTGGAAGTGTCTCAGGGTCTCCCAGGCCTCACTCTGAGGACCACTGCTCCAGTCCAGCCCCCACACGCATTCCTTTGCCTTCACAAACACGCTCATTTCTCCCGCCTCAGTGTTTGTGAGAAACTTTTGACAAAGAGAAACAGATACCCTTGACAGGGTCTCACCACACTGTCACCCTCCCGCCCGCCTCCCAGCCAGCCAGGATCCAACACTCACTCAGGCATGCCTGGTGGTTCAGGTCAGCCTGGGATGCAAACTGAGGCCTCCCGTTTGCTCTGCCTCTGTGTGCAGTGGTGCCCTCGGGCCTGTGCCACTGCAGCTGGGCCGCAGCATTTATGTATTTTGTGAATGTTTGACTAGTTTTCCTAATCACATGTGTATGTGTAAAAATCACTAGCTTTAAGAAACAGAAATTCACTCAAACTAGGTTAAACAAAAAAAAATTTAGGAAAGGAATTTGTTTAACCAATTTCCTTTCATTTAAAGGAAGGTAAAGACACAAGAGAATCTCACAAAACCCCACCGAAAGTTGCGGCCAGGCCCCCTGTGTCTCCTCCGAGGCGTCACAGTTTTGCTGCACTCTGCACATGGAGTCCTTTGCAAGACTCTTATTTCCCCAAGCAAGGCCTTGGGTACCCCCAGCTCTCTCTGATGCATCTTCTTGGACACCATGCCCAACAGCTTCTTACTAGCAGGTCTTATTTATTGGTTCCAAAATCCTAGGTGAGAAAATTTGGTTAACTCAGCTTGAAAAAGGTTCTGGGAGGGGTGATAGACTGTTTCTAATACTTTATTTGTATTCATAAAGATAGAGCCTGCATCAGGAACCAAGCAAATACCCAGATATGATAACATTAGTTCTCCAACTCTTCTCTGACTAGATGGGATTATAGAGACAGAGTTATGACTGTGGTTAAGTATAGAGAGGAAATAATAGGCATATCTAGCACCAACTGCAGGGCTTTCCAGTAGAAATGTAATAACTATGTTTATAATTTTTAAAAACAACTTAAGGAGCCAGCAGGTGGCATGGTGGTTAAGGTGCTGGACTCCCACATGGCCAACCACAGCTTGAGTCCTGGACCCAGCAGTTTGAAAGTCATACATGTGTGAACATACCCCAAATCCCAAGAGACGAATGGAAGAGAAGGGATTGTGACATGGCCATGACCCCTGGAAGGTAATTTCTCACTTTCCCTCTCTCTGTCACTCTCTGTCTCTCTCCAGTGAGCACATGCACCCTATGGCAAACTAAATAAATAAATAAATAAAAGTCACATTTAAGATGTAAAAATAAACCAGTGAAATTAATTTTGTTAACATATTTTAATCCAACATACCCAAAATGTTATTACTTCAACACATAATAAGGGTGAAAAGCATTAATGAGATATTCTACATCTTTTTATACCAATGTATAAAATAGGTGTGGATTTTGTACTTGCAGTACATCTTAATTGGTACACTAAATTTTCATCAGAAAGAGTTGCTCTGTATTTAAAGTTTAAAAGATTTATAGCTGAAAAAGTAGATCCGAACACCCAAGTTGTTCCAAACATTTAAAAGTTTCCCAATAACCGAATTAAGCACAGCAGACCCCTTATCCAAGACCCCCCGTGGCTGTCTGAAACCATGGGCAGCACCCAACCCTATATGTGCTTTTCCCCTGTACACACATACCCACAAAGTTAAGTTATAAATCAAGCAGCTCCCGGGAGACCAACATGCACGTGGAGGTGGGAATCACAGACAAGGGTTGGCCCGGGAGGTTGGCCTGTGCCCTTTCCAGCTGATGGCACTATAGTCAAAGGGCATCATAATGCCACGCATAAGTTTCCATCGGAGATTTCTGGAATCAGATGCCTTTGCATCTGCAAATTATATTCTAAAGTTGGGGGGCCAATACACACATAGCTCATTTTGACTGAATGGAATTATTTAAAGCTTCCCTTTGATCAATCAAACAAACATTGGCATGTTTCAGTGTTAGTCAGACAAGCTACTCATGTATTCACTCATTCACTCGCATGTTCATCAAACCCTCATGGAGTGCTATCAAGTATGAGGTGCCATGCCAGGAAGCTAGAGACACAAAGAAAAGGAAGGAGATCCTGCTCGTAAGAAACTATCAACTAGACATATGCACAGGTCACTACGATAGTAAGATCAAGTGCTGGGCCAGAGCTGCGCAGTGCCATGTCAGGCAATCGAAGGGAATCTGGGAAGAGGCTCCACACTTAGGAACATGGGTGTTCCTAAGTCAGGTGTGATTAGCTAGGTGGAGGCTGAGGGAGGGGCATTCTTTTTTTTTTTTTTTTGAGAGGTTTCTTTTTTTTTTGCTATAGGGCGCATGCGCTCACGCTCGCCAGACAGACAGAGACAGACAGAGAGACAGAGAGACAGAAAGCAAGAAATCACCCCCAGGGGGGATGGCCACGCCGCAATCCCTTCTCCTCCATTCTCCTCTCGGGATCTTGGGCACGCACGCACACGCACCCGGCTTGAGTTTAAGCCACTGGGTCCGGGACGCAAACCACGGTCGACTACATGGGAGTCCAGCGACATAGCCATTACGGTAACTGCTGGTCCCAGGGGCATTCTTGAAATGGGAACAAGAGCTGTAGAGGAGCCTCCTACTTGAAATCCCTTCTTCCCCCCAATCCTACTGTGGTTTTTCTGACAGTCACACAGTCTGCCTCATCCTTGTTTTTGTTTTTTTATTTGCCAAAGGACACATGTGCCCCCTGGAGAGAGTCAGAGAGCAAGAAAGAGGTGGGGGAGGGAAGTGAGAAGGCACCCCAGGGATGGTCAATCCCTTCTCCTCCATCTCTCCCCTTTGGGATCTTGGGCACACACTTACATGTGCCCAGAATGTTTCTAAGGTACCAGTCTGGGACTTGAACTGCACAGCCACCTTATGGGATCCAGCAGCCTTAATCACTAGGCTACAGGCTGGCCCAGCATGATCCTTTTAAAGTGCCAATCAGCAACGTATGAAAGTCCCTCTTTCTCCACATCCTCATCAGCATGTCTTATTTTCTTCTTTTTCATTATAGCCATTCTAGGCACCAGCAGATGGCGTAATGGTTACGTCACTGAACTTGCACATCCTTGACCATGGGTCCCAGACCCAACATCTTAAAACTCACTCCAGGTGCATGTGCCTGAGTGCCCAGAATCCCAACAGTAGAATGGAGGAGAAAGGACTGTGGCATGGCCATTCTTATTGGGTGATGATTTCTCACTTTCTGTCTCTCTGTCTCTCTGGCAAGTGCACATCCCTATAGCAAAAATCTCTCTAAAAATAAATAAATAAAAATAATACCCAGGGCCAGCAGGTGGTGTGGTGGTTAAGGGTACTGGACTCCCACATGTCCAACCTCAGCTCAATCTGGCAGCTTGCTTTCTCATTTTCTCTCTCTCACTGTGTCCCTCTCTGGTCAAATTAAAATAAATAAATAAATAAATAGATAGATAAATAAAGTCAATAAAATAATTATTTTTTAAAACAGCCATCCTAATTATGGTGAGATTTTATCTCATTGTGCTTTTGATTTGTGTTTCCCTGTTGCCTAGTGATGTTGAGGATTTTTCATGTACCAATTGCCATTTCTACATCTTTTTTTAAGAAATGTCTATTTAGATCTTTTGCCCATCTTTACATTACAGTTTTTTTATTGAGTCACTGAGTTTCTTTTATTTCAATTTTAATTTATTTTATAATTTATTTAATATTTAATTATTGTACCTCTTTATGGCATACAGTATGGTTTTCCCAATCATGCCTGAAGTGTGTGATAATCAAATCAAAGATACTACCGTATACATCACTTTCAACAAAGAACTCTACATTCCTATGTACGCTAAATGCTTTTTCCCTGACTCCCTCCCACCTCTCCCCCACTTTCCACCCGCCTCCCATACAGACTCTGCTATGTACCTTTGCCCTCTCTATTCTTACGTCTTCAGATCTTTCCATTTCCACACTAGTGTGCAGACCTCCAGTATATATTGAGTGGGGATACATGATCTTTGTCTTTCATGGTCTGGCTTAATACACTTAGCATTAAATCTATAGTCATCTACTTTTCATCCAGTAAGTCTCTTATATATTCTGGATATTATCAACAGTGCCTTGATAGACTTAGAGTCTGACAACTTCTCAACATCTGCCCCAGACTTAACTCGATCTGAGAGGAAAGACACAAAGAGACAGAGTAACAATGGACACGGGCAGTCTGAACCTAAGCATCCCGAGCAACCTGTGCTGCCCAGGCAGACTGAGCACCTTTATTTATAGGGCAAAGCGACACCACATGTGGACTGTCCACAGCTAAGTTCATATTTTACAGACATAGGAAGCAAGCGAGACATCTATAAGGGCTAAGACATACTGGCACCAGGCTATCTCCTGGGTACATCCTCACCAAAGAGAAATCCTAATCAACTTCTCATCTAGCGGAGAGAAGCCTGACTGCAGGTGTGGGGAGGATGCTCTCTTGCATACGTCAAAGGGGTGTTGATCAGGCTACAGAATCTTACAGAGGCAGAGCAAGGGCTGGGTTTTACTGATCGGGGTCAGGATATTTCCTGAGTTCCAGCAGATGTGTCCATGGAGCAGCCCCTGTGAAATCCCACCGTTTGCTCTGCCTGCAGTAGGAAGAAGGAAAGAACTAGCTGCCAGGCTTTGCTGTAGCTTAAAGGGACAGGTGATGCTTGCTCAGAGCACATTCTGCATCCTCAGGGCTTCTCTCGAACATGTCCATACACCCCCTCTGCAGGAGTTGTTCATTGTTTCCTTTGCTTGTCGAAGCTTTTTAGTTTGCTGTAATTCTATTTTTACTTTTATTATCTGTGCTTTCAAGGTCTTATTCAAAATATCCTTGTCCACAGTAATGTCTTGTAGTATTTTTCTTATGTTTTCTCTGAAAAAATAAAAAGACAGTATAGAGTTTCAAAAAAAATTAAAATATAACCACCATAGAATCCAGTAATCTCACTACTAGGTACTGGGTATATAGCCAGAGGGGATGAACTCAGCATGTCAGGGAGAGACCTGCACTTTCCTTTTACTATAGCATCATTCACAATCACCAACACAGGGAATCAGCCCCCATCCATCAGCAGATAAATGAAGAAAATGTATATTAGTCACACAATGGAATACTGTCCAGTTTCTAAAAATAATGAAATCCAATCAGTTGTGGCAACACGGATAAACCTGGAGGATATTATACTAAGTGCAGTAGCCAGGCATAGAAAGACAATACCACATGACCAACCTCATATATAAAATCTAAAAGATCTCATAGAAGTAGAGAGTAGAACAGTGGTTACCAGGACTGGCTCCATGGCCTAGTGGTTAAGGCAACTAGAGCTCACAGGGCCAACTCCCACAGTTTGAGCTCTGGACCAGGCAGCCTGAGAAACACACTGAACCATTTCCATGCACGCCCAAAAATCCCTAAAAAAGGAAGAAATGAAGGAGAAGGTATTACAGGGGAACCATTCCCCATGGGAAGTGCTTTATCCTCTAACTCTGTCTCTCTGTCTCTCTGTCTCTCTCTCTCTGGCAAGCACACATGCTCTCCAACAACAACAATAAAAAAAAAAAACTGCAGAAAGCATAGTGGCTATCAGAGTCTGGGAGTAGAGGGAAGGAGCGGTTGGAGAGAGGTTGCTCGACAGGTATAAAGCTACAGTTAGATTGGAGAAAGTTCCAGTGTGCCATAGTACAATGACGATAGTTAATAATATATAAGGGGGTCTTCAAAAAGTTCATAAAACATGGGAGAGGCAAGGGACAGGCCTTCAGAAGAAGACACTGTCATGGCTCCTGAGAATTAGTGATTTCAAGGGAAAAAGAGAAATGAAGATTTTCTATTGATAATTCAGCCTCCAGCCCAAAAACTCAACAGGAGAGGCAAAAGGCAGACTTTCAGAAGAAGACACCTTCATGACTCCTGAGAACTAGTGATTTCAGGGGAAAAAAAAGAGAAATGAAGATTTTTTTACTGATAATTCAGCATCCAGCCCACAAATTTGAGTGGTAGGAAGCCCCTCAAGCCTTCTCTCTGTCTCTGTCTCTATCTCTGTTTCTCTCTGCCTCTGTCTCTGTCTTCTCTTTTTTTGTAATTTTTCCATTTAAAATTTTTTAAGGTAAAGTATTTTTTCAGCTTGTAGCCCCTCATTTATCTTTATCTTGTTAATAATCCCCTCTCCCCCTCCCACCCAGGAGAGGCAAGGGGCAGGCCTTCAGAAGAAGACACCTTCATGGCTACTGAGAGCTAGTGATTTCTCAGGAGCAAGTGCTGCACAGTTTTCTATTTTTTGCTTTCTAAAAAATAATAATTTTTAGTTGCTTTTTTTCCTTCCTTTTTTCCTCTGTTTCTTGGTTGTTTTTTCTCTCCCTTTTTCCTTTTCTTTTTCTTTTATCTCATCTCTCTGCTCTTCAATCACTATTCACTGTGTTTCTAGACAGATCTAAAGAAACTATAGCCAAACCTCCAAATACTATTAGGGTTAACATATTCCTCAATATCTACTGAATCTACTGTACAAAGGGATCAAAATGGAATGGCAAAGAGATTCCAGATCACCTCTTTCTGCATGCTCCTGAACGCTCAGACTGAACTTCAAGTTTAGGAAAAAAACACACCATCCATCAGATGACTAGAAATCACCACAGGGCCTCTAGAAATATTGGAAAGCAAGAAAATACCTCTCCTCCAAGGGAAAAGAATAGCTCCTCTTCATCCACAGACAGTTCAATGGAAATCATGGAAATGTCTGATAAAGAATTTTAGAAGGGAACCAGCAGTTAGCGTAATGGCTATGTCGCTGGACTCCCACATAATCGACCGCGGTTCGCATCCTGGACCCGGTGGCTTATAACTCACACCGGGCGCGTGTGCGTGCGTGCCCAAGATCCCAAGAGGAGAATCGAGGAGAAGGGATTGCGACGTGGCCATCCCCTCTGGGGGGTGATTTCTCGCTTTCTGTCTCTATG
Source organism: Tupaia tana (assembly GCA_026018925.1). Taxonomy (NCBI): domain Eukaryota; kingdom Metazoa; phylum Chordata; class Mammalia; order Scandentia; family Tupaiidae; genus Tupaia; species Tupaia tana. The sequence goes on from JAKSZU010000012.1 coordinate 68,829,178, forward strand.
TCTCTCTCTGTCTGCCTGGTGAGCGCACACACCCTATAGTGAAAAATGTCTCAAAAAAAAAAAAAGAATTTAGAATATTCATAATGGTGAAGCTAACAGAGACGGAAGAGAAGAGGGACAATAAGTGCGGAAGAGGCAGGAGAAAGGAGCTGACCGTTTCCAGGAGGTGAGGAAATTCTTGCAAGATCTAAAAGAAGAATTACACACGTTTAAAAAGAGTCAGATGGACCTGTTAGAGATGAAAGCTATAATACAGGAAGTCAAAATCTCCGTTGAAAGTATTAAAAGCAGACTATATCACACAGAAAATAGAATCTCAGGTGTAGAAAAGAAAATTGCTGGCCTAGAAAAATCCACCACAAAGACTGAGAAAATTGCCCAGAAAAATGAGAATAATATACAAGAAATACCAGATACCATCAAACATTCAAATATCTGGATAATTGGTATCCCAGAAGGCAAAGAGACTCATAAGGGCATTGATAATCTACTCCATGAAATCCTGCAAGAAAAGTTTCCAAACCTAGAGGGGCTCTCCAATATCCAGTCACAAGAAATACAAAGGACCCCAGATAGAATCACCCCGAGAAGATCTTCTCCAAGACACATTATAGCCAGACTGACCAAAACCACAGACAAAGACAAGATACTAGGATTGGCAAGAGAAAAACGGCAAGTCACCTACAAAGGATATCCCATCAGGCTAAGAGCAGACCTCTCATCAGAAGCAATGTGAGTGAGGAAAGAATGGGAAAATATATTCAAAGCATTAGGGGAAAAGCAATTTCAACCGCGAATAGTGTACCCAGCAAGATTATCCTTCATATGGGAAGAAAAGACAAGCACATTCTCAGATAAACAAACCTGAAAGAATTTACCAGCACCAGACCAGATCTCCAAGAAGTTCTCAAGGGAGTGCTATATCAAGAAAATTAAATTCAGACACACAGAAACAGGAATTCAAAAACTAAGAAAATGGCCAACTTAAGCATAGGGATAAGTCTGGAGTTGAATATTATATCCCAGAATTCAATTGGGAAGATCGAACCACAACAGAAGATAGATTAAGTACATGAGACTAAAATGGTGAAATAGCGTTCTGTGACTTTTGACTAAAATATTGCTGATTTTCTTCTAGGCTTTGTTATCCGGTTTTAAAGATTTTTGTCCTGTCTTGAGCTGTCTAGGTTCATGTACCTACTATTTGAAGAGAAGCCTAACCTGTTTCCTGGCTTTAAGTTTTAAGCAAAGTTCTTTGGCATCTCTTTGATTTATTCAAGTTCAAATTACTTTTCTTGAAATTACCAGCTAAACTTGCTATTGCAAGTAGTTAGATTATTTAAGAAATTGTGTGATCAATAAAATGGGGGGTAGGAATGGAAGACAACTGTAGATACAAAAGATAGTGTGAGAAGAGGGTGGGAAAGGGCAGAGGGTCAGAAATAGGAGTAAATATATATATATATATATATATATATATATATATATGTATATGTATATATGTGTGTGTATGTGTATGTATATATATATATATATATATGTATGTATATATGAAACTAGAAATGAAAAATTATTGATGATAACATGCATGATTAAGCCACTATGCAGTATATTCCGGATGGGAAATCCCATTTTGTAGTCTGTGCTTAGGGAATGAATATAAATGAATTTATTTCAAAAAATGTTTCAGAAAAAAATCACGAGAACTGTTTTTCTTGAAATTAAAAAAAAATGTATTAAAAATACTTATTTAATGTCTGCAGTAAGCTATATAGCCCCAGCTAGGTGCTACTTTACAGTATGTTCATTCTACTCACTGAGGTTTATGCCTAAAGTCAGACTTGTGTTAATGGATACATATATATCAGCTGTGCTTGCTATTCAAGATATTTAGAGTAATAAAGATCTTTAGTGAATCAACAAAATGTCGGAGGGAAAGGCATAGAAAGCTACCATGGATACCAGAGACAGTGTGGGAGGAGGGTGGGAGATGGCAGAGGGTGAGAGATAGGGAATCAAGGATGGGGAAAAAAGCAAAATATACAGGAAACAAGAAGTGGAAAATTATTTGTTGACGATAACACGTATGTTGATGTGCTTAATTAAACCAATATACAGTGTGTTCTGGATGGAAAATCTCATTTTGCATGCTATAATGATGTATAGTAAATGGATGTAAATAAATTAAAATTAGAAAAAGATTTTTAAAAGTTCATGAAACATGCATATTAATTAAAAAAGCTGTAAATCAATTTTATTTATTTTTTGTACCAAAAGAAAAACAGTACTTTAATCCCATTTCTATATGAACTTTTTGAAGTGCCTTATATTGTACATTTCAAAAGAACTAGGAGAGAATTTTGAACATTCTTATCACAAAGAAATGATAAATGTCTGTAGTAATGCTAATTACCCTAATTTAATCATCACATATTGTCTACATGTATCAAAACATTGTACTTTACCCCATAAACATATACAATTATTATGTGTCAATTAAAAATAAAATAAAAATTCAAGATAAATTTGTTATTCAATTTAATTTAATGTCAGTCAGTTTCTTTCTCTTTTTTTTAAGAGAGATTTTTACTATAGGGCACATGCACTCACCCGAAAGATAGAGACAGAGAGACAGAAGGTGGGAAATCACCCCCCAGGGGCAATGGCCACGCTGCAATCCCTTCTCCTCCAGTTTCCTCTTAGGATTTTGGGCACACACGCACATGCGCCCAGCATGAGTTTTAAGATGCCAGGTCTGGAACTCAAACCATGGTCGACTACGTGGGAATCCAGCGATGTAATCATTACAACATCTGCTGGTCCCCATCATTCCCTAACCTTAAACTTGCAAGACTTCCTATCACACCTGTGGCTCTGAGAGCCTCAGGGCCTTCCATGACAGACCCTTTAGTACATTAGTACATTTATTCCATGCCTTCCACCTCCCCTAGCTCACCACTGCAGACACACTGCCTTCCCTGTGTTCTTTCTTTATATTTTTTTCTTGAGAGTTTTGGTTTTTGTTTTTGCTACAGGGAATGTGTGCTAACCAGAGAGACAGAGAAAGACAGAGAGACAGTGAGAAATCACACCCCAGAGGGGATGGCCATGCCACAATTCCTTCTCCTCCGTTCTCCTCCCAGGATCTTGGGAATGCATGCACACACATGCCCAGCAATTTTCAAGCCACCGGGCCCAGGACTTGTACCACAGTCACCCATGTGCACATCCAGGGATCTAACCGCTACACCATCTGCTGGCCCTCCCTATGTTCTTTAAACTTCTCAGCAAGCTCTCTTGGGAACCAGCAGTTAGCGTAATGGCTATGTCGCTGGACTCCCACGTAGTCGACTGCGGTTCGCGTCCTGGACCTGGTGGCTTAAAACTCACGCCGGGCGCGTGTGCGTGCGTGCCCAAGATCCCGAGAGGAGAATGGAGGAGAAGGGATTGCGGCGTGACCACCTCCCCTGGGGGGTGATTTCTCACTTTCTGTCTCTATGTCTTTCTCTGTCTGTCTGGCGAGCGCATGTGCCCTATAGCGAAAACCTCTCAAAAAAAAAAAAAAAAAAAAAAAAAAAAAAGAAAAGAAAAGAAAAAAAAAAAAAAACAACTTCTCAGCAAGCTCTCATCTCAGGGCCTTCACAAGGTGCCTCTCTGATCATCTTATATAAAATAGAACTCTATTTACGTAAGTGCCTTTGGCATCCTGCCCTTCTTCATTTCTGCACAGGGCACCAGGACTACACTGTTAGGTTCCATATGCAGCTTCTTGCTTGCACAGGGTCTGGTCCCCACTAGAATATAAGTGCCATGAGGCCAGGTCCTTGATCTGTTCTGTTCTTAACTATATCACCAGCGCCTGGAACAGTGCCTGACGCACACAGGGGTCGCCCCCAAATATTTGTAGAATGAAAGAAGAATTGAATGACACAGGAACATATGCATACTTCGGGAGGTTGCACGTATCCCGTGTGGCTGGACAAGGGAGTGTGGGAGCAGGTGAAGAGCAGGTAGAAACGAGGTTGGATGGGTGCTCGGTGGCCAGGTCACGCGAGCCTGTGCTCCTGGCTAAGAACTTGGGGTGAGCCAAGATGGGGAGCCAGCGAGGCTCTCTAAGGAAGGAAGTGGCACATGCAGAGCTGCATGTTTAAAACGACGAGTTAGGCTGCCATGTGGTGCATAGAGAGAGGGGCTGTTGGTAAAGGGACGGGCTGGGGTACCTTCACAATCAATCGCCTGAGTTTCTTCATCTGTAACACTGAGATTGTAACATTACCTCTTTCTTAAGATCTATTTTTTTAATTATTATTATTATTATTATTATTATCATTATTATTTAACTTGCTGCAGGGCATGCATGCTCACCAGAAAGAGAGGGCAAAAGTGAGAAAGCAAGCCGCTGCCAAGTCCAGGACTTGAACTGTAGTTGGCTATGTGTAAGTCCAGTGCCTTAACCACCATGCCACCTGCTGGCCCCTAGCCACTTTATCTTTTCTTTTTAAATAATTATTTTAGCTAACTTTATTATTACTATTTCAATATTTCCAGAGAGAGAGAGAGAAAATGAGAAAGCAAGCCCCTGGGTCTGGAACTCGAACCGTGGTTGGCCATGTGGGAGTTCAGCACCCTTAACCACCACGCCACCTGCTGGCCCCACAACATGACCTTAATCATAGACTGCAGTGGTGACTATGCAGGCTAGTCACATAAAGCACTTAGCGAAGTGCAGGCACATGAGATGCTATGGATGAACATTCTCTGTGACAATCAGTACAGGAAGCTTGGAGGACAAGGTCCATGCCTCTGCCCAGGTCACCACACCGAGGACGGCGCCTTTGATCCTAACAGGAGCCACAGCAGGAAGAATCCATTTCTGCAGACAGAGAGTGAATTCTATTTGGGGCACAGGCAGTTTGAAATAGCTGTGGGATGCAGTCTGAAGGGAGGGTCTAAAGCTCAGGAGGGAAGTTAAAGCCACAGATAAAGATTCAGAGGAATCCCTTCCTTTACAAGTAATTGTTCTGGTCCCTTGTAAGCAAACTCTGAATCAAAAGTACTCAAAAATAAACTCACCAGAGTAAAAAACTGCAGGAAGAAATCCTCTTGTAGAACTGAAAAGCAAAGTACCATGGCGGGAATTGACTAATTCAGAGCCTCTCAGTAACCCCCAGCAATGTTTACCTAGTCCTCCCTTACATCCCCCACCCCACCTCTGGGCACAGAGAAAAGAACTTGGGTGTATTTAAGGCTTTCACCACATCCTTCCCAAGTCCTTCTCCAATTTCCAATATGCCCTTACGAGAAAAGACTGAATAAGCTACGAACATCTAAATACTACACCTAAGATATCCCTTAGCTTTAAGGGCATTTTCTTTTTCTGAGTGGGTGAATTTTAAGAAACACAATGTCCCACTCCTACCCTGTTTCAAAGATCCAAGAACACCTGTGGAAAGTGTGGTGGGAAGTGCGGTGTAAACTGCAGAAGAGTTGGCTCCATCAAGGTCCCTGGGCCAGAGGTGTAAGAAGGGTAGGGCTCAGGAGCTGGAGCAGGAGCGAAAGGCTTGAGGTTCAACTACAATCCACTGAGTGACACTGAGAGGGGAGGGGGACTAGGCACTCAGTGACACTGAGAGGGGAGGGGGACTAGGTACTGAGTGACACTGAGAGGGGAGTGGGACTGGGCACTGAGTGACACTGAGAGGGGAGGGGGACTAGGTACTGAGTGACACTGAGAGGGGAGTGGGACTAGGTACTGAGTGACAATGAGAGGGAAGTGGGACTAGGCACTGAGTGACACTGAGAGGGGAGGGGGACTAGGCACTGAGAGGGCAGTGGGACTGGGCACTGAGTGACACTGAGAGGGGAGGGGGACTAGGCACTCAGTGACACTGAGAGGGGAGTGGGACTAGGCACTGAGTGACACTGAGAGGGGAGGGGGACTAGGCACTCAGTGACACTGAGAGGGGAGTGGGACTAGGCACTGAGTGACACTGAGAGGGGAGGGGGACTAGGCACTCAGTGACACTGAGAGGGGAGTGGGACTAGGCACTGAGTGACACTGAGAGGGGAGGGGGACTAGGCACTCAGTGACACTGAGAGGGAAGGGGGACTAGGCACTCAGTGACACTGAGAGGGCAGTGGGACTAGGCACTGAGTGACACTGAGAGGGGAGTGGGACTAGGCACTGAGTGACACTGAGAGGGGAGGGGGACTAGGCACTCAGTGACACTGAGAGGGGAGGGGGACTAGGCACTCAGTGACACTGAGAGGGGAGTGGGACTAGGCACTGAGTGACACTGAGAGGGGAGGGGGACTAGGTACTGAGTGACACTGAGAGGGGAGGGGGACTAGGCACTCAGTGACACTGAGAGGGGAGGGGGACTAGGCACTCAGTGACACTGAGAGGGCAGTGGGACTAGGCACTCAGTGACACTGAGAGGGCAGTGGGACTAGACACTCAATATGCACACAGCCATCATTCATTCCTCTGACACATAGCTGATGAGACCCCATACTTGTGTAGGTTGCCATGCCCACAACAGCAAACATGACAGTGACCAAGACAGACATGGGCCCCCCTGGAGCTTCACGGCTTATTCCTATTTCCCAGATCCTGTGGGATTATCTAGTGTGAGGCAAAAATCTTAATTTCCATTCATTCATTCATTGAACAAATTGAGGGTGCTATTCTAGCCTCTGAGGTCATGGTGTTAACTAAGACTGGGCATGGACAGCTGCGTTTAAATGTCAGAGTCAGGCCAGTACCGTGTGTCTACAGAAGCTGTAGAAAGGGTCCTGTGATGGCCTGATGGGTTCACTCGTTTTTTGACACTCCTTTGTATTGAGAGAGGTGTTCTGTTGCCCCACCACCACCATCTCACTCCCTGAGTCTGGGCTGGTTCTGGCACTGTGTGGACCAGTAGTTTATGGCAGAAGCGGTGCTTCATCAGGCTTTAAAGAAGCCGCAGTATCTTCTTAGAGCACTACTGCAGGGAAGCCAGTTGCCATGTAATAGACACAGCTGCCCTGAGACCTCCATGTTGTGAGGAAGTCCGAGCTAGCTATGTGGAGCTGTGGGGAGAGGCAAGCTCAGAGAGCTCGGCTGGCGGTCATTCCACTGAGTACCAACAGCTGAGAGAAAAGGCTCTCGTTATTTCATGTTGACTGGGAAAGGCCTCTCTGAAGAAATAAAATTTAGTATGAGACCCAGAGGACGAGAAGGATTTTGACATACAAAGACCAAGTAAACGAGTATTTTAGGCAGTGGAGAGAAATGTTTAAAGATCCAGAACTAGGGCAGTTCTTGGAGTGTCCAGGAGCTGAGAGCCGACCACTGTTCCTGGAGCATGAGGAGTAGAGAGAGCTGAAGATCCGGGCGGTCAGAGAGACAGGAACCAGATCAGCCAGGGCCTTGCACGCCATGGCAAGGTGTGTAAATTGTGTCCTAGGTAGAGCGGGAAACCCTTAATAATTTTGGACATGATAGAAACATGATGTGTATTGAAACCTAATAGGATCTGTTGCTGCTATGCCAGCTCTTGGTACAGCTCCATGACTGTGTTCACTGAGACGGTTCTGTACAGAGAACAGTAACCAGCTCATATTAGGTGTTAAAAAAAAAAGAGAACGAATGATTCAACAAAATGGATTAGACAGGGATGGGTAAACACAGGAAGACCAGTGAGGGAGGCACTGCAATAATCCAGGTGGAAAATGGCCAGTCTGGACCGAAGTAGGTGGGTGGCGGTGAAGAGAAGAGGATCGTGTTGGGAGGCAGTGAGAACTCAAGCTCCTGCTCTGAGATTACCCTCATATGACCTTGTAGAAGTCAAACCCTGAGGCTTGATTTCTTCACCTGTAAAATCTCAAATCTACATTGATAGTGTGAGACTCTCATGAGAAAATATAAGCAAAAGCACTTTTCCAAATCCAGTGTTGAAAATTCATGCAAGGAGGCATTGCTATTATTACTGCATCATTTCCTTAGGACTTAATGGATTGGCCAGAAATATAGCCACTTGTTTTCTGGGTTATTGAGTGTAAGAATCAGGCACCCCCCCGTCTCGGAGGCTGGCACCACGGTTTCATGGGCTCTTTTATCCTGAATCCCTGCCGATGCCATGAAAAGCCAGGAATCTCCTTCTGTACCAGAAAGCCTTTCCTGTTAGAGCAGTCATTCTCAAACTTGAACACATCCAGACTCACCAGGAAGGCTTGCTAAAATGCAGACTGTTGGGGGGGGTTGCATCCCCAGAGCTGCTGATGCAGCAGGGGAAGAGGATTGAGAATTTGCATTTTTTATTATCTTATATTTTTACATTTAATCACTGTACATTTTCTAAGCATACAAAATTATTTTCCCAGCATGAATGCACTACACTGCCTCTTAGTCTAGCCAACAATATTACCGTTCACATTATCCTCATCAGATAATTTTGTGTCTGCCGAATGTTTTGCTTTTTTCCCCTTGATGCTCTCCCTCCTACCTGCCCCCTCCCCACTACTCAGCCAGGAAAAGCAGGGGAGTTGGCATTTCTCTTGGTGTCAGGCACGGCTGAGCTGCTATTCCGAGGGCCACCCTAGAGCTGCCTAGAGGAGCATGCACTCCGTTTCCTGTTTTGATTAAATGGTCTCATCTATCTTTCAGATGAGTTACCAGGAAAATTCAAGAATCAACAAGAAAAATGTTTTGCAAGTTTTTAACATGAGACCTAGTTGTGCTTGTTTTAAATGTCTGATAGGTTATTAAAGCATGGAGACATGGGGCCAGGAGATGGTGTAGCGGATATGTCGCTGGACTCCCACATGGCCAACCCCGGTTCAAGTTCCCTACCAGGTGACTTGAAATTCACGTGTGCCCAAGACCCTGGGAGCAGAATGGAGGTGAAGAGAGCACCGTTTCCATCTCCCCGGGCGTGATTTCTCACTTTTTCTCTCGAGAGAGAGAGAGCTCATGTGCCCTATGGCAAAAACCTAAAAAAATAAGAGTTAATGCAAACAAGCACTCAGAGCCCCAGCTGGCACAGTGCGTGTGACAATGCTGCCTGTTAGCATTATTATTCCCATGCGTGATTCATGTGAGTGGTTGTTTTAGGTTTCCACATAAAAACTGGCAAAAGTAAAATTCACCTCTGAAAAATTATAGGACTGTAGGGCAAGTATTTGAGGAACAGACCTCGCCCAGCTTCATCTACCTTTTAAACTTATATTTTTCTCAGAACTCAATCACCTCACTTCAGTTTAACATATTTATTGTAATGACTAACATGACTCAGTATGCCACTTTCAATCTCTTTTTTTTTTCTTTTAAGAGAGATTTTTGCTATAGGGCACATGTGTTTGCCAGAGAGACAGAAAACAAGAAATCCCCTTATGGGGGGGATGGCTACACCACAATCTCTTCTCCTCCATTCTCTTCTTGGGATTTTGGGCACACACACATGACTGGCATGAGTTTTAAGCTGCTGGGTCCAGGACTCAAACCGTATTGTCAACTAAGTGGGAGTCCAGCGAGGTAACCTTTACGCCATATGCTGGTCCCTAAGTCCCTTAAACAAGGCAGAGCCTGTGTGTAAATAGCTCTCCACTCATTCATTCAGCCCCTCCTGGAGCAATCAAGTGCTTCAAGGTCAAGATCTCCAGGCTGGCTTCTTTAGGAGCCTGGTTGTCACTGCTTTGCATTACCGAGCACCTTAAAAACATTAATACCAGGAAACCATCTACGCAGACCCTGTACAGTGAATGATATTGATAACAGTAAGCCACGTAGTACGAGAACCATATACAAGAAAACAGCTGCTTTACACTTATTTCGTAGAATATAATCTACAAAATCAAGATGCTGTTCAACTTTGCTACCTTTTTCTTGCAAACATGTTCTTGACCTTCTTCCAACAAAACAGGCTTCACACAGTCTTTGTAGCACTCACTCTTTCAAAACACAGTTACCGAGTGCCAATGTATGCCACACTTTGTGCAGGGTATCAGGGCGGTGACAGTACTCAAGAGCCAGCTGTCCTCCAGTACAGCATATATACATAGGAAACTAGAAATGGAAAATTATTGACGATAACATGTATGATTAAGCCACTATACAGTATATTCTGGATGGGAAATCATATTTTGTATGCTATGACAATGCTTAGGGAATGAATGTAAATTAATTAATTAAAAAAATGTTTCAGAAGAAAATTACAGTGGACTTGTCACAAGAAAATAAATAAATAAATAAATAAATAAATAAATAAGTTAAAAAAAAATAAAAGAATCTAGTCAGCAGACCCATAAAGAGGCAGTCAGACCATACCACACGATGCATGAGTGATACAACTGAACGGCGTGCAAGACACCCTGCGTGCCAGGCGCTAAGTGCTTTCTGCGTGAATGGTCTCTCGCCCCTCACACAGGCCCTGGGAAGGAGGAGCTACCATATTTCTCACTTTGTAGTTGAGGAAACTGAAGCTCAGAGGCCCCAAAGTCATGCTGTGAGTAAGAGGCAGAGTCTGGCTCAAACTCCGTAGGTCTAACTCCATGGCCACAGCCTCAACCTCCCTGTGATACTGCTTTTCTGTGCAACTTATCATGAAGGCAAGTTGAGGGGAGAATGTTTTGAGGGCCCTTTGGATCCAGTGATGCAAAAAAATAACTTTGGACAGGGAAAAATAATTAGCAAGGGGAGAGAAGGGCAGGACCTTAGCGAAGCAGGTTAGGTGGCAGAATTAGAGAGCATTCTGGGTATGGAACCATGGGTTGAGGAAAGGCTGAACAAGCAGCCTGCAATAATGACCTATAGAGCTGTTGGAGGGTGGCCACTGGAGCAAATTGCACTGCCAGCCCCCAGGAGACCAGCAGGCCCCACACAGGTAGCAGTTTTATATAAGGATCAAAATCAGCACTTTCCGTACAGTTCATAAACAGAAGCATGAACTACAAGACCTGAGGCCTGAGGAGGCCCTTGCCTTAGCCTGAGCATGAAAGAAGAGAACAGATTTGCAGGGAGGCATTGTACGAGAAGCCCGTATCTGCTTGCATTCTGTGCTTTAGTGTTAGATATGTGATACAGAGGCTTTCTTAATTATCTTCCATGTCTGAATTAAGGCCCTAGCCCTACTGCTACATAACATATCACTCCAAAACCTAGTAGCATAAGCAACTGCCAAGTTATGAAGCTCACACTTTTGCAAGTTAGGACATCATACTGGAGCCATTTGGCTGGAATAACTTAATCAGGACCATATGTCCGTGACCTTGGTCAAAGATCCAGCTGAACTCCAGAGGTCTTCACATTGCATAAGCTATGGTTGAATATCCAAGATGGTTTCTTCTCTCAGGTGCTTGGCTGGAAGAACTGGAATGGCCAGGGAATCCTGGGACCCTCTCTCCCCAGATCCCCTTGTGCTTCATCATCACACGGTAGTCTCAGGTCAACCACATCTACTACGTGGCTGCTGGCTTCCACTAGGGCAAGTGGTCCCAGAGACAACACTGCAATTTCTGTAAAGCCTCAGCGAAGCGTCACTTCCACCATGTTCTCCTGGCCAACCTACTCAAAACCAGCCCAGATTCAAGGGAAGCGGGGGGACATAAACACCTCCTCTCAAGAGAAAGTGGTGTCCAAGAATTTGTAGACAAGTCAGTCCAGCAAAGGGTCCTTCCTACAGCCTCTATGGACACCCTGTACTTGCCTCATCATGACATTCAAACTGAACTGTCCCTGCCCAGTCCTAGTTACACTAGGACCCCAGAGACTGGAACAGACTCACAATAAAGTTGTCTAGTGAATTAAAATTAAGAAATGTTGCCTAATATTGTAGTTACCTCCAAGAGTTCCAAGAAATGGGAAACAATTCACCCAGATATGATACCTAAATGCAATCACTAAAATTTTACCAAGGAAGGTGCCATAGAAATGTATAGATATTTCTACTTATAGACACATTACATATACACAAAAATGTGGTGGGTTTGTAGTTGTATGCCAGGACAGAAATACTTACAATGACATTTAATAACTCTCTGTTTAGATAGCACTTTCCAGGTGTCCAGCAATGTTAAGTCACAAGAATCACCTCAGCACAGAAAGTTGAGGTCTATTATGAGCTGAATTGTATCCCTCCCCTAAATTCATATGCAGAAGACCTCTCAGAAGGCATCTCAGAGTGTATTTGGAGACAAAGCCTTTAAAGAGATAATTAAGTTAAAATGAGGTCATTAGGACAATCCTTAATCCAGTGTGACGGGTGTCCTTGTAAGAAGAGGAAATGAAGATTCAGATAGGTACAGAGGGGAGACAGTATGAAGTCACAGGCAGAAGAAGGCTGTCTGTCAAGAGACAGCAGAAGAAAGCCACTATGCCAACACCTTGGTTCAAACCCCTACCCTCCAGAACTATGAGAAGTTTAATTGTCATTATTTAAGCCACCCATTCTGTGGTACTTTGTCATGGCAGCCCTGGCTGACTAGTTACAAAGTTCCAGAAGCTCTGGACAGTAAGAACCTCGAACAGCAAAGGAATCTCACCTCCTTCTCTGTCACATGCCTTGGGGATGAAAAGAGGGCTATCATTCTTACCTAGATCCACAGAAAGCTGCATCCTCCCACAGGAAATCCTAGACAGCAAAAGGACTGACAGGGCTCTCTAGACAACATTCTAGAATGCTGACAAGATGAGGAACTGCCCCCAAAATGTCAGAGGCACCAAGTCCCATAACTATGCGTAATCTGAGCTTGAGCTATTTTATTTGTTCGATAAAGAAACAATGAGTTTAGGATGAGAAGGTTTGAGGACACTGGGCTAAACATGGGGGCAGGGAGGGGATTCTTCCAGTATAGAGAGAACCCTGCCAGTAACACGTTCCTACAAAGGGAATCGAGTTGAAGTTCCTCCCTGGACTACGAGACAGAAAGCCAGCTCTGCCCTGCTCTGGCTCCGGAAGTCATACTGCCCCCCCAACTCCCACCACTCCCATCATCCACACTATTGCTACAAGCAGGTGCTCCACTCCAAAGTGGGGTGAACAGGAAAGTGGTATTACTTTAGTTTTCTGTGGCTGACGACAGAAAAGAGGTATTACTTTCGTTTTTCTGTGGCTGTTGTAGCAAAGGGCTACAAACTGGGCAGCTTAAAAGAACAGAAGTGTATTCCCTCACAGTTCTGGAGACCAGAAGTCCAAATCAGTTTCACTAGGCTGAAAGCAGGGTGTCAGCTGTGCAGTGCTCCCCCTAGAGGCTCAACGGAATCTACTCCTTGTCTGTTCAGCATAGGGTGGCTCCCTGAATTCCTTGACTTGTGGCCACATCACTTCAATCTCTGCCTCTGTGATCCCTCCACCTCCTTTCTCTGTCTCTGTGTTTAATCTTTCCTTTATCTCTCACTCTCTTTCTCATATAAAAACACTTAGGGTCCACTTAGAAATTGAAGATATTGTTCCAATCTCAAGACCCTTAACTACATCACATCTTCAAAGACCCTCTTCCCATTTGTGATATATTTACACACATACAAATTTACAAATTTTATAACATATTTCATTGAAAAAATAAGGTGACATTTACAGGTTTCAGGCATTAGGACCTGATATCTTTAGGGGCCATGGTTCAACCTACTACAATCATCTCAGCCTTTGTCTTGGAAACAGGACTCTACCACTCCTAGGGTTGTTTATTCACAAAGGCTATTTTCAAGGCTGCTTGAAGATGCTCATGTTAAGGATACACATAACTTATGTTTCTGTGTTTGCAGCTGGCTGAATACTAAAACGCCAGTTGCTCCAATGACATGACTCTAAACATCTTCCACTCATGTCACACCTGCATTTCTTGTCTTTTACTTATTATTGACTGGCTGGCTCAAGGATAGAGCTCAGTGTGTGTAGTCCAAATAGACTCAGGTGTGAACTAATAAAAGCACTGGAATTCTTTCAAAAGTGCTCTTGAAATACACAGAAACTCAAAAGAAGGGAACACCCAACACCCACAGACTGAGGGAGAGGATTTTAAATGTGTGATTTTCACTAAAATGTGTCAGAATGTGCTGCATCCATTTGACTACAGCTGGAAAATGTAGTCAAGAAGCTTCTTCACATATGGATCTGGATTAGATTTGTCCAATAGGGAGACTCGCAGGAAAAGGGAAGAAGTCATTATTCTCTGAAGGTTGCAGTGGGCAGGTATGTAGGCAGATTCTAATGTGGCTTCCGGTTCTTTTTCTAACTCGGATCTCAACAAATGAGAAGCCCACAGCAAACCCCAGCAGCAACCGTGTCCCAGATTCGGCACAAGCCCCATCTGAAGGGCCACTTCAGGAACCAGACAGGCACACACTGGGGATTTCCTGGGAGCTCTGGCCCGCCTATTGTGCCAGGGCTTTGGAGGATTGGGCTTAGTGACTGTGTCTCTGATTTTTGATCATCCTTTCCAGATACTCGTTTCTGGGGCACCTCGCTCTCCACAAAGCTCCTCACAGCTGACCCTTTCCTCACAATACTTTGAGCGGCCCTGCTGCCCTCCCTGAACCTCCGCTGAGATACAGAAATCGGCTTTCCTACCCACAGTCCAGCTGCCTGCCGGTAAGTCTATTAGGGTTTCTCAGTGGTTAGTCCAAAACTCCAGCACTTCACAGATAGGAGAGGAGTCTCCCCTCAGCCCCACCCCTTTATTTATTTCCATTTGTTATAGGGCATATGTGTTCTCCAATGTGAGAGACAGAGCAAGAGAAAGAAAGGGAAAGTGAGAAAGCACCCTCTCACCCCAGGGGTGATGGCCACACCACAATCCCTTCTCCAAATTCTCCTCTTGAGATTTTGGGCACACCTGCTGCCTGGTGTGCTTTTCAAGTGGCCAGATGCAGTACTCAAACCACAAAGTTGGCTATGTGGGTTCCAGCCACCTTAACCACAATACCACCCAGCTGTTTCCTAAGAGGAGTGTTTAAAACAAAAATTCCTAACAAACAAAAACACATACATGTAGCACACACAAAAATGAAAAGTTACCTGCTGATGATAATGTATATGGTAATGTCTTTGACTTGACTTATATGCACTGTATTCGTGATAGAAAAAACTGTGGGGCCAGTAGGTGGTGTGGGGGTTAGTGTGTGGGACTCCTACGTGGCCAACCGCAGTCTGAGGCCCAGACCCGGTGACTTGCTTTTTACTTTCCCTCTCTCTCTAGTGAGTACATGTATTCTGTAGCAAATTGAAAAAAATAATAATAAATATTTTTAAAATCATGTTGTACACTATAAAGATATACAGTGATTAAATGTAAATTTAAAAGTTTTAAAAAGGATGGCACACATGCATAGCATAGCAGCAGCTGCACTAGTGACTTCTGTATGTTTCTGCTGCCCCTATTCATTGTACTTTGTTTCCCTTTTTTTTTTTTTTTTTTTTTTTTTTGAGAGAGAGATTTTTGCTACAGGGCATGTGTGCTTGCCTGGGAGACAGAAACAGACAGAGAGACAGAAAGCGAGAAATCACCCCTTGGTGGGGATTGCCATGCTGCAATCCCTTCTCCTCCAGTCACCTCTCAGGATTTTGGACATGCACATGTATCCGGCATGAGTTTCAAGCCACCAGGTCTAGGACTTGAACCGCCGTCAACTACATGGGAGTCCAGTGGCATGAGCATTACACCATCTGCTGTTCCCTTTGTTTCCTTTTCTTATTTGATTTATTTCATTGAATGTCTTTTGTAGTCTGCCTGTTTATTTTTGGATACAGTCAAATCTTAAATGAATATAATAAAAAATATATACATACAAGTTACTGAGCTCTACTTCAGATCTACTGAATCAAAATCTCGAGTCATGGGACCCTAGATTCTGGATTTTAATTCTGCATTCAAGCATGTCAGGTGACTCTTATGTAAGTACAAGTTAAAATGATTATTTTAGTGCTAAACAGCTTCTGAGATCATTGAGAACAGTAGTTCAGGGTACACGTAGTATCAACAAATGTTAAGAAAAATTATGTTGAGCTAATTAGACTGCACTTACACAACATAATATAAAATATTTCATAACGTAAGTTTTTCTCATTGAAGACATTCTTTTTTTTTTGAAGCTGAATTCTCATCTTTTATTTGACTAGGAGCTAATTTTTTTTTTAATTTTTATCTTTTATTTTTCTTTCTCAGATCAATTAAATTCACATTTTACATAAAGTCCCCATTATGTTGTATACAATATACATACATATATATATATATAGTTCTCAACAGAGAACTCTACATTTTTTTGGTGTTAAATGTTTCTTCCCTTTGCCCCTCATGCCCACTCTCCACCACCCACTCCCCTCCCCTGCAGCCTCTGGCATCCACATTCATCCTTTCCACTATCATATCTTCAGATCTTTCTCCCTTTGCCAGAGTGCTTTTTTTTTTTTTATCATTGCACATCTTTACAGTGTACAACATGGTTTTTCCCAGCATGAGTACAGTGCACATCAGTCAAGACAATATTACCATATACATTATCAACAGACAACTTTTCATTTTTGTGTCTATTAAGTGTGTTGTTTGCTCCCTGAATCCCTCCCCTCCGCCCTCCATCACTCACCCCCATCACCTCTCCCACACTGTCTCCAGCATCTGCAGCTGTCATCCCTGCCACCATACCCTCCAGTTCCCTCAGTTTTTTCTTTCTTTCTTTTTTTTTTCAATTATCAGCTCATACAGTCTTCAACAACAGGAAGCACAGATTCTACTCAGGGTTGGATTAAGGGTGCGTCCCGTGCAGTTCCGCACCTGCAGGTGAGTCTCCATGGAACAGAGTTTCAGGAAAGCGGCTCTGTTAAGCAGAGATGGTTATCAGTTGATGCGGCACAGCATCCAACCTGTGACCACCGGGAATGGTGCTGTGGGGATCTGCAGCGCGAGTCATCCTCGGGCATCTGGCCTCCCCAAGAATGGCAGAATAGTTCCTGTTCTTCCCTGAGGTAATGCAGGGCTGGCAACCATCATCCTCTCACTGTCCATAGGCAGAGACAATCCTCCCATACAATATATTTCTCAATTGGTTTAAGACAGCTTAAGTTTCTTTCTGTTGCTTATAGTTGCAAGTTCTTAATCCTTGTTTTTGGCTTCAGCTTGCCGCCCGCGGCTGGCGGCCACTCGCAGGCGCAGGCCCGGCTGCCATGCACAGGTCCGGGGGCCACGTGCAGGCGCAGGCCCGGCAGCCACGCTCAGGCCCGGCGGCCATGCTCAGGCCCGGCGGCCACACACAGGCTCAGGCCCGGCGGCCACGCTCAGGCCCGGCGGCCACCCGCAGGCCCGGGGGCCACACACAGGCCCGGCGGCCACGCGAAAGCACAGGCCCGGCAGCCACGCACAGGCCCAGCAGCCACGCTCAGGCCCGGCGGCCACTTGCAGGCGTAGGCCCAGCTGCCATGCGCAGGTACGGGGGCCACACGCAGGCCTGACGGCCACGCACAGGCGCAGGCCCAGCGGCCACGCGCAGGCCCAGCGGCCACGCACAGGCCCAAGGGCCACACTGAGGCCCGGCGGCCACTCGCAGGCCCGGGGACCACACGCCGGCCTGGCGGCCACACACAGGCACAGGCCCGGCGGTCACACACAGGTCCACGGGGCCACACTCAGGCCCGGCGGCCACGCGCAGGCCCGGGGACCGCGCGCAGGCCCGGCGGCCACACACACAGGCCCGGCGGCCAAGCATAGGCGCAGGCCCGGCCGCAAAGCTCAGACCCGGCGGCCATGCGCCGGCCGGCCCGGAGGCCCCGCGCCGGCCCGGCGACCACGCACTGGCTCGGCGACCACGCTCAGGCCCGGTGGCCGCATGCAGGGGCAGGCCCGGCGGCCAGGCGGCAGGCGCCGTCCTGGCGGCCACGCGCTGGCCTGGCAGCCACCCACCAGCCCCCAGCGCGCGAATGCGAGCAGGTCCCCGCGCCACCTCCCGCCCACCCGCCCGGCCAAAGAAAGGAAGGATGGCTACCTCGGCTGATCCACGCCGCCAGCCCGCGTCGACGCCAAGCGCGGGACACACCCAGCGCCAGAGAAGCAGCGGGGGCTGGGCGGTCTGGACCGCGGCACATGGAGCAGAGCCCCGGCCGGGCCAGCACGCAAAGCAGAGCCCCGCACCCTGGGCCACCCGGCGCAGGCGGCAAGACATTCTTTTTAATTAATTTATTAACAGTCATTTACTGACATCAATACAAAATGAGTATACAAAATGAGATTTTCCATCCAGTATGCATAACTATACGTGTTATCATCAACAAATAATTTTCTATTTCGTATTCTTTATGTATTTTGCTTTTTATTTCCCCCCTTGATTCCCTACCTCTCACTCTCTGCCAATTACCCACCTTCTTGCATACTATCTCTTGTATGTACGGTTGTTTTCCATGACCTTTTTTTCACATTTTATTGCTTCATTAAATATCTTAATTAATTTAAAGAATTTTAATAGAAAGCACAGCTGATATATACATATTTATGAATGCATGTCTGACTTTAAATGTAAACTTCAGTGAGTAAAGTGAACATACTATAAAGTAGCACCTCACTGGGGCTAAATAGCTTACGGCAGTCATTAAATAGGTATTAATAGGTATTTTTAATGCATTTTTTAATTTCAAAAAAAGTTTTAGTTTTAATAGATCAAAATTTAAAAATGTTAAGAGAAATTCGCTTAAAACATAAAGCCAGGAAAAAGGTTAGGATTCAGTTCAAATAGTAGGTAGATGAACCCATCAACACTTCAAGAGAAGACAAAAATCCTTAAATATAGAAATCAAAGCATCAAAGAAAATCAGTAATGTTTTAGCCTAAAGTAAAAAAAGAAATTATATTTCACTAGTTCAGACTCACATAATTAATCTCTCTTCTATTGAATTTGTAGTGTTCCTGTGGTCTGATCTTTCCATTTAAACTCTGAAAGTTAACATTCAACTCTAGACTTGTCTCTACCATTGGACTGGCCATTTTCTTGGTTGTTTCTTGTACTCTTATTTCTGTGTGTCTGACTTTAGTTTTCCTGGTCTAGCACTCCCTTCAGCACTTCTTGGAGAGCTGGTCTGGTGTTGGTAAATTCTTTCAAGTTTTGTTTATCTGAGAATGTTTTTGTCTTTTCTTCCCATATGAAAGATAATCTTGCTGTGTATAGAATTCTTGGTTAAAATTGTTTTTCACTTAACACTTTGACTATATTTTCCCATTCTTTCCTTGCTTGCATTATTTCTGATGAGAGATCTGACATTAGCCTTATGGGATATTCCTTTGAAAGTAACTTGACATTTCTCACTTGCCAATTTTAATATCTTGTCTCTGTCTGTGGTTTTGATCAATCTGGCTATGATGTGCCTTAGGGAAGATCATCTTGGTTTGATTCTATGTGGGATTCTTTGTATTTCTTGGGTCTGAATATTTGAGTACCTCTCTTAGGTTTCGAAAGTTTTCTTCCAGGGTTTCATGGAATAGATTATCATTGCCCTTATTAGTGTCTTCATCCTCTGGGATACGGATGATCTGGATGTTTGGGCATTTAATGGTATCTAGTATTACTCATATATTATTCTTATTTTGGGGGGTTATTTTCGCAGTCTTTTTGGTGAATTTTTCTAGGTTAGATCTTCTGCATGATCTAATCTGCTTTTGATATTTTCAAGAGAAGTTTTGATTTCCTGTATTATAGCTTTCATCTCACAATTCCGTTTTATTTTTTATGATGTGTATCTCCTCCTTCAGATTGTGCAATAACTTCACCTCCTGGAACTTGGATTCTCTTTACTCCTGCAACTTCTGGAGTTTGTTATCTCTATTCTCTTGAATCTGTTAGCTTTTTCACTATGGCTATTTTAAATTATTTATCTGACATTTCCATGAGCTGTATTATATTCTTTGTGGAGAGAGAGGAATTATTCTTTTCCATTAGAGGAGAGATACTTTCTTGGTTTTTCATATTTCTTATGCCTCTGCAGTGGTTTCTGGTCATCTGATGGATTATACATTTTTTCCCATTTTTTGGAGTTAAGTCTGAGCATTCAGAGGCAGAAGGAACTGACCTGCAGTCTGTAAATAGTACCACTTTTCTCCCTTTGCACAGCTGATTCAATGAAAATTGAGAATTAATCATACCCTAAAGGTATTCAGATATTTGCCTACTGAGTATTTAGACCTGTCTAGAAAATCAGTGTGTGGAGGCTGAACAGAAAAGTGAGAAAGGTAAAAAGAAAAGGAATAGAAAAAAATGAAAGAAAAGAAAAAAAGACAAGAACAAAAAGAAAAAGGGAAAAATTTTTTTGTAAAATATGAAAACCATGTAACGTGCTAGTGTGCCAGGTGAATGGGGCCACTCAGAATTCAAATATCGATGGCTGCTGATTGGCTTATCCTATGGGAGCAGGAGGAAAGGAATGAATTAGAAAGACAAAAGAGCAGTGGAGGGCTAAGTTTAATTTTTAAAAAAAATTAAAAATAGAGAGAGATGGAAAGAGACAGAGAGAATAAATAGGGTGCTCTAACCTAGCTTCTGGCTAGACCTGGGGAACAGAAGGGTGAAGTCTGGGCAGAGTATCTTCGGTGGTCAAAATCCAGTCATTGAAGACATTCTAAAATCTCCAACTTTTAGCAGAGAGCTAAGTAAGGGACAGGTATGGCCTGAGGTGGTCATGCAAGTGCAATCATTTGTCCATTTCCTGAGTCATTGGACAATCACCGACCACTTCACATAGACATGTGATCAGTTGGAGTAACCGAGATCATCTGTGGCCCTGGTGGCCTGAGCACCCCAGTGTAGACGGCGTGAATGTGGTAACAGCTCTCACGTATGGGAAGCTGACCACACACCACTTACATGTGTCATTTCCTTAACAACCTCAAAGAGATAAACTCTCATTATGCTCATTTTTCAGGTAAGAAAGTGAAGGCTTGAAAAGTGTGAGACTAAATGTCACCTTGACCTCCTACACTCTCTGACTTCCATCCTGTCCCGCAGAATGATGTAACCAGTCATGGTTTACAGGCACCTTAGGTGTGAGGGTAGAAACTGCAAAGTGCACAGGAATAATCTAGACCATAAAGCAACTGTGGAACAATTGTGAACTCTTATCAATATCCTTTCCACTGCCTGAAATTTGATAGTGACGAAGCAGAATTACTTCATTGCCCCACAAATCTGAAAACAAATGCTTTATTCTTTCTATTAATAAAGGTAACGCTGCAGGACATCCTGACCCCCATGCTCCCCGTGGCAGGTGACAGCAGGCAATCTGGGTATGTAGCAGCAAGAGTCCGGTCTCTGCTGCAGAAGGCCTGAAGCAATGAGCGTAGAGGTGCTGTTCGTCTTGGGGTCCTAAGTTTAACATCAAAAATCTTTCTTCCTGTTAGAGGAGAAGGTCCCTGTTGGAGAGAAGAGACTTCTGTGATCTGTGTAAACCTGGGTCCGAAGTTCGAGATCTCACTGCTCTCTCCCAGCATACCCTAATGACAATAAAAACTAGTAGGTTCTAAGAAAAGTCACGACACATTTTTCTATGCAAAAATGCATCATGACTTTTCTGACAACCCAATATTAATAAATTATAAGTAAAAATGTTAAAATTACTGGTTACCACAAGATGGCTTTTTTTCCCTTTCTTTATTCTTTTTCTTTTCTTTTTTATTTTTTTTCATATGTGTGTATTTTGTAGGCTCTGGAAACCCCAGCAGGCCATAACTGTGAGACAGAAGACTTTCAATCCGGGACCAGTGATCCAGCCACGTGAGGCTTCCAAGGAGCTCCTGAGGCGCCTACATATCAGACTCCCAGGACCACCACCAGAATTCAGACAGAGCACTCCCAAGCCCTTCCTGACGGAGCTTCTCCTCGGGTTCCCAGTCACCATGACGAGCACAATGAAGCAAAGCACTGGGTACAGACCCCAGATTCTGTTACTCTGCCAGGCACCCCTCGAATAAGAGCCCTTATGCATCCGGAGTCCCACCTGGTTCCAGCCTCTGAGAGTGAGGTCTTGGCCTTCTCTAGGTTTTCAGTGCTGATCAACCTCCTTGCTCTTTTGTTTGTTTGTTTAAATTTCTTGCCATAGAGCACAAGCACTGGCCAGAGAGAGATGGGAGAGAGGGAGAGAAATCATCCCCCAAAGGGGATGGCTATGCTGCAATCTCTTCTCCTCCATTCTCCTTTTGGGATTTGGGGGGTGTACGCATGCATGCCCAGCATGTTTTTCAGAACTCCAGGTCTGGAATGTGAACTGCAGTCAGCCGTGTGGTACCCAGAACTGTAATCACCATGACACCTGCTAGTCCTGTCCATTTATTTTTAATTGATATAATCCTGTTATACCACTGTCCTAGACTCATATTCCCAATCTCAAACACTGCCTAAAACACACCAAAATGGCCACTGCCTTCACCCACTGAGCTTGAGTGTCACTCAGGGTCACCTTGGTGGAGTTTCCCTAAGACCGCAGTAACACAGTGGGCAGATTTGTCCAGACAGAAACTCCCCATCCTCCCCTAGTTTCCTGACAAGTCAGCTTCTTCTTCTTTCTTCCCTGTGTTATTCTTTTTTCTTTTTTCTTTTTTTTTTTTTTTTTTGGAGAGGTTTTTGCTATAGGGCGCCTGCGCTCGCCAGAAGACAGAGAGAGACAGAGAGACAGAAAGCGAGAAATCACCCCCCAGGGGGGATGGCCACGCCTCAATCCCTTCTCCTCCATTCTCCTCCCGGGATCTTGGGCACGCATGCACACGCGCCCGGCGTGAGTTTAAGCCACCGGGTCTGGGACACGAACCGCAGTCGACTACGTGGGAATCCAGCGACATAGCCATTACGCTTACTGCTGGTCCCCCTGTGTTATTGTTGTATGCCTTCTGTTAGATATACTTATATTAGTCCCTATTTGATGGGTGGTTGATGTTTTAACACATAGAAGTCAAATTAAGATTTTTACCATGAACTGAATTGTATCCCCAAAATTCATATATTGAAGCTGTAACCTCCAATGTGATTGTATTTGAAGATAAGACTTTTAGGATGTAGGTGAGATGAAATGAGGTCATATGATCAGGGACCTAATGCAGCAAGACTGATGTCCTTGTGATGAGGAAGAGAGCTGCCCTGCCCCTACCACCTGGCCCCAAGCACACACGAAGGGAAGTCCACGCAATGACGACAAGAAGGCAGCCCTCTAAGCCCAGAAGAGAACCTTCCCCAGAGCCTGACCAAGCTGGCACCCCAATGTCAGATTACAGAGCACAAGAAGGTAAATTTCTGTCATTTAAGTCACTCAGTCTATGGTACTTTGATATGGAAGCCCAAGTAGACTTAGACAGACTCCTTCAAAATTATAATAAACTAAGCCATGAAAATACACCACAAGTGCTACGGTATAGGTGAAGACTGGACAGTACTGAACAAGACAGCTTTCCAGAAGACATGATGTCCAAGGCTGAATCCTAAAGCACAAAAGAAGGGGAAATTATCTTCAAAGGAAGAGTGGCCATGCACATGGAAATTATCCTCAAAGGAAGAGTGGCCATGCACAAAGTCCAGAAAGTAAAAGAGACCATGGCTCCAGGGGGAACAACCAGGATTCCAACATGGCAGAAGAGTAGAATAAGGGCCAGCAGGTAGCATGGTGGTTAAAGGCGCTAGGTTCCCACATGTCTGACTGTGGTTCAGGTCCCGGATCTACTGACTTGCTTTCTCCCCTTCTCTTTCTGTCTTTCCCTGGACAAATTTTTAAAAATAATAATAACAAATGGAATTAAGTAAATATATAAATCTTAGTTAAAAAGTAGAGTAGAAAGAGATGAGTGACAAGAGGTGTGGATGGTGATAAGGACAGGGACAGGGACAAAGTGAATAGTCCTTGCAGGCCGTGCTGAGGACTAAAATTTATTTTGATAGCAAATATAAACCACCTGAAGAGTTTTAAACATGGGAACCAGCAGTTAGCGTAATGGCTATGTCACTGGACTCCCACATGGTTGACCGCGGTTCATGTCCCAGACCCGGTGACTTAAAACTCACGCCGGGCGCATGTGCGTGTGTGCCCAAGATCCCGAGAGAACAGAGGAGAAGGGATTGCGGCGTGACCATCCCCTCTGGGGGGTGATTTCTCGCTTTCTGTCTCTCTGTCTCTCTCTGTCTGTCTGGCAAGCGCATGCGCCCTATAGTGAAAAAAAAAAGAGTTTTAAACAGGAAATTGACAACATGAATGCATGTTTCAGAGAGGCAATGAAGAGTGAGAAGCATGTCCTTTTCAGAGGTCCTTTATTTTTTTCCTACAATGCACTCGCCAGAAAGACAAAGACAGCAACGCTGGACTCCCATATAGTCGACCATGGTTCGAGTCCTGGACCCGGTGGCTTATACTCACGCCAGGCGCATGTGCGTGCGTGCCCAAGATCCTGAGAGGAGAATGGAGGAGAAGGGATTGCAGCGTGGCTATCCTACCTGGGGGGTGATTTCTTGCTTTCTGTCTCTCTGTCTCTCTCTGTCTTTTTGGCGGGCACACGTGCCCTATAGCAAAACCTCTCCAAAAAAGAAAACAAAAAAAAAGACAAAGACAGCAAGACAGAAAGTGAGAAATCACACACACCACCACCCCAACCCACCCCACCCCCCACCCCCTGGGGAAGAGCCACACTGCAATCCCTTCTCCATTCTCCTCTCGTGATCTTAAGCACGCATGCACATGCACCTGGCGTGAGTTTAAGCCACTGGCTTGGAGACTCAAATCATGGTCGACTATGTGGGAGTTCAACAACGTAACCATTATGCCACCTGCTGGTCCCCAGAGGTCCTTTCATCAACAACAACAATCAACAAAATTAATTCAACTAAACTGTACAGAGGGTCTATTACAAGTCAGGAACATTTCTAGGTACCAGAAATACAGAAGTGTACAAAGTAGACCAAAAACAGTCCTGCTCTCACGAACCTATGTTCTACATGGAGATGTAGACTATAAATAAGCAGAGAAATATGTAATGTGTCAGATGCAATTAGAGTCCAGAAAGAGAGAGAGAGAGAAGGGGGTGAGGGTTATCCAGTGAGATAAGAGAACTCCTCAATAAAGAGACAGTGGTGCAGACACTAAGGAAGTGAGGAATGGACCACTAGAATCCGGGGCGGAGGGAGTAGCTGGTGTGAAGGTCTTTCTGGAGCTGTTTATTTCCAAATTAGACTCTATTTTTCTTCCAGACCACAATGATGCATCAGCTTTTCTCCCACTATTATCTGGGTTTTTTTTTTTTTTTTTTTTTGGCGAGGTTTTTGCTATAGGGCGCGTGCGCTCGCCAGACAGACAGAGAGAGACAGAGAGATAGAAAGCGAGAAATCACCCCCCAGAGAGGATGGTCACGCTGCAATCCCTTCTCCTCCATTCTCCTCTCGGGATCTTGGGCACGCACGCACACGCGCCTGGTGTGAGTTTAAGCCACCGGGTCCGGGACTCGAACCACGGTCGACTACGTGGGAGTCCAGCGACATAGCCATTACGCTAACTGCTGATCCCTCTCCTACTATTATCTGGAAAACCGTAATCACATGTCACCCTTGGATGCTAACATCAGGGCTGCAGCTGTTCCCTAGTGATCTGGAATGCCCAGGTCCAAATGCACGCTGAAACGGGGACACTGTACTCAAGTGCTTTGAGTTCTCGAAGAAATCTCCTATTAGGAGGAGTAGGAGGAGGAGAGTATAGAGTTTAATATCTAAGCTGGTCTTGATATTGTATTCATTTTCAGCTTTTCTTAAACTTGCTTTCCAAATAGCTGGTTAAGTTCACATAGCTGCACTTGGCTCTTTCAGGAATCTTTGCAAAATACAAAATATTTCACATAAATCTCCACTTACCCATAAATCACTATTCAATCCACATTAGGTATGGGTCACTGTCAAGGGGAAGGTCATCTGAACTTTAGAAGCTCTCATCCTCTAGCCTATAAAATGAAAACAAGTACATTCAGTGCTATTTACATTAATAACAATAATAACAACGGAGTTTTCAGGGTGAATAGGTACAACTTTCATAATTAGTGTAGGAAGAATTTTTAAAACCCAAAGTCAGTACTGAGGAGGTAAAGAGGCATTTAGTAGTTTCTCTCACTCTCTTTTTTTTAAAGAAGAGATTTTTGCTATAAGGCATGTGCGCTCACCAGAGAGAGACAGAGAGACAGAAGGCGAGAACTTATCCCCCAAGGGGTATGGCCACACTGCAATCCCTTCTCCTCCATTCTCCTCTTGGGATCTTGGGCACACACGCACACACACCTGGCATGAGATTTAAGCCACTGGGTGTCAGACTTGAACCACAGTCAACTACATAGGAGTCCAGTGACCTAACCATTACGTCATCTGCTGGTCCCAAGAGTCTCTCTCTCTCTCTCTCTCTCTCTCTCTGTATGTGCATAACGGTAACATTCAAAATGAGAAACATCATGCCACCAAGTTTTTTTATAGGATAATTGTTTTTCTTTCTGTAACTCTTACAAATCTACGATGAGCTAGATTGTGATGCCCTTTGCTAGACCACCCTAAACTGCAACTGCCTTGTGGTGCAGCAAAGATCTCCAGACACCTACTCTTTCCAGTCTTTTTCCCTCTCATTCAGACACCAACATCCAACAAATCCCTGGAACGTGAAAACTTAGACTCATTCCCGGCAGCCCTCTCAGTGTTAGGTCTGTACACGTGTCTGTCACTGCTACAGGTGTGTCACTGCAGGGGCTGCACGGGCCTCGCTGTGCAGGGGCTACAGGGTGTGTCACTGCAGGGGCTGCACGGGCCTCACTGTGCAGGGGCTACAGGGTGTGTCACTGCAGGGGCTGCACGGGCCTTGCTGCACAGGGGCTACAGGTGTGTCACTGCAGGGGCTGCACGGGCCTTGCTGCACAGGGGCTACAGGGTGTGTCACTGCAGGGGCTGCACGGGCCTCGCTGTGCAGGGGCTACAGGGTGTGTCACTGCAGGGGCTGCACGGGCCTCGCTGTGCAGGGGCTACAGGGTGTGTCACTGCAGGGGCTGCACGGGCCTCGCTGTGCAGGGGCTACAGGGTGTGTCACTGCAGGGGCTGCACGGGCCTCGCTGTGCAGGGGCTACAGGGTGTGTCACTGCAGGGGCTGCACGGGCCTCGCTGTGCAGGGGCTACAGGGTGTGTCACTGCAGGGGCTGCACGGGCCTCACTGTGCAGGGGCTACAGGGTGTGTCACTGCAGGGGCTGCACGGGCCTCGCTGTGCAGGGGCTACAGGGTGTGTCACTGCAGGGGCTGCACGGGCCTCGCTGTGCAGGGGCTACAGGGTGTGTCACTGCAGGGGCTGCACGGGCCTCGCTGCACAGGGGCTACAGGGTGTGTCACTGCAGGGGCTGCACGGGCCTCGCTGTGCAGGGGCTACAGGGTGTGTCACTGCAGGGGCTGCACGGGCCTCGCTGTGCAGGGGCTACAGGGTGTGTCACTGCAGGGGGTGCACGGGCCTCGCTGTGCAGGGGCTACAGGGTTTGTCACTGCAGGGGCTGCACGGGCCTCGCTGTGCAGGGGCTACAGGGTGTGTCACTGCAGGGGCTGCACAGGCCTTGCTGCACAGGGGCTACAGGGTGTGTCACTGCAGGGGCTGCACGGGCCTCGCTGTGCAGGGGCTACAGGGTGTGTCACTGCAGGGGCTGCACGGGCCTCGCTGTGCAGGGGCTACAGGGTGTGTCACTGCAGGGGCTGCACAGGCCTTGCTGCACAGGAGCTACAGGGTGTGTCACTGCAGGGGCTGCACGGGCCTCACTGTGCAGGGGCTACAGGGTGTGTCACTGCAGGGGTTGCACGGGCCTCGCTGTGCAGGGGCTACAGGGTGTGTCACTGCAGGGGCTGCACGGGCCTCGCTGTGCAGGGGCTACAGGTGTGTCACTGCAGGGGCTGCATGGGCCTTGCTGCACAGGGGCTACAGGGTGTGTCACTGCAGGGGCTGCACGGGCCTTGCTGTGCAGGGGCTACAGGTGTGTCACTGCAGGGGCTGCACGGGCCTCGCTGTGCAGGGGCTACAGGGTGTGTCACTGCAGGGGCTGCACGGGCCTCACTGTGCAGGGGCTACAGGGTGTGTCACTGCAGGGGCTGCACGGGCCTCGCTGTGCAGGGGCTACAGGGTGTGTCACTGCAGGGGCTGCACGGGCCTTGCTGCACAGGGGCTACAGGGTGTGTCACTGCAGGGGCTGCACAGGCCTCGCTGTGCAGGGGCTACAGGTGTGTTACTGCAGGGGCTGCACGGGCCTCTCTGCGCGGGGGCTGCACGGGCATCACTCCATGCGGGAGTTGTGTGGGGGCCTACATGTGTATCACTGCTTACTGGGCTGCATGGCATATATTTATTACTAGTCTTTTCTCTAAAGCCAACTAACTGCTTAAATGCAGGAGCCAGTCCTGAGCTGTTCCCGTTTCACTATGCTTGGTTCAGGGCTGGCACACAGTAGACACTGAAAAACGGATTTGATCTCTTCCCATTTCCTAGCTCTTCATGTTTGGTGACCAAGTTCTATATCTTTTTTTTTTCCCAAAATAGCTCTTAAATCCATCTTCCCTCTCAACATTCCCTGTCACTGTCCCCTAGACCACCTAGAATTTGTATTAATTGTTCTGTCTCTGGATTAAACCATCCTTTACACCTTCCTTCCATACAGGTGCCAAGCTTCCTGTCTAATACCCGAATAACTCCCTGTTGTCTGGAATAGGGTCCAAACATCTTGCATGATTCTCAGCACAGCCTGCCTGCAGGACTGCACCTCCGGAAGCGTGTCCCTGTGGGCCCTAAGCTCTCGCCATGACAAACGACTGAGCATTTAACCAAGAAGCACGGCTTTGGGCCGCCATGACTTGTTCTGCCCCTTCTTCCACTTAGGTTGCCTTTTCTGTTCTCCCCAAGAAATCTCTCCTTATCCATTAAGACCTAGATTATGTGTCATTGCTTCTATGATCCTAAGTTCTCCAAACGACTTATAAAACATTGCTTACAGACTCTCCTCCCCACCAAATTCTGTGCCCCTTAGGAGTAGGGACTGTGTCTAAATTATTTTAATATGTCCAGTATATGTCAGCATTAACAAATCTTATTGTTAAAAATAATTGCCAACCAGAACCTAAGACAGCTTGGTATTCTAAAATACTAATTGCTATCTTCCACAAAGGCTGGATTTCTGTTCAGGACTAATCCCCAAATGTGTTATTTTAGTGTAATTTGGAAACCCTCCAACACCTCTACTCAGAGCAGAGGCATGAAAATGTCCCTTTTTAAGAAGCTAAAGAAAATAAATTTACTTCTTTAGAAAAAGAAATCTGTTGGTGTTATGAGACAAAGTAAAACGTAGTTCTTTTTGTTGATACTAACAATGCTGACAATAAACTTGTCTAAATAATGTCTAAGCCACTTCCACATAAGTTATCTTTCCTGGGAACACAGCGACAAGGATGGGTGCAGTCATGCTTTAGCAAGGCATCAGCCTGGGCCAGGACATGACTTTGGCGTCACGGTAGCTAGGGCCTGCCATGGCTCTCCCGTATGCTAAGTATTTGGCCTGGGAACATTATTTAATCACTTCAAGTCTTTTTTTTTTCTTTCTACAGGGTGTGTGCGCTTGCCAGAGAGAGAGAAATCCCCCCAGGGTGGATGGCCACGCAGCAATCCCTTCTCCATTCTCCTCAGGATCCCATGCACTCGCACACTCACAGCTTGAAATTTTGAGTTTCAAGTCACCTGGTCCGGGATTCAAACCACAGTCGACCATGTGGGAGTCCAGTGCCCCAATCACTAGACCACCTGCTGGCCCCACC